>CATIUR010000003.1:56957500-57475000 GCA_949592205.1 Helichrysum umbraculigerum | reverse complement strand
CGCCCGGTGTTCTCATATCAAAACGTCGAAGCCACGTATTACCACACCCTGTGCTCTAAGAGTCCTAAATACTTATATGGCTTCAATGTTACCGGGGAGTTGCCGCTAAGCGGTTCGTTGCTAAGAAGTAGTAGTAACGTTAACCTTGTAAGATTAGATGATAGTGATGATCACTATATATGATCATCTTTCGAATTAAGTGATGATCGAGTTGAGCGTAGTTGGCATTCAATCATTTCTATATTTTTTTTATTTTTCATTAACATGTATAATTAATACTTGAGTTGAAGATCTGAATGTTCAATTTAGTTTCAATATATTGAAGTTTGTTGTTTTTTATTGAGAAAAATATTAACTAAATCTCCTTCATGTTGTCATTAAATTTCAAATATATATATAGGCGGTTTTAATTCTAACCGCCATAATGACGAATCTACTTCACATTAAAGGCAGTAGAAACTTTAAACGACACGATTCACTTTAATATTACTGATTATTATTGATGGAATTTTATATTGTATAGCGATTTTTATAGTAACCGCTTAGAATATATATAAAAAGAATTTAAAATCAGTTAGAATATATTTGAGGGGGTGTAAATAAAAACTGCCTTCGTATGAATACTAAGTTATGTATATAAGTCTACAAGTTCTTATTCATTCATTCGTTCATTCATTCATTCATTCATTCTACATATTAATCTTTCGCATGCAAATCACTTCTCTTATATGGCTCCTAAATTTTCTTTCATTTTCCTCAAACAAACATCTCCTAATTACTTAGTAAATATATAATTAATAGTCCACTCTTTTATTTCTTAGGTTTTTATTTATTTATTTATAATTTAACTTTGATTTGTAAATTATTTTGCAGCCATTTCCATTGGTGAAAGTTATTGTTTCACTGACGGGTGGAACAACGTTGTTAGAGACGTCGGCCTTTCTTTTGGGAATTTTCTTCTATTAATATTGTTTGATAATCACACATTTAAGATGTTCGTTTGTGGTCCGGATGGGTGTGAAATGACCTCTCCCACAAATCATCGAGAAAATATTGAAGATCGTTATTTGATTCCAAAGAATTGGCTACACGATTTACAAAGTCCTTTTCATTGTGATGGATGTATGGATGCAAGGAGACATATAGTGACTGAATTCCATCTCTTTAAATCTTTGTTTGTTTTACCCTATATTTTCATCCCGATTTTTCTTATTTTCTTTTATGTTGTTACTAAATAAAGGTTTTTAGTGTAACAATAAAATGATACTACAATCATTATTGTGTTGCGAAGTGTATCTCTCTTCTTCATGTGAAACCGGTTCAAGAATCTTGTCACCAAATCAAGGCCGGAAATGGGTTCGAAGACTAAGTTGATCGGTTAATTATTATATTTGTTAGGCTTTGTGTTATTAAAAAACTGTAATTTTTATTATTATTAATTTCATAAATCGATCGGTTAACTATTAAATTTGTAATGCTTTGTGTTTTAATTGTAATTTTTATTGTTATTAATTCCATTTGTTACAAATACTTAATTTATTAGTTTCTTGGTTTTGACATTGCCTTTTCAATACATTGAAAGTCACGGATAATAAAAGAAATTTTTTAAGGCGGGTTATAGAAAAACCGCCTTATGTACTCCGTTTTTTGCTATATATATATAATAAGTCGATCGATGTGCGTGGTAACTTCTATTACTAGTTAAACAAATTCTAATGGCGTCCACACCAATTGCAATGAAAAAAGATCAAAGTTAACCTTTAATAACTTCTATAATTACTTGTCAAACAAATTCCAATAACTTATATTATAAGAAACCTTATTGCTACAATGAAAAAAGATAAAAGTTAACCTTTAATTTCTTACCTTTTATTTATTTTATTATATATTATATTATTTTTGTTATGATATTGTAAAATATTGTATCTTTTTGTTGTTT
The DNA here is from genome assembly GCA_949592205.1 of Helichrysum umbraculigerum. Classification (NCBI taxonomy): domain Eukaryota; kingdom Viridiplantae; phylum Streptophyta; class Magnoliopsida; order Asterales; family Asteraceae; genus Helichrysum; species Helichrysum umbraculigerum. The sequence continues at coordinate 57,473,061 of CATIUR010000003.1, read as the reverse complement.
TCTTTATAACCTAAACATGTGTATGTAAATACCAATTTATGGCGGGGGCTTTATCGAACCGCCTTAAAACACATAAGGTGGACGAACGACATCACTTTTTTGGTTAGTATTCATGTACTCAACTATATTCACTTTTTGTTATATAAGCGGTTTATAAAACAACCGCCATATTTTGTCGAGTCCTATTCACGTTCTCTGTCTATAGATAAGCATGAGGTGAAGTACACAAAACTTACAATATGAAGCTGTGGGTTTTTTCTTCTTTATTCTAAAAGGATACAATATGAAGCATTTCCTTTTTCATGATCATCTTCTCGACAAAAGAAAATTTACAATTAATACTCTTTGCAATTGCAATTTCTCAATTTTTGTACTCCGCCAAAAATGCTAACCAACAGTCGGAACGTTTAAAAGAAAGCTTTGTTTATAAAAGTGTTGCACACTAGTGCAATTTATCTAGTTATAAACATAATTTCTTTCCCACGTCCCTCCTGACTGGTGGTGAACATTTTTGTGATTTAGTATAGTTGAAGCTCGGAGCTTGGCCGTAAAAGTTGTTTTGAAAAGGTCAATTCCTTTCAAATCACTCGGCTTTTGGTTTTTTGCTTCAATATCAGCTATCATGGACCTCAATATTCTCATGTCATCGTCTTCCTCATCCAAGAGAGCATGGAGTACAGGCCCACCAACATCATCAAAAGCATCATCGTCGTCCAAGAAAAAGAATATAATCATATCCCAACGAATTCTATGGAGTGTAATGAAGGAAGATTTGGGACAGAGAGGTATATTTTAGAAAAGTGTGAATCACTTGTCAAAAATGCGAAAGAAAGCATTAAGCGGGATGATAATTCTATACGATTTCATGTTGAACCCATAGATGATAAAAAACAAGAAGATCGCGGATTGTGAGGAAAAGATAACGGATCTTTATAAAGACCATCTTCCATCCAAACCTTCAAATCGTTTACATTTTTCAAATGTTTTATCAATGTTACTGGTACGAATTCTGTTGTATATATTAATTAATTATAAATTAATGTTATGTCAGGTTATCTTATATATGGTGCTTTTATGTTATATTTCAATCACTTAATAATTTTATTTACTCGTAATTTAAAACATTATATTAATTGTTTTTGTTTCGAAAATGCTAAAAATTAAAAAAATACATCGTTTAAATAAAACCGCCTATAAAATACACACTTATTAGGTTGAAACGTGAAAGAGTATTAATCCCAAAAATTACTATTAAGTATGAACCTTCTTAGTAACTCTGAACATAAAAGTAAAATGAAACTTATCATATCCTATTTCTAGATATCCAAGAAATTAGATACTGAAAATTCAAGTGTGACAGATTATATATATGTAAATACAAAATACTAGTCCGGTCCACGGGAAAAACCACAACTGTTATCAAACAGAAGAAATTAAAGATCGAAAGTTAAACTACAACCTCACCTTAACAGTAAATCTTTGATGCACAAATTGTAAACCAAAAAATTATTTCTATTGGTAGAAGTAAAATTATAGCAACTAATCAAGGGGAAAATGCTAATAATCATAAGTTGCCAAAACACTAAAAATGCTTCCAATCAAAGCACCCGAGTAACTTCCTCCATTAAGCATGCAATTGCAACCCAAAAACCTTTTTTCTTTAGCTTAAAACTCAATTTACTTTTTTTTTTGCTTTTAACCAACGGCACGGCAGATCTTTGAGCATCCTCTGGCCAATTCCAAAACTTTACATGCTTCTGTTGCTCACAACTTAATCTGAAGAATTTTTCACCATCACCTGCAGTTAATGATGTCATTTTGCATTAAAGTTGAAAACTTAGTGAAAAAATGGAATGCATACTTGCTTAGAATACCTTAATGAGCAGTTTCCCGACCATAATCTAAAAGGGGGCCTCAAGAGATTCGTCCCATACATCTGCACTGCCATTCGAAGCATCCTCAGCGTCTTCCTCCATTGAGAGTCTAATATACTCCCTATGTGCAAACCGATCCCATTCTGTCAATGATGGATTCTCACGCTCCTGTTCACAAAGTTGTTATATATATGCTCTCAAATACAAGTAGTTTTTAAAAAAAATGATCAAACAATACCTGACGTATGAGAAAAGGATCGCGAGTTTCAAAGGCCATGAATTTATTAAGGTTAAAAAGGATATTGAAAACACTTCCAGCAAGTTTGCTTCCTTTTAAGTCACGTAGGGTAAAATATCCATCATCCTGCAAATAAATAAATAATAAAAAAGGTGACAACCACACTTGCTATTTATTTTCAATTCCTGATCTCCATGACAGGCGTATCCTATCACTTTTCAATTTTCATTGTATTTTTAATATATAATAATATCAGGGTTACATGTGCATTTTTAGCATCGAAATGTATTTTAGTCGAAGAATTTTTAATTATAGACAGTTCAAATCAACAACGATACGTGAGTTACTAATTATCTAGGTTAAGACCCATGTTTTTAAATTTCTTTGAGACAAATCGGTTTCAAACTGTCACAACTGAAGTTTATATCTTGTTGTAAAAAAAAGTTATGACAAGCTTTGACACGTCCCAAACATACACATCTTGACCTGTTCGTTATCCAACTCACCCATATTCCACCTCTACATATTATGCAATAACAATCACCTTTGGTCCAATCATGTCAACGATCTGACACAATATGTCCTCAAAAAGGACAGGCTCTTGGGCCATGCATTCCATCCGGTGCAGCTGCTCTTCATAAAAAAATTGCATTTCGTTCCTTGTAATTACTCCATTTCCGTCTAAATCTATGCATTTGAACCTGAAAAAAATCTTTACCATTAATAAAGCAAAATAAAGACAGCATCTTTTCCTAAAATCAATGAGGTGTCATAACCTTATTGGTTAACTGAACACACCTAAAATTGATATTTTTTTAATTAAGGATGTCATAACTTCAACTAATTTTACTATATACCCTTGATATTACAGGGAGAATTTCATATGTACCAATCTTGCACATCAAGATATTTTTTATCCAACATAACATCTGATATCTATATTCCCAATTTGAATTCATAATACGGAGTATATCATATTTATCCAATAAATAAACTTAACCAAAGTTAACATATTTAAATTTCTAATAATTATCCTTAAATAAGATTAATTATTATTATTATGACAATCTTACCCTTCTTCACTCCAATAGCAGTAATCCCACCATTTTCTTATATAAGTGTGAAGATCGAAATCGATCATCTATCTGGTTTTATATAAAAATATAAGCATCCTCAAAGTTTATGTTTTCCCCCTTTTCCTCAAAATCCTATCTTCTTAAGGTTATTGTCTTGCCATACCCAACTGTGTTTGCATGGATCAAATACTATATGTTTGTGGGAGAACATGGTTAAACAACCCATAATCATCATTTATTCATATACATTCACAAGTTTTGACCATCTTTTATTTGTGATAGTAAATATAAGCTTTCAATATAAATCACGCGTATTACAGGACAAGTAAATTAACACATTATAAATGGAAGGAAAAACATCGGCAAAAAAAAGACCAAGTAGAGGTTGTAGAAAATTATATTTGAGTAAATATTGTGAAATTTAACCCATACCAGTACTCGAGACTAGGTTCTGATGATTTATCCTCTTCGGCCAAAATGAAATAAACGAAATCTTCATATCCCATTTTACCTTCAACATTACTCGTGAACTTTCGTGGTACCTAGGCAGATAGAAAATAAAGTCATACAATTCAACCACACAAACATTGAACTAACAATTCATTTTTCTTTTGGCAGCGATATTACAAACCTGTGAAAATATTCTGTCAACAATTCTGTATGTCAGTGCATGATTACCATATCGAATAAGGTTCTCTTTGTCTATCAAGAAATCATGATCTGTGTCCAGCTCCCAGAATTTGCAATATATTACATAGAAGTGCTCATAAGAGAAATATCTGTACAAAAAACAATATTAGCATAGAGTTTTAGAACACATAAAAAATTTCGATAGTAGAGGTAAAGATGATAATAAAATACATACCTTAAAACTTTGTTTATGTCTTCTTCTTCATCAGCATGTTGCATTGCAGCAATTAAATTCCCACGTTTTAGCTCCCTGAGGGTAAGCCGAGAATCCCCCGCTCTATTCATGTAGTAAAATATTCTGTAAATTACCGTTTCAGCTGCCAATCACCACCAAAAAAAATAAAAATAAAAAATGTTATATGATGAATCAATCTTACAATAAGTCGTAAATAATCAAAATCCAATTCCTTTCAAATCTTGTGATAAAGTTCAATGTCATTCTCTATACAGGTCGTAAGGCCTTTTTATATTTATCAACGCAATGAGCAAGGCCATTTGTAAACAGAGAAAACTGATGGACACTTTCAAACACAACCACACCATTTTTAAAAGCAAACAACCATAGCTTCTAAGATATCATATCAATATAAACACATTGTATATAGAACATACCATATCTCTCCTGAAATTCGGGTGTGCTCTGTAAGAACTCTAAACCTGGATGAGTTGTCAATAGTTCACGAAGAATGGGTTTAAAGTCCTCCTATTGCAGAAATAGAAAAATATTAGATTTTTAACAGTATCCTTTTTAAATGACTTTTATGGTCAAACAAAAGCATGGAAATCAGATGGACGTTATTACAAATTTACGTTACATGATACAAGTAAGAAATACCTGAGTTAAATATCTCAAATCAGGTTGCTTCAATATTGTATATATCTGGGTCACAACATCTTTGATCAACATGTTGCCATTGACCCAGTAATCAACAAATGCATCCCTGAAAGAACGTTCGAATAAACTCAGCGAAATGCGACACACAAAGATGTCATATTAGCACTGATAAAAAGAAGGACAAAATATAGATTGGTACCCTGAACTTGGCTAACTAGGTCTAACAGTACCCTGAATTTGTAAAGGTACACTATAGTACCCTAAACTTGGTAAAGTGGTAAATTTTGAGCCCTTGACTCAGTTCATTTGGGTAACTCTGTCGTGACTTTGTTTTCCATCAAAAAATAGAACCGTTCTCTTGTTATATTTTATCTCACCATCCTCTGTTCTTGAAACATTTACAGAAACAAATAGTCAAATACAGAAATACAGAAATACAGTACTACACAACGACGAATAGTACTCCCTTAAACAAAATAATTCTTCTCCTCTCTTACTCCGTATTTTTTTTTTTTTTACATTCTTTTTTACACCTTCTTTCATTTGGGGATGAATGTTATGCGATCAATAACAAGTCTGCACCTTGACTCTGAATTCTTATTATCACACTCATTGTTAATTTGATCTAAAATTTTAGATAACACAAAACTCAAAAAAAAAAAAAAAAAAAAAAATTAAGATATTTATCCTTGAAGTTGGGTATTCTCCATCCCCTATATTCTAATGTATTTTGAAAGGCAAAACTTATTAGTATTTGCATATCGGAGCAGTTGAAGAAAAAATTGGCCGAGAAAAATTATTAGAAAGACAAAGATATATGAAAAGTTTTTGTATTTAAATTTTAAGAGAAAATCGTTCATGTATCTGTATGACTGTATGTATTTGGGATATTGCACACTAGTGGATGGTGATTGGTGGTGATAAAAGAAAGTGACGATGATTATATGAAAGGGTTGAATTTTCGAAGGAAGGCAAAGTCACGTGAGGCACATGTAACCGAGTTAACCTAGTTATCTGAGTCAAGGTCTCAAAATTTACCATTCTACCAAGTTCAGGGTACTATTGTGTACCTTTACAATTTCAGGGTACTGTTAGACCTAGTTAGTCAAGTTCAGGGTATCAATCTATATTTTGGCCTAAAGAATTGTATAGACGCATTCTTAGACTACATAGAAAGAAAGCTCACGAGAACAAATATATTTTAAGTGAAGATAAACCCAACAATTCAACTTTTTTTAACAAGGCCACCTTGTAATAGAACCTTCATGTATGTCACCCATACATGTATCTTGCATCATTTATACCAATTTCCACCAAAAGTATGCCAAATGAAGAAAACAACCTCAAATTTTGATGAGGTGTTTGACGTATTATATGTTAAAAGTGTTGTTTTTACAGGGAAACTTAGGGTCATTTTGTGAGTTGACATGTGACTTGGGTTACCTAGATACACATTCTCTCTTTAAGGTATGATGTTTGTATAGGGACACTGAGTACAAAGGATGCATACTTCCAATCAATAGCTATTCAAAAAAACAATCATTCAGCCTAATGTTTTGGGTTCTACACTTTCAAAGACACATTGTAGTACCTTTAACACCCCAAATGCATGTTGGTTGATTTAACCATTCATGCTTTGCAACCTGTAACTGAGTACTATGATGTGTGTTGCTGAAAATACTGACCCCAAAACATTAATCTTAACAAGCCTAGAATACAGTAACCATTTCAAAATACTTATCTTATTTATTATAAAAAAAATTATGTATAAGATGAGGACACATGACAAAATCATGAGAGTAGATAAAGGGAGATATAAAGGTGTGGACACATTAAGGAGAGATATAAAGGTGCGGACGCATGTCATTGTCTCCTTAAAAGGATGAGTTAGGCACAAGAAGCTGGAGGATATATCGTTATCCTATTATAGATATAACAAATAACAATCACTTTTTAAGAAAATGAAATCATTATAACGAAAGTTTTAAAAAGAGAATGATACCTGGTCACAACACCGGTTCCTTCAACATCAATCTTCTTAAATAGGGCACTGGAGAAGAACGATGGCAATTTGCAAATCTCTTTTGTAAGTGGCTTGAATTCTAAACATTGATTTGAAAAGTAGCCCAGTCAAACTACACATCCATCATTCATCATTCATAATCTATTTAATATGCAGAAGTTCAATCTCACCATTCAACTGTAATCCATCCGCGTGACCATAGAAAAACTGATTACATCTAAACAAACATCGTTCTTTTAATTCATTAGGGGGTGGACGTCCATTCTGAAAGTAAAACTGCAACCATTGGAGATGCATAAGTTAAACTAGAGCACTGAAGAGAACATTAATCAAGCTAAAGGCAATAGAGACGTAGTACAACAACCTGTAGTGAAATTTGTGGGTGGCAATTTCAACCTATTTACTTGTGAATGGGTTTATGAATAAAAAGGAGCTAGCTAAAAAAGAGCAGTAGTACAAATGTACAATAAAATGGGTCGTACAGGTTTAAAGTCGCCCGAAGTGTATGTGAACGCATACAGCCTCTTAAATCATTTTTTAAGACTTAGATTACAGTTGTAAAACTATTATCTTGTTAATCATAACTGACACATTAATAATTTATAAAAGGTACTAAAAATGGACAAATAAAGTGTTAGTGGGCCAACCTGAATCATTAAGGTTTATTTAGTAGTTTAAATTATTATTTAACAGATTATTTCATGCCTTTATATGTAATTCTACATTTGTAAAGCACAGCTACAGCTAATTTGCCAAACATCGATATAAAAATAAAAGCTACAGCTTCCATCTAGTTTTGCCAAACAGACCCATAAACAAATAATTATCTACTTTCTAACACAAACCTGAGGTATTAACTCTTTAACTGGCTCACTGAGTACTCTTAAAGGAGAGCCTAAAACAGAGGGGCCTGCCCTGTGTTTGGTGACACGAGGAGAACCAGAGGATGAGCTTCTAGGTGAAAGTGGAGGTGCACTACCAGCAGGAAACATAGAAGGTATCGAACTCCCTGGAGAAGCCTTTGGACTTGAAACTGATCCAGAAACGTTTAATGGAACACCCGCTTTAACATTGTTAAACAAAGATTTTACCTATATCCACAAACAAAATACCATAAACATGTGTACCCGAATTATGAATAACCAAAAGCTGCTAGAAGCGATCATCATGAAATAAAATGAGTGCAGTTCTTGACAGCATTAATTTATATTTACAAGAAGAATAGACGATATATGAGTTCCAAATTTAATATGATAAACATGTATACATGGTTCAAGTAGTAACTTTGTTGGACAAGTTATGTTTCAAACTTAAAGATGGCAAAACTGCCTATCTGAGAAAGAAATAAGCTATGGCTCATATTGTATACATTACAATCTTAAATTCCAAGTCTCCTCATATATTTTCATATTACAGTTACCGGGTTCCAAAAGAAGGTTGAGAACTCTTTTATAAAGTTTTAAAACGCTAAAAGAATACTTGTAATGCCAAGCAACATACTTGTGAAGACGCTCCGTTACTTCCTACAAAAATCTAGCAGTACGCTATAAAACTATGATTTACTGTAAATTAAAAATGGTGATGTGATAAGCGTTCAGAATAGACCATCCGAAAAACCAACCCTCGTGATCCTTTTGAACAAAGAGGGTATATGCCAACTGCCTGAACAGGTTTATCACATCCAAGTAGAAAATGTACAATTTCTCATTAAAAATGATAGCACAATTACTTTCAGAATCAACATCATCAATCCAAATCAGAAAAAACAGACTCCAACTCAGATAAAATAGCAAATTCCCAACATAAAGTGACAAATCCCAGTATCTACTTAGCTAAAAGTGAACTTTGGACACTGAAACCAAAATGTAACAATTATACAGAAAGACATCACATATTGTTTTATTAATCATCCAACATCATCCTATACATTCATTCCTAAGTTTCAAAATGCAAAGTATTGTATCTTTAGTGTAGCAAAAATACGATATGATATCTACATGTTGGACGTCCAAACCTTATCCAGTGCACTACTATAGCAAGATTACTACGACAGGATCATCTCGCATGTATTAGCAATAGCGAGTTCAAGTCCAATTCATGAGACAAACCTTTCAAATAGAACCCAAACAAGGTACCACTAGCATGCTAAGGTTTCTTGGTAATCCTTGCATAGTAGGTAACACTAAAAAGGAAATGACATCTAACGTTGAAATTATAATAGACTGATATTATAGAGTTTCATTGTTAAGAAAGAGTCGTTACAGTGTTACTAACTATAATGGTCATGACCCTATCTACAGTCAAGTGATTTTAGCACCATAACTAGTAAGTGAAAACTCCAAAGCACTAACTAGATATTTCATCTCTAGTGCTTCCCCAATTGACTAAATATATGTCAGCTTCTTTTTGTTGTTATCGTCTTTCCTTCAACATCATATTTAACAATGTACACGTCTCTACATTAGTCAACATAATCTAATGCAGATAAGCCTATTCCTAGTCAGGTACAACACTAGACTCCCAACTGGTCTATACAGTTTACGAAAAGAACATCAAGGTACTACCTACTCAAGTCATTCACATGAAATAACAAACCTATACATCATTAATGCAATGCTTACATACATATATATAGATTGGGATCCCTTAAAACAATAAAGAGAATCAAACTTCAGAATTAGAATTTAACAACTACAACTTTACCGTCTTTCGTGATTGCTTAATTTAGAGCACTTATCTGCTAATATACGTAGGTACCAACCTGATTAGTTTTATGTTTCTAAAATAAGCATATTAGCAGTTTCCAAAAGAGCATTTCAAATTGCTTGTATCATTGTATGTTGTCAGAATAAGTAATAGGAGTAATACTTAAATATGCAGTTTACATATCACAACATCCAACAAATAATTATTCAATAAATGATAATAAACATAAACATAAACAATATAACACAAATAAATCATAATGTTACCAAAAGGTTGGTTTCAGGAAGAGAAAGCCATTGTTCAAAAAGCTTCTCAGCAACATAAGGATTAGACTTAATAGCCAACGGAGACACTTCATTCAGCTGCAACAATTCCGGGTCAAGAAAACCCGAATCTCCATTATGGTCCATATCCATATTTTCTTCAAATAAAACCCTATTTAATCAACCTCTGCAATCACAATCTATCATTCAGATCTCAAATTTAAAAGCCCACAAAGATCACTTAACCCTATTAACCCTTTTTTTTCACAACAATCAATTTCTCTGGAAATCAACTCAGTTGCATTGGGTAGAAAATTGAGGTCATAGATCCTTGAAATTGAATTTTTTTGAATTGGGATTGTTGTCTGAATTATGATTTATGAGAGGATCGATGGGTGGAGTAAAAGGTGCAAATGAATTAAAAGATGCATAAGATTCTTCTATGTATGTATGTATGTATGTAACTTCAGGCCTGAAGTAGGGGGTGATGAAGAAAGTGTTGCGATTTATAGCGGTATGCCGGTATCTATCAAATATATAATCCCATGTTATTTCCTTGGTTCTGGCCCTAGATTTCTCATATTTCCAAGATTTTGAAGTTGTTACTAAAAAAAGTGACTTATATAATTGAATTTGTTTAGTTTTTATTTGTTTGTTTTGTTATAAATTTGTGACATTGTTACTTACCTTATAAATTGTTTTCCTATTTTCTTTGCAACCATATAAATTTAAAGATCGGAAAATACCATATTATCCCTATTTATATTGAAAAGACTAGACTACCCTTTAATTGATTATGAAAAGAGCATTAATGATTATCACATCCCTTTTTAACATCATTTTTGAATTACATTCCATTTTGTAGACTTGATAAATATAAAAAACAATATTAAAAAATTTGAAGCACTTTAATTAGTTCTAATTTAACATAAATATCATTGAATTTGAATTTTTTAATATTAAAAGTTACGTACAATGGATTATTTCTGAATCCAATTCTAGAGAATTCATTTTTGTTTATATTCCTAAACGTTTACTTCAAACAACTATTGCTGTCTCTTTAATTAATATTACTGTCAGTTATGACCATCGACCATTATTACGTTTTTCTCACATTTGTAACCGCTGCATTGCGCGGGTAATTTTCTAGTCTAATCTAATGTCTTCTTATAACTAAAGGAGAAAACCTCAAATTTACGTGACAGCCTCTCATGCAATTATATTCTACATTGCTTTACCTGCTTAATTCTTAGTGTTGATCAATGTTTGTCAACGAATTTTTTAAGGAAACTATCTTATACTTTGAATAAAAAATATTATTATTTGACACTTTCCTTTTAATTCTGATTTATTATTACATTAAAAAGTATTTTCAAAACTAAATTTAAATTTAAATTCCCACATAGAAACATGATCCATATGATTTTTATTAACAGCAAAATCTTGACAACATGATTGTTTGGTATTGGTGATAAAAATGAAAAAAATTTAGTGTTGATGAAAACGCACCCCAACTATTTGACAGAATGTGTCGCTGAATTATTTCAACATTTTTTGATTGATATATCATTCATAAGTCGAATTTTCTTAATCTACATGACTATATGATTGAATCCGTGATGAATTATGCTATTCATAATAATAAAAGAGGTAGAATAAATATTTGATGAATTATATTAATACATAAGGTGTAAAATAAAATGGGTTTTTTGCCGAAAAAGGAGTCGATAATTCTCACTTTTGTGTTTTGGGGTATTAAATATGTCACACCCCGTCTAAAGCGGAAACAACGGGATACGACGCGCGACTAGATCATAACACATTGATATAATAGAACAACACTAAATGCAATTCAATAACGTGTCATGTTTTCTCCCGACACAAAGGCGACTTGTGCAGCGGTCAATCAATAACCCGAGTACAAAGTTTCAAATATATATGAATCCAACGATCGCATCACAAACTAAACATAGCTGCATATGATCAACGTTCAATCCACCAAGTCTCAATGCAACTTAAAAGTCTCGCTAAAGCCACTAGCCTCAAGCTCCTTAGTTCACTAGTATTACCTGAAAAGATATGCTCAAAACCGTCAACACGTATGTTGGTGAGTTTCGTAGGTTTGAAACGACACATAACAAAAATAGGTTTGCTGTGATAATGAACTAGTTAGGACAATGCAATGAAAAGACACATATAAAAGTGAAATTAGTGTAAATAATAAGTTTCCAGGATACTTGATATATCTAGTCAATACCCTCGAGAGAATATGACTATTGATATCAATTGATCCAAATGATCTCAACAAACAACCATGAGTGTTGTCATTACCCCCGCAGAGTAAGACGAATAGCATAACAATGTATAAGTCGGCATGTTGTCAATACCCCCAAAGGAGCAAGACGAATAGCCTTAATGATGTCAATGTATTCAACCGGCGTGTTGTCAATACCCCCAAGGAGTAAGACGAATAGCCACAATGTATAAGTCGGCGTGTTGTCAATACCCCCAAAGGAGCAAGATGAATAGCCTCAATGATCTCAATGTATCCAACCGGCGTGTTATCAATACCCCCAAGGAGCAAGACGAATAGCCACAAATGTTCTCAAATAATGCACATAATCTCACATAATGTAGCACATTTCAAGCATATGTCCAAAAAAAAATGAATGTAATCACAGCATGAAAACAAATGATAAAACATTAGAGCATACTTTTCCCCCAATGTAAAACAAGTAAGAAAATGGGGCCACGAAAACTCACCTTGAACAGTAAGCAAGTTAAGTTCGCAAACAAGTCCAATTAAGTCCGCACGTTAATCCATCATACCTATACACATATTTGTTGATTACTAATTTAGATAAGGCGAAGACCCTTCCATTGTATCCCTTATTAATGTTCCATTTCCTTTTCCTTTTGACAACAAAATCTTTATGCAAAAATCTAGACACTTCAAATTCAACAAAACTAAATAAGACTAATTACGTTTCCAAAGTCATAAATTAAATGTCATCAACCTTGAAAAAATTATCATAGTATTTGAAAAGGTGAATGTCAATTTTCAAAATGTTGCTGACATCCATATTGTAAGTGTCTAAACCATTTAAGTAGACTTGATAGACTTGATAATCAATTATTAAAATTATTAAATTTAGATTCTTTTGTGAAGACAAAGACCTACAGAATTAACAAGTCCATTAACAATCACATTTCCTTAAATCGTAATTCATGATCTCATTACCATTCTTTTAGATCTAAATTTCGTATAAAAATATCATCAGATATATCATTTCTGCCATTACTAGACTTGAAAGTTAATTATTTAATTTAAACTATTTAAAACCATCATGTTTGTCATATACGAAACTATTAAAATATATGTTTTTACCAAAAGTCCAAGGTTTAATATACTTTAAAAAAATCTCAAAGTAATTAGAAAGAATATTATCCATTCAACTTAACCTAACCAATGTTATTTCAGAAAATTCGTAGTACACCGCAGCAGTTTATGAAACAATTTTTATAAAATAATTTGGTTCGTTTCAGAGGCCGAAACCTCTAAAGTCTATGTAAAACATCGAGATCTACAACTTTTTAGTTTTGTCCGAAGCCTGAAAACGACTGTAAGTAGGTCGAATCGACCTCTGAAGTCGACTGAAATTTCAGGACAGAATATGAGATTATCGGATCTATCATCTTTCGGTTTTTCCAAACACATTATACTCAATATCTCTAATCCCCAAACATATAAATCATCCTAGGGTTTTTAAAATCTCAGAAAATACAATAGGTTTGAATTGAAAAGGGTTATAGAATTTACCTACGCGAATACACGAACGAATAACACAGAAAGCACAAATGCAAACTCGATCTTTGTTCTTGTTCTTGGTTTCGGTCGACAACTCCCAAGGGCAGCAGCCTAGGGACGATTTTAGGTGGGGAATCAAAGGTTTTTAGGGTTAGGTTTAGAGGTACATTTATAGGTATAGGATTGCTTGGGGGTTAAGTTGATTAGTTGTAATGAAATTAGGAAACATTAAAAGAGAATATGGGGGTGTGGGTTTGGTCCGGTCAAATGGTCCTCCAAATGGGCTGAATTTTAGATATGTTGTAGCCCTCTGTGTTACGGTCGTTTGGGCTTTTGAATCAACTCAATCCGAGTCCGGATGAGAGAGTTATGGCCCGAACAGTGTAACCGCGCGATAAATTCTTGAATCGTCTTAAAACATTACATACAAGTTACGGATTTTTATTTATCTTCATTACTTATGTATTATAATTGTTAAAATTCTTATTATTTATAAATTACTTATTATTATATTTTTTATCATACTTCGCATGTTCTCTTAAGTTTCCAAATTACAAACGCGTTCACATTTTTCCTTGTATCTTTTTCGTTACAGACTCGATTTTTGAAAATGAAGACTTTGGTGTAAAGAGATCCATGTGATGAGTCCTAATACGATATTATGTTTTTACCATTTAAGTTCCAATTACTAAGCATTTTGGTGACGGTTGTCACAGTATCCCCCCGTTAGGAGAATTTCGTCCCGAAATTCAGTGGAGCTAATTCCGACAACCTTGAAGATTTTATATTTGTTTCACATAAGAGTTCAAGAATGAAAAGTTGTTTTGTTAACTAAAGGGAGTAAAGGAGTTTTAACCAAAAAGATAGTATGGTATTAGAGGTGATGATGGTAATACGTGAGATATGCATCCTGTACCCGTTGTGTGGTTAATTCCCATGGTTTTGTACTAGGCTTTGATTTATTGAAGTTCATTTGTGTTGCACAGTAACCGTGGCTCACTTATGCTAGACTTGTAGCTGAATTATTGGCACGAAATGATACACAATTATTAAGGAATGGTCTTGAGCAAACAAATGAAAAATATTGGTTCTTTATACGAACATGCAGATTGTTGATTCTACACAAGTATGTAAGAGTTTCTCATATTGAGAATAGTGTTTAACGCGGAACAATCAAGATTAGATTCGACTTAACGTATTGAAAATTTAGATTATACAAAAATGAGTCTCACATTTTAACCTTCTATAGTCCTTTTAGATTTTGATACCAATCTGTCATGTATTGGTTGTTGGTTCCATTTTTATCTATGCATATTCGTAGGTGGAAGTAACAATATTTATGCAAGGGTTGAGTCGTCAAGAGAGATCAATCCACAATATCGCCAAAGAAAAGAAAAGTTCATAGTACATGAGTATTTCCTTGTGAGGTTATAAGAGTTTATTTCTGTAAGAAATGAATAAGTGTGCATTCAGATTCTATTCTAAATCTAAGGGGCTTGGTTTGGATTAAACTCATAGTGTACATTTTCTCACATCGGGATCTTTCCATTATAAGAATTATGAAGGATCTTAGAGTTGTGCCAAAACACGTGAATCGTAGTGTGCATTAGTTACTTCATGTTGTTTCATATTATTTCTAGCAAGTTTTCACCAAGTTCAACCCCGCTTTCTCTCGTGCGGGTGTATTTTGGAAATTTATCATAACAGTTGGTTGATCAGTTTAAAAAAATATAATCTATAATCCTTGTTTCGGTACGTTTGAATGTCGAGTAACAACTTGAGTTCGGTTATGTTTGAAAACAGGATCAGTTCTTTTGTTTCGGAGTAGTCGTATCGATATGGTAACCTTAGTGATATACCCACATCATGCAGGGTAGCAGTGAATCGAATGAAAAAACATTAATCGGAGATATTATGTGTTTGATAGTTGCATTTAAGTCCAACGCCATATGTTAGATATTTTGTTGATTCTCTATCGATCGATTTGTCTCATGTGTATTTTGATAATTAGGTTTCCACATTATTTAGTTGAACATTTAGAAACAAATTGTTAAGATTCACCGTCTTATTTTGTATGGATTTGAAATGGACTATTCTCATGTTCGTACAAAATATATAATGGGTTACGATAAATTTATTTAATGAGTTCATAAACATTTTCATCGGTGAGCTTATACATTTATTATTATTTCATTTTATTTCGACTATTATGGAAGTTCAATGGTTTCGTGTTTCTCTTGAATAAAGTGTAATAAAATGTTATCCTTGATGAAGTTCTTAAATATTTCCAAAGGAGCTGCAAACGGATCTGCTGATTCACCAATCATTGATGGTTCTAGAATTGCTAAACCTACGGTACATGCAATTTCCTCAGATTTTATATGTACTTTATGAGTGAATTTCCCTTTGAGAGCTTACATGGTAATACGTTATGTAAAGGTGAAATACGTCACGAAGTTTGAAAGTATTAAATTTTTTGTTGTAAGAACATTAAAAGCAATAGAGGTTATTATATTATGTTGTTTGATTTATTTAAATATTGGATGGTGTAATTTTTTAAATTTTTTTTTATTGTAGTTTATTTTACAAAATTATATGTATTTATAAAATCCAAATACTTATTAATGTTTGCGCAATTTACGTGTTCCAAAATTTAGAGAGTTTCAAAACAATATAATCTATTTTGGCTACCAAAGATTTTTAATAAGAGCATTTTGAGGCACCATTTAATAATCGAATTGATTACGAATGGTTGAATGTTTTAGCTTGAGAGAGAAGTTTAATAAGTAGACTTGTCCTAGACTTTTCCTTCAAACCCCTTTCAACACGTAGTATAGATAATAGAGATTGGTTGATTTTGAGAGTCGTACTCGTGTTTTGGATTATCAATACATCAACGAGTCATGCTCATAATATGTCTTATAATAATATGTTTGATCGAACCGAGTTATGGTCATTATTTGGCAGAGAAATTTCGTGTAGATGTGTTTTGGATTGAATTTAAATTCTTATTGCGTTTGTAGTCAAAACAGTTTAAAATCAAGGTTCAGAATACATGTTAAATATGGTCGAACGTAGTTGCGTTTTAATGTAACATGGAGAATTAGATTCTTCAACGTATAGAGATGGAGTTGCAAAGCAATACAGAGAACTCAATACATATTCAAAAGATAACTAGATCTTGGACTAATTTTGCAAGGAGGGATTGAAAATTTTTGTTATGAGGAGATAAAGGTAGCCAAGCAAATTGTAACACCCCCGAAATTCACTGTTTGGCGGAAGCAAGGTTTGGGGTGCTACTAATCAAATATCACAGCACAAAGATAAAGCAAACGACATGTAACACCTGCTAAATTAGGATAACTAATTATGCCTAATTACTTGTAACTAGTTGTAATTAGTATGTAATAGGACTAATTGCAGACTCTATTTGTATATATATATAAGGTGAATTATATATATATGTGTGTACTTACGCGATTTGGATTAATCGTACGAATTAACCGGACGGAGTCCAACACAGTTACTTGGACGTTGGTGACAGAAACTTACCTAAATAATGAGAACGTATTTTACTATATAAAATACACAGCGAACAAACATTATTTATTATATCGCGACGACATTTTACATAATTTAGCGAATACGTATTAAACGCGAGTTAAGAATTTTAATACCTCGACAAATGTTTTTATAATTAATTTCAAGGTATTTCATTAAAACATTCCCGTCACCTTTTAAAAATATAACTGCTTGATATAACGTTTAAACGACGGGGGAAACGAACACCGCACGGAGCGCGGAGGCGCGGACTGAAAATGGGAGGCTTAACCTCCCACCTTCTCTTCTTTTCTTTTCATTTTCTCTTTTCCCTTTCTCTTTCTTCCTTTCTTTTCTCTCTATTTCACCAACACACCACCACCATCAAAATCAATAAATAAACATATTAAACGCACTCGGATCATAGCCCCTCTTTGGAAGAAAACGTTCACCATCACACGATCTACATTCCTATCTTTTCGGATTTTCTATCCGACATTTTGTAAGTTTCCGACAAAACCCGAAACTCTCCGTTTTTACTCATTTTTACGTTTTTATGGTTTAAATATGCTTAAAATGTCCAAAAATGGGTTGGGTAAAAGATTTGGACCTAACGGAAGCTTTTCGACCGATTTTCCGGCCACCAATTTCCGATCAGACCGCTACGTCGCAGAGACGCTGGGCTATCTGCGACGTAGCTCAAAACGTCGCATTATGTGGCCAACGTCGCACTTAGCGACGTCGCGGCCTACGTCGCACAACCCTTCGTGACGTCGCATTGTGCGACGTCCGTCACTACGTCGCATTAAGTTGCGACGTCGCGCCTAGCGACGCCAGCCCCTACGTCGCATTGATTTGCGAAGGTCGCATCATGCGACGTACATGCCTACGTCGCACCCTACGTCGCATGCTACGTCGCATGCTACGTCGCACAAACCAGAACCTTGAAAAGTCAGATTTTACTAAGTGTCGAACTTACACAACTTCAAATACTTATGTCATACGACTTAACAAACGTCATAGAACATACTTTCTATTACAATTACACTAAATTGCGTTATAAATGATAACACTTTGAATCATTATTACAAACCGTCACCAACGGGCCATATTTGTTTTCAAACTACAAACGGATTACTAAACAAACACTTGGACATAATGAGTTGTGTAAACAACTAGCCTAGATGGTCTTGCGAGACATCTACTTACTTAACTTTATATGTTTAGGCATTTGAAGGTTACGGGTTCGGAGAACCTACGGTTGATATTATTTACTCGTTTATTGATATAAACGTACTTGCAAAGACTCAGGTGAGTCTTACGGCCCCACTTTTACTGTTTTATCTTATTGGGGGAGATACATGCTACTGATTTTTCCTGAACAAGTACTAAACTGATTTCTATACCAAACGGAATTGCATGAGTTAATTACTATTTACAGAAGTCTCTCCATCATACATCGTTAGTTATGGACTTAAGCGCGAACAGTAGTTAATGGATCCATTAGGGAAATGACCCTCCCCACCCGGGGCAGTAGCGCTGCCACGTACCGATTTACACGTATAAACGGGTGACAACTTATTCGTTACTGATGCTTGCTCACTTACGAGCATGTCACGGGAGCAAACATATTATTTACGGGTTAAGCTTCGATTATGAGCCTCATGGTAACGGTATAAACTTATTTATTTACGATTGCTGGATTGCAATGGCTGATTTTACGCCTACGGGCACTACTAATGAAATCTCGTGTTCAAAGCCGATATTATTTATAAACCTGTGAGATTCACCAACCTTTTGGTTGACACTTTTTAGCATGTTTTCTCAGGTACCCGGATGGAGTAGGATTACTCCAGGATTTTAGCTAGAGTCGCATGATTTCAACACAACTGCATTAACGGAGATTCTTAGCATTATCTTTTGTATATTTTGATTATGTAATAGAATCTCCCGCTATACGCGTGGACTCTAGGGGAAACTACATTTTGTATACGAAAACACTAAGTTTTCAAACAATATATCTATGGAATGTAACTAATTTACAAAACGTCTCATTTAGAGGTCGTTTGCTGTATATCTTGTGCTTTGTATATTGATTAGTAACACCCAAGTATGCTTCCGCAAAACAGTGAATTATTAGGGTGTTACAGATTGGTATCAGAGCCTAAGGTTATAGTGAACTAGGTTGCATTTAGTGGGCCTAGACTATGACCATTAGGCAGTATTTCCTTACTAGGCATGATTGGTTCAGGAATTTCATCATACGACTTTAATTTAACATAGCCTGCTCAACTATGTACAATTAAGGAAAGATGATGTGAGGTCTGAAATGGTTATGTCGAACAGGAATGCGTTAGTAGACTCTGACCACGAGGGAACCGAGACTCTTACTTGTTATGTGCTAGACATACGCTAGGCTATTATGTGATATACGAGTATATACATACATAGGCCTCACTCACTGACTATACTACTAGGCTATTATATATTAAATATATATGAATAGGCCTCGCACGTAAACACACTCGCTATAGAGATAGCCGACGTTTCTCTGGCGGCACTTACGAATTTCTCTCAGTGGTTTGCACCGACCATGACAGACTTCACCTTGTGGCGCACTCTAATGATTTTATGAAAATCACATCTAACACCCGGAAGCAACGTACTTCCAAGGACTAAAATCCTCTCTCTGTCATTTCTATAGAACTCAAAGCCGCGAATTCCCAAATGGACGACTACGTGTCTGATAGTGACCAGGTCCACGAGGAACAAATCCAGTACACGTATATCGATGAGGACATCGTACCAGAAGAAGAAATCATGCTGGAGGGAAACGAAAATCAGAATTTCGGAATGACTGGCATCGACATTGAAGAATATGAAAGAGTGCGAGATCAGGCCGTGGGGCTAGACGGCCGAAATTGGGCACTTAAGCGTAAGTGCATGGACTATGAACAAAAATTGAGAATCTCAAACCGATCTGTCCCTACACGAATCAAAGATAAGATCCGTTACTGGAAGAAAGTGGCCACCAACCTAACCCGTAGGACCAAAACATGGATCAAACGTTTGGGCAGGAAGTCAACGGAGGAGACTAGGTACCGCTCCACGACTCAAAGATACAGGGACATGCTTGAGGCACGCTACCACCCACACGACCTGAACCTGGAGTCGGAAGACGAATCCGAAAGCCAGGAACCTTAACTAAGAATGAACCAACCGACTAGCAGAAACTGTGGACTGCCTTGGCACACTATGGAACAAATTAATCTACATTATGAATAGTGTAGTTTTTGTCTTGTAATCTACCTCGTGATCTAGGGACTATCTAGCACTACTCTATAAACTAGTCGGATGTAACCATTCCCGACACCTTTTGTAATATCTCTGTAGGATGTAACTTTTGAACTCACTTTATCTATCAGATATCCTTTGTTATCTCAACTCACATTAATTGTCATTTTCCATGTTGATGTTATGTATTACTGCTTTTATACATGTGCATCTGTGACAATTACCAGCTCATACAAAATCTCATGTATCTTCATTTCTTTTATTGAAGAATCATGCCGCCAAAGACACGACCATACACCGACGCCCAGATTACCTCCCTTATAACCCAGGCTGTTACTGAAGCCTTGGCTCGGAATACTCCACCAAATTCCTCGAGGAACAGCGATGCCGCTGAAACCATTACTGCTAAACCCTGTTCATACAAAGACTTTCAGAACTGCAAACCTCTAAACTTTGCAGGTACTGAGGGAGCTATCGGTCTAGTACGCTGGATCGAGAAAGTTGAGTCTGTATTTCTTATCTGCAACTGTGCGGAGGGAGATAAGGTTAAGTTCTCCGTTAGTACTTTTACTGACACCGCACTCACCTGGTGGAACACTTATGCCCAGACTGTGAGTGTTGCTACTGCTTACCAACTCCCGTGGGAGGAGTTGAAGAAGATGTTGAGGGGCGAGTATTGCCCCAGGGATGAATTGAAACAACTAGAAGTGGAATTCTGGAACCACAAGATGCAGGGTGATGACATCACCGGATACACCAACCGTTTCCACCAACTGGCACTTCTGTGCCCAACCATGGTCGATCCTGAGTACAAGAGGATCGAGAAATTCGTTGACGGTCTTCCTGAGAGACTCCA
Source organism: Helichrysum umbraculigerum (assembly GCA_949592205.1). Taxonomy (NCBI): domain Eukaryota; kingdom Viridiplantae; phylum Streptophyta; class Magnoliopsida; order Asterales; family Asteraceae; genus Helichrysum; species Helichrysum umbraculigerum. The sequence goes on along the minus strand of CATIUR010000003.1, from coordinate 57,451,858 downwards.
AGACCTGGTGACTTCATCCAAACCGGGTACTATTCAGAGCGCCATCCGTATGGCCCATGAACTAACGGCAAATTCTGTCCGCCGTGGCACAACTTCAACCCCATCTGCAAACAACAAACGCAAGTGGGAAGGTAACCCCAACTCATCCAACCAAACCTCCAACAAAAAGCCTGGGTACATTAAGGCTTATTCATCGGGGACTTCGGAAAAGAAAGGGTACAGCGGGAACAAGCCCTACTGTTCCAAATGCAGCCGCCATCATGACGGTTCTTGCCCTTGCTCCAACTGCAAACGGTTCGGGCATCTAGCCAAGGATTGCCGAATCAACATATCTACCCCCAACACTAATGCACCAAAGGCCTGCTTTGGGTGCGGAAATACAGGGCATTTCAAGAAAGATTGCCCAAAGCTGAAAAATAACAACAACCCTGCTCGCGGCAGATCATTCGTTATCAAGGCTGGGGAAGCCAGACAAGACCCGAACGTCGTGACGGGTACGTTCCTTCTCAACGACCTTACTGCTTCTGTGTTATTTGATACCGGTGCCGATAGAAGCTTCATATCTGAGAAATTTAGCCCTTTACTTGATATTACTCCCACTGCCTTAGATGCTAAATACATTGTAGAATTAGCTAACGGCAAACTGATTGAGACTGATAGCATCATACACAACTGTACACTTAACCTCACGAACGAAACGTTTTCCATTGATTTAATCCCTGTCGAGATCGGCAGCTTCGATATTATTGTCGGTATGGATTGGTTATCCAAGCACCGAGCTGAAATCATCTGTCATGACAAACTCGTTCGCATACCTCTTGTCTCCGGTGGAACCTTAGTCTTACAAGGGGAGACCGGTAGACGGAATCTGAATATTGTATCCTGTCTGAAAACGAGAAAATATCTACGAAAAGGGTACCAAGCCATCCTCGCACATGTAACGGAGAAGAAGTCGGAGGAGAAGCGACTTGAGGATGTTCCGATCGTGCGGGATTTTCCGGAAGTCTTTCCTGAAGACTTGCCCGGACTTCCGCCACCTAGACAAGTTGAATTTCAAATCGAACTTGTGCCCGGAGCTGCACCCGTGGCACGAGCCCCTTACCGTTTAGCACCATCCGAAATGCAGGAGTTGTCTAACCAACTACAGGAACTCCTGGACAGAGGATTCATTCGACCAAGTTCCTCACCTTGGGGAGCTCCGGTCTTATTCGTGAAAAAGAAAGATGGATCTTTCCGCATGTGTATTGACTACCGAGAACTGAATAAGCTAACCATAAAGAATCGATACCCACTTCCTAGAATCGATGACCTATTTGACCAACTCCAGGGATCGAGTGTTTACTCAAAGATTGATCTACGGTCGGGTTATCATCAACTCCGAGTCCGTGACAATGATATCCCAAAGACAGCCTTCCGAACTCGTTATGGGCATTACGAGTTCCAAGTGATGCCATTCGGTTTAACCAACGCACCGGCCGTATTCATGGACCTTATGAATCGGGTGTGCAAACCATATCTTGACAAATTCGTCATTGTGTTCATCGATGATATCCTGATTTACTCTCGCAACGAACAGGAACATGCTCAACATCTGAAAACCATTCTAGGACTTCTGAAACACGAAGAGTTATATGCCAAATTCTCTAAGTGTGAGTTCTGGATTCGAACCGTTCAATTCCTCGGGCACGTGATTGACAGCCAAGGAATTCATGTTGATCCCGCCAAGATTGAAGCAATCAAGGGCTGGGAGTCACCGACCACTCCAACCGAAGTGAGACAATTCTTAGGTCTTGCTGGTTATTATCGCCGATTCATCGAAAACTTTTCAAGAATAGCTGTTCCCCTAACCACACTGACTCAGAAAGATAAGAAGTTCGATTGGACGGATAAACAAGAGTAAGCCTTCCAGCTATTGAAAAACAAACTTTGCAGTGCACCAATCTTGTCCTTACCCGAGGGCACCGACGATTTCGTAGTTTACTGCGACGCCTCACACCAAGGACTTGGTTGTGTGTTGATGCAACGGGAAAAAGTCATTGCCTATGCCTCACGACAACTGAAAATCCACGAGAAAAACTATACGACCCACGACCTCGAGTTAGGTGCTGTGGTCTTCGCATTGAAAATCTGGAGACATTATCTCTACGGTACGAAAAGCACTATCTTCACCGATCACAAAAGTCTCCAACACATATTCGATCAGAAAGATCTAAACATGAGACAACGTCGCTGGGTTGAGTTACTTAGTGACTACGACTGCGAGATCAAATACCATCCGGGCAAGGCTAACGTAGTGGCCGATGCCTTAAGCCGAAAAGAACGAGTGAAACCCCTTCGAGTCCGAGCACTTTCTATGACAATTCGTAACGAGCTTCCTGCTCAAATCCTTACCGCTCAACTTGAAGCACTCAACGATGAAAACTTGAAAAATGAAGCCTTGCGAGGCTTGGATAAACAATTCGAAATCAAACCCGATGGAACTCGATACTTCTCTAACCGGGTTTGGTTACCCAAATTCGGAAACTTGCGAGATTTGGTGATGGCTGAAGCTCACAAATCTCGATACTCTATACATCCTGGATCTGACAAGATGTATCATGACGTCAAAGGGTCGTATTGGTGGCCTAACATGAAAGCTGACATCGCCTTGTACGTCAGTAAGTGCCTAACCTGTTCCAAAGTAAAGACCGAACACCAAAGACCCTCTGGGTTGCTTCAACAACCTGAAATTCCTCAATGGAAATGGGAACAGATTTCCATGGACTTCATTACCAAACTACCGAAAACTTCGAGTGGTTGCGATACCATTTGGGTGATCGTGGACCGTCTCACGAAATCTGCTCATTTTCTGGCCATCAAGGAAACCGACAAGATGGAGCGTCTGACTCGCATCTATGTCAAAGAAATCATCTCGCGACACGGTGTACCTATCTCGATCATCTCGGATAGGGACAGCCTTTTTACTTCTAACTTTTGGCAATCGCTACAGAAATCTCTTGGTACTCGTCTGGATATGAGTACTGCTTATCACCCGCAAACCGATGGCCAAAGCGAGCGAACTATTCAAACACTGGAGGATATGCTACGAGCCTGCGTAGTCGACTTCGGTACTTCTTGGGAAAATCACTTACCGTTGTGTGAGTTTTCGTACAACAACAGTTACCATACCAGCATAAAGGCTGCACCCTTCGAGGCACTTTACGGACGTAAGTGCCGATCACCTGTCTGTTGGACTGAGTTAGGAGAATCCCAACTCACGGGTCCAGAAATCATTCAAGAAACTACTGAGAAAATTGTTGGTATTCAAAACCGGCTGAAAGCCGCACGTGATCGTCAGAAAAGCTACGCTGACGTGAGACGCAAACACCTTGAGTTCCAGGTAGGAGACAAGGTACTTCTCAAAGTGGCACCGTGGAAAGGTGTTATTCGATTCGGGAAACGAGGCAAACTAAATCCTAGATACATCGGACCATTCGAAATCCTTGAAAGGATTGGTCCAGTGGCATATCGCCTGCAACTTCCTGCTGAACTTAGCAGCGTACACAACACATTCCACATTTCTAACTTGAAGAAATGTCTGTCTGACGAGACGCTGATTATACCGCTCGACGAAATTCAAATCGATGATAAACTTCATTTCGTCGAGAAACCTATGGAAATCATGGAACGAGAGGTCAAGCAATTGAAACAGAGTCGTATTCCCATAGTAAAAGTCAGGTGGAATTCTAGGCGCGGCCCTGAGTTCACCTGGGAACGGGAAGACCAAATGCGACAGAAATACCCACATCTCTTCCCAGACAACGCACAGTCCGTGCACTCAAGCTAATTTCGGGACGAAATTTCTTTAACAAGGGGAGAATGTAACACCTGCTAAATTAGGATAACTAATTATGCCTAATTACTTGTAACTAGTTGTAATTAGTATGTAATAGGACTAATTGCAGACTCTATTTGTATATATATATAAGGTGAATTATATATATATGTGTGTACTTACGCGATTTGGATTAATCGTACGAATTAACCGGACGGAGTCCAACACAGTTACTTGGACGTTGGTGACAGAAACTTACCTAAATAATGAGAACGTATTTTACTATATAAAATACACAGCGAACAAACATTATTTATTATATCGCGACGACATTTTACATAATTTAGCGAATACGTATTAAACGCGAGTTAAGAATTTTAATACCTCGACAAATGTTTTTATAATTAATTTCAAGGTATTTCATTAAAACATTCCCGTCACCTTTTAAAAATATAACTGCTTGATATAACGTTTAAACGACGGGGGAAACGAACACCGCACGGAGCGCGGAGGCGCGGACTGAAAATGGGAGGCTTAACCTCCCACCTTCTCTTCTTTTCTTTTCATTTTCTCTTTTCCCTTTCTCTTTCTTCCTTTCTTTTCTCTTTATTTCACCAACACACCACCACCATCAAAATCAATAAATAAACATATTAAACGCACTCGGATCATAGCCCCTCTTTGGAAGAAAACGTTCACCATCACACGATCTACATTCCTATCTTTTCGGATTTTCTATCCGACATTTTGTAAGTTTCCGACAAAACCCGAAACTCTCCGTTTTTACTCATTTTTACGTTTTTATGGTTTAAATATGCTTAAAATGTCCAAAAATGGGTTGGGTAAAAGATTTGGACCTAACGGAAGCTTTTCGACCGATTTTCCGGCCACCAATTTCCGATCAGACCGCTACGTCGCAGAGACGCTGGGCTATCTGCGACGTAGCTCAAAACGTCGCATTATGTGGCCAACGTCGCACTTAGCGACGTCGCGGCCTACGTCGCACAACCCTTCGTGACGTCGCATTGTGCGACGTCCGTCACTACGTCGCATTAAGTTGCGACGTCGCGCCTAGCGACGCCAGCCCCTACGTCGCATTGATTTGCGAAGGTCGCATCATGCGACGTACATGCCTACGTCGCACCCTACGTCGCATGCTACGTCGCATGCTACGTCGCACAAACCAGAACCTTGAAAAGTCAGATTTTACTAAGTGTCGAACTTACACAACTTCAAATACTTATGTCATACGACTTAACAAACGTCATAGAACATACTTTCTATTACAATTACACTAAATTGCGTTATAAATGATAACACTTAGAATCATTATTACAAACCGTCACCAACGGGCCATATTTGTTTTCAAACTACAAACGGATTACTAAACAAACACTTGGACATAATGAGTTGTGTAAACAACTAGCCTAGATGGTCTTGCGAGACATCTACTTACTTAACTTTATATGTTTAGGCATTTGAAGGTTACGGGTTCGGAGAACCTACGGTTGATATTATTTACTCGTTTATTGATATAAACGTACTTGCAAAGACTCAGGTGAGTCTTACGGCCCCACTTTTACTGTTTTATCTTATTGGGGGAGATACATGCTACTGATTTTTCCTGAACACAAGTACTAAACTGATTTCTATACCAAACGGAATTGCATGAGTTAATTACTATTTACAGAAGTCTCTCCATCATACATCGTTAGTTATGGACTTAAGCGCGAACAGTAGTTAATGGATCCATTAGGGAAATGACCCTCCCCACCCGGGGCAGTAGCGCTGCCACGTACCGATTTACACGTATAAACGGGTGACAACTTATTCGTTACTGATGCTTGCTCACTTACGAGCATGTCACGGGAGCAAACATATTATTTACGGGTTAAGCTTCGATTATGAGCCTCATGGTAACGGTATAAACTTATTTATTTACGATTGCTGGATTGCAATGGCTGATTTTACGCCTACGGGCACTACTAATGAAATCTCGTGTTCAAAGCCGATATTATTTACAAACCTGTGAGATTCACCAACCTTTTGGTTGACACTTTTTAGCATGTTTTCTCAGGTACCCGGATGGAGTAGGATTACTCCAGGATTTTAGCTAGAGTCGCATGATTTCAACACAACTGCATTAACGGAGATTCTTAGCATTATCTTTTGTATATTTTGATTATGTAATAGAATCTCCAGCTATACGCGTGGACTCTAGGGGAAACTACATTTTGTATACGAAAACACTAAGTTTTCAAACAATATATCTATGGAATGTAACTAATTTACAAAACGTCTCATTTAGAGGTCGTTTGCTGTATATCTTGTGCTTTGTATATTGATTAGTAACACCCAAGTATGCTTCCGCAAAACAGTGAATTATTAGGGTGTTACACGACATCTATATGCAACGTTTGTAAATTTGTTACATTCCATAGATATAATGTTTGAAAACTTAATGTTTTCGTATACAAAAATAGTTCCCTAGAGTCCACACGTATGGCGGGAGATTCTATTACATAATCAAAATGTACAAAAGATAACGCTGATAATCTCCGTTAAATGCAGTTTGGAAATCATGCGACTCTAGCTGGTAATCCTGGAGTGAACCTACTCCGTAAGTGTACCTGAGAATACATGCTAAAAGGTCAACACGAATGTTGGTGAATCTCACAGGTTTGTAAGTAATATCAGTTTTGAAACACAAGATTTCATCAGTAGTGCCCATAGGCGTAAAATCAGTATTTGCAATCCAGCAAACGTAAAACCAGTATTTGCAATCCCGCAAATGTAAGTAAGTAGTTTATACCGTTGCCATGAGGCTCATAATCGAAGCTTAACCCGTAAGTAATAAGTTTGCTCCGGTGACATGCTCGTAATTGAGCAAGCATCAGTAACGAATAATTAGTCACCCGTTTCTACGTGTAAATCAGTACGTGGCAGCGCTACTGCCCCGGGCGGGGAGGGTCATTTCCCTAATGGATCCATTAACTAGTGTTCGTGCTTAAGTCCATAACTAACGATATATGATGGAGAGACTTCTGTTTGTAAGTAAACTCATGCAATTCCGTTTGGTATAGTAAACAGTTTTAGTACTTGTGTTCAAGGAAAAATAGTAGCATGTATCTCCCCCAATAAGATAAACAGTAAAAGTGGGGCCGTAAGACTCACCTGAGTCTTGTAATAAGCCGTAGCAAATAGCAAGTAGTAAATATAGCAAGTAGGTTCTCCGAACCCGTAACCTTCAAATGCCTAATCATATGAAGTTATGTAAGTATGTGTCTCGCGAGACGTTTCGTTTAGTTGTACACAACTAGTATATCCAATGTTTGTCCGTATGTCTGTAATTGTTTGTTTGTTGGAAAACATGTTTGGCCCGTTGGTGACGGTTTGTATCAAAAATTCTAAAATGTTAATTTTTGCTACAGTAACTGTGCTACAGTGAATTGCTACAGTAAAATTTGACTTTGCTACAGTAACTTTGACTTTGCTATAGTGAAAATCCTTCAAAATTTCCAAGTTTTATGTTTTCTGCGACATAATCTGTGACACAAGGATCTGTATGCGACACAAGGGTTGTGTCGCATAGGAATGCGACACAAGAGCTTTGCGACACAGTGGTTGTGTCGCAAAAGCTTGCGATGCTGATTCAACAGCGACATAAGGGTTGTGTCGCATGGAGTCTGCGACACAAGGTGCGACATAACGTACGACACAAAATACGACGCAATTGGATTTATGCGACACAACATGCGACACAAGCGTTGTGTCGCAAAGATGAACACCAGCCCAGAAAGTTTCGGATTTCGAGATTTTCCGACCAAAACGCAAATCTAACGTATTTTTAAGCCGTAAAATCGTGTTTTATTCATACATATGGACCATACTAAGTTGTGTAAACATTATAACATCCAAATATTACACCAAAATAAATAGATCTAGGAATTTAGATATTTTCTTACAATTGCAAATCGAGACCGAAGGAGGAAGAAAACGAGTATGGTGCCTTTGCAAATCTTGTTCCTTGTTTGTTGGTGATTCCGAAAATATAATTTTTATGGGTCGGTTTGTGAATCCGAAAATTTGATGTGAATTGAGTTGAGAGAGTTTGAATGAGTGTGTGTGGTTTGAAATGATAAAATGAAATGAAAGAGTTGGGTGTAGGGGTGGTGGTGGCTGATTTCCAAAAGGAGTGGAGGGAAAACACATCCCAAAATACAGTATTTACTCCGTGTCCTAATCGATTAATCGTTTGTTTTTAGTATTTAACCAAACAGTTATATTTTTAAAATGTAACCGGAGTATTTAAATAAAAATACCTTGAAATTAACAATAAAAACATTTGTCGAAATATTTAAATTATTAATTCGCGTTTAATACGTTTTTGTTGAATTATTTAAAATGTCATCGCTTTAATATAATTAATGTTCGTTCAATTGTGTATTTTATATAACAAAAATAAGTTCTCATTATTTAAGTAAATTTCTGTCATCAACGTCCAAGTAAACTGTGTCGGACTCCGTCCGGTTAATTCGTACGATTCATCCAAATCGCGTAAGTACACACACACACACATATATATATATATATATATATATATATATATATAAATCACCTTATATATATACAAATAGAGTCTGTAATTAGTCCTATTACATACTAATTACAACCAGTTACAAATAATTAGGCATAATTAATTATCTTAATTATGCAGGTGTTACATTCTCCCCTTGTTAAAGAAATTTCGTCCCGAAATTAGCTCGAGTGTACGGACGGCGCTTTGTCTGGGAAGAGATGTGGGTATTTCTGTCGCATTTGGTCTTCCCATTCCCAGGTGAACTTAGGGCCACGCCTAGAATTCCGCCTGACTTTTACGATGGGGATACGACTCTGTTTCAATCGCTTGACCTCAAGGTCCATGATTTCCATAGGTTCCTCGACAAAATGGAGTTTATCATCGATTTGGATTTCGTCGAGTGGTATTATTAGTGTCTCGTCAGACAGACATTTCTTCAAGTTAGAAATGTGAAAGATGTTGTGAACGCTGCTAAGCTCAGCAGGAAGTTGCAGGCGGTATGCCACTGGACCAATCCTTTCAAGGATTTCGAATGGTCCGATGTATCTAGGGTTTAGTTTGCCTCGTTTTCCGAATCGAATGACACCCTTCCACGGTGCCACTTTGAGAAGTACCTTGTCCCCTACCTGGAACTCAAGGTGTTTGCGTCTCACGTCAGCATAGCTTTTCTGACGATCACGTGCGACTCTTTCAGCCGGTTTTGAATACCAATGATTTTCTCAGTAGTTTCGTGAATGATTTCTGGACCCGTGAGTTGGGAATCTCCTAACTCAGTCCAACAGATAGGTGATCGGCACTTACGCCCGTAGAGTGCCTCGAAGGGTGCAGCCTTAATGCTAGTATGGTAACTGTTGTTGTACGAGAACTCACACAACGGTAAGTGATTTTCCCAAGAAGTACCGAAGTCAACTACGCAGGCTCGTAGCATATCCTCCAGTGTTTGAATAGTTCGCTCGCTTTGGCCATCGGTTTGCGGGTGATAAGCAGTACTCATATCCAGACGAGTACCAAGAGATTTCTGTAGTGATTGCCAAAAGTTAGAAGTAAAACGGCTGTCCCTATCCGAGATGATCGAGATAGGTACACCGTGTCGAGAGATGATTTCTTTGACGTAGATGCGAGTCAGACGCTCCATCTTGTCGGTTTCCTTGATGGCCAGAAAATGAGCAGATTTTGTGAGACGGTCCACGATCACCCAAATGGTATCGCAACCACTCGAAGTTTTCGGTAGTTTGGTAATGAAGTCCATAGTAATCTGTTCCCATTTCCATTGAGGAATTTCAGGTTGTTGGAGCAATCCCGAGGGTCTTTGGTGTTCGGCCTTGACTTTGGAACAGGTTAGGCATTTACTGACGTACTTGGCGATGTCAGCTTTCATGTTAGGCCACCAATACAACCCTTTGATGTCGTGATACATCTTGTCAGAACCAGGATGTATAGAGTATCGAGATTTGTGAGCTTCAGCCATCACCAAATCTCGCAAGTTTCCGAATTTGGGTAACCACACCCGGTTAGAGAAGTATCGAGTCCCATCGGGTTTGATTTCGAATCGTTTATCCAAGCCTCGTAAGGCTTCATTTTTCAGGTTTCCATCACTGAGTGCTTCAAGTTGAGCGGTAAGGATTTGAGCAGGGAGCTCGTTACGAATTGTCATAGAAAGTGCTCGGACTCGAAGGGGTTTCACTCGTTCTTTTCGGCTTAAGGCATCGGCAACAACGTTCGCCTTGCCCGGATGGTACTTGATCTCGCAGTCGTAGTCACTAAGTAATTCAACCCAACGACGTTGCCTCATGTTTAGATCTTTCTGATCGAATATGTGTTGGAGACTTTTGTGATCGGTAAAGATAGTGCTTTTCGTACCGTAGAGGTAATGTCTCCAGATTTTCAATGCAAAGACCACGGCACCTAACTCGAGGTCGTGGGTCGTATAGTTTTTCTCGTGGGTTTTTAGTTGTCGTGAGGCATAGGCAATGACTTTTTCCCGTTGCATTAACACGCAACCAAGTCCTTGATGGGAGGCGTCGCAATAAACTACGAAGTCATCGGTGCCCTCGGGTAAGGACAAGATTGGTGCACTGCAAAGTTTGTGTTTCAATAGCTGGAAAGCTGACTCTTGTTTATCAGTCCAATCGAACTTCTTATCTTTCTGAGTCAGTGTTGTTAAGGGAACAGCTATTCTTGAAAAGTTTTCAATGAATCGGCGGTAGTAACCAGCAAGACCTAAGAATTGTCTCACTTCGGTTGGAGTGGTCGGTGACTCCCAGCCCTTGATTGCTTCAATCTTGGGAGGATCAACATGAATTCCTTGGCCGTCAATCACGTGTCCGAGGAATTGAACGGTTCGAATCCAGAACTCACACTTAGAGAATTTGGCATATAACTCTTCGTGTCTAAGGAGTCCTAGAATGGTTTTCAGATGTTGAGCATGTTCCTGCTCATTGCGAGAGTAAATCAGGATGTCATCGATAAACACAATGACGAATTTGTCAAGATACGGTTTGCACACCCGATTCATAAGGTCCATGAATACGGCCGGTGCATTGTTTAAACCGAATGGCATTACTTGGAATTCGTAATGCCCGTAACGAGTTCGGAAGGCTGTCTTTGGAATATCTTTGTCGCGGACTCGGAGTTGATGATAACCTGACCGTAGATCAATCTTTGAGTAAACACTTGATCCCTGGAGCTGGTCAAATAGGTCATCGATTCTAGGAAGCGGGTACCGATTCTTTATGGTTAGCTTGTTCAGCTCTCGGTAATCGATACACATGCGGAAAGATCCATCTTTCTTTTTCACGAATAAGACCGGAGCTCCCCAAGGCGAGGAACTTGGTCGAATAAATCCTCTGTCCAGGAGTTCCTGTAGTTGGTTAGACAACTCCTGCATTTCGGATGGTGCTAGACGGTAAGGGGCTCGTGCCACGGGTGCAGCTCCTGGCACAAGTTCGATTTGAAATTCAATTTGTCTAGGTGGCGGAAGTCCGGGCAAGTCTTCAGGAAAGACTTCCGGGAAATCCCGCACGATTGGAACATCCTCAAGTCGCTTCTCCTCCGACTTATTCTCCGTTACATGTGCGAGGATGGCTTGATACCCTTTTCGTAGATATTTTCCAGTTTTGAGGCAGGATACAATATTCAGATTCCGTCTGCCGGTCTCCCCTTGTAGGACTAAAGTTCCACCGGAGACAAGAGGTATGCGAACGAGTTTGTCATGACAGATGATTTCAGCTCGGTGCTTGGATAACCAATCCATACCGACAATAATATCGAAGCTGCCGATCTCGACAGGGATTAAATCAATGGGAAACGTTTCGCTCGTAAAGTTAAGTGTACAGTTACGTATGATGCTATCAGTCTCAATCAGTTTGCCGTTAGCGAGTTCTACAATGTATTTAGCATCTAAGGCAGTGGGAGTTATATCAAGTAGAGGGCTAAATTTCTCAGAAATAAAACTCCTATCGGCACCAGTATCAAATAATACGGAAGCAGTAAGGTCGTTGAGAAGGAACATACCCGTCACGACATTCGGGTCTTGTCTGGCTTCCCCAGCCTTGATAACAAATGATCTGCTGCGAGCAGGGTTGTTGTTGTTTTTCAGCTTTGGGCAATCTTTCTTGAAATGCCCTGAATTTCCGCACCCAAAGCAGGCCTTCGGTGCATTGGTGTTGGGGTTAGGAATGTTGGTTCGACAATCCTTGGCTAGGTGCCCGAACCGTTTGCAGATGGAGCAAGGGCAAGAGCCGTCATGATGGCGGTTGCATTTGGGACAGTAAGTCTTGCTCCCGATATACCCTTTCTTTTCTGATGTTCCAGATGAATAAGCCTTAACAAACTCAGGCTATTTGTTGGAGGTTTGGTTGGATGAGTTGGGGTTCCCTTCCCACTTACGTTTGTTGTTTGCAGAAGGGGTTGAAGTTGTGCCACGGCGGACAGAATTTGCCGTTAGCTCATGAGCCATACGAATGGCGCTCTGAAAGTACCCGGTTTGGATGAAGTCACTAGGTCTTGGAGTCTCTCGGGAAGTCCATCGACGTATTTCTCGATCCTCTTATACTCAGGATCGACCATGGTTGGGCACAGAAGTGCCAGTTGGTGGAAACGGTTGGTGTATCCGGTGATGTCATCACCCTGCATCTTGTGGTTCCAGAATTCTAATTCCAGCTGTTTCAATTCATCCCTGGGGCAGTACTCCCCCCTCAACATCTCTTTCAACTCCTCCCACGGGAGTTTGTAAGCATTAGCAACACCCACAGTCTGGGCACACCAGGTGAGTGCGGTGTCAGTAAAAGTACTAACGGAGAACTTAACCTTGTCTCCCTCCGCACAGTTGCAGATAAGAAATACAGATTCGACTTTCTCGATCCAGCGTACTAGACCGATAGCTCCCTCAGTACCTGCAAAGTTCAGAGGTTTGCAGTTCTGGAAGTCTGATGATCCCAGTTAGAGATCTTAGTATGTATTACTTTGATTGATTATTAATAAGCTTGCGGAATAGTTTATTAATAACTTGAAGAACAAACTTGTAAAAATAATATCTAATCAAAAGCTTCAATATTATTATCAATAATACGAACACACAATTGTGTTAGGGTTTACAACCTTGAAGCTAAGAACTAGAATGACTCGTCTCTATCTAGGGTTTCACAGGATCTCTATTTATAACATATAGAGTCCTTTACAGAATCAAACTATTATGAAATCCTATCTATTCTATAATTCTCTCTAACCGACTATATCTAACCAACAGTGGTTGTCTATATATCTAACAGGGGTAGTACTCGTATATTACTAACAGAGGTTGAGTATATACACAATACAAGTTACATGTTCAACAGTGGCACTGTTAGACTAAAACTAATTGACAGTGGCACTGTCAATACAAAACTAAACTAACAAGGTTGAACTTGAACTTCTTCTAACAGTGGCACAAGACTTGTATTCTGAACAGATCTGACAATGTCTCAGGTCTCAACAATCTCCCCCTAAACTTGATCATTCTCAGCAATGAATCAAGTTTCTTCATTTTTTTTTTCATTTTTCTGAGTTTGATTCTGTTTTCTCCTTTTCTCCTCCTCTCTCATTCTTTCCAACTCCATTCTTTTATGGAACTGATTGAGCACCATATATAAAGCATTAAATGCTCCTTCTGAAATCACTGTAGTTCTCAGTTGAGATGCAAGCACATTTCTTAGAGTCTGAGTTCCCAGAACATATCTTCTTTCATCAAGCATGTAGATTGACATTCCACTTCTTAATAGAATCATATGAACTCTAGCACTAACAAAATGTCTCCATGTATTCACAGCATCAATACAATTTAAGAACAAATTGATGAATGGCTCAGGCTCAAACAGCATATTCAGACATCTTCCCAATTCTCTTTCCATAATCACCAGTGAAGCCTGCCTATCTCCTTGACTGTTTAGCTCAAACAGATCTAGAATGTCTAATCTATTCACATTCTTAAGCACATCAGCAACAGATGCCAAGTATTGCTCATTCCCATCCTCTCTAACAATCTTGATCTGTTCTTTATCACCATTAGCAACTTTTGATTTTATTCCTTTCCATTCAATTATCTTTGATGATCTATCATGATTGATGTGAATATTTTCTTTATAATCCTTCACTTCTTTGATATATTTCTTCAACTCTTCTGCATCTCTCTCTAAATCAGGAACTACACTATCAGAAGCAAGAACTCCATTTCATCTACTCTTTATATTTTGATCAGAAAGCCTTTTTAACTCTCTTTCTTTGGCTTCTATTTCCTCTTGCTCTTTCTTTTCAATTCTCTCTTGCTCCTCTCTTCTCACTTGCTCAGCAATCGTCTTTCTATCCTCAGCCAACTTTTTCTTAATGAATTTGTCTTTCTGAATCCTTTTCTCAAAATCTTCCTTTTCCTCATTCTGATATTTTTCATAAGCTCTTTCCAGTTTCTCTACATCCCATCCATCAAGCACACTTCTTGGTGCATATCTATCACCAAGAATTCTGAGTAAATCCTTTTTCCTTTGAGCTGCAGTTGGTGGTTTGTTTCTTTTCTTCTCAAGCTCAGCTTGTCTTTTCAGTTTTTCCTTTTCTTCAGTAGCTTGTTTAAGCTTTGCAAACCCTGGATCCAAACCATCATTACCAACCTTTTTGTTGATCATGTCACGGACCTTTTGAGCAGACAACCCTTGACCTTTTGCAGCCATATCATTCAGCATCTGTGCAGCCCTTAACATCCCAGAAATACAAATTAGCCACAGCCTTAAAAGGTAATCATTTGTTTAATGGAAAAACATTTAAAGCTGGACCACTTTGTGCATTATCATCTGCAACATTTTCACTTGTTTGAACATTTTCTCCCACATACACCACCATTCTTCTATCATTCTCAGCATCCAACATTCTATCATCCATACGATCATTAATCACATAATCTGATACATTTAATTCATCTTCAACACCTCTATCATTCATCTCATTAAACTCAGGTATATCCATGAAGCTAAAATCACCTGCACCTTCAGTATCACCATCAGTGTTATCATCTTGACCATCTGAATCAACACCATTATTCTTCTTATCTTCAGGCATATCATTCTGCTCATGATCATCTTTATTCTCCCCCTTGCCCGAAGATTCCCCAATGTTAGTAGCAGGCAACAAAACTTTATCAACTGCATCTTCAACAACTGCCAACCTGGTTTGTAAATCAATGATTTCCTCCCTCTGCTTCTTTATCAATTCACCCTGGGCAGCCAACATAACCTGTTGCTCCCTTCTCAAAGCTCTTTCCTTCTCAAACTTAGTCCAAATCAGCTTGACATCATGTACCAGATCATCAATAGTCAATTCCCTAGTTACATTACTAGCCTCATCAACATTGGAGTGTGATCTCCTAGATGAATCATCGACTACATCTGCCACTGCAGATGTCCCTTTGTTATTGGTACTGGGACCTACATTTGAATCATCACCCATAGGTTCATCAAGTATAGTTGCCTCTGGTTGGGTCTTATTGATGTTACCACTATCCTGCCCTGCCAGTAGGCTAGAAACAGTAGTGGCAGCCCTTCCAGAATGAACATTTTCATCAAGTATGTTCACCTGTTGTGGTGGATCATTTGACTGAGACTGTGGAGAAACAGGAATCTCCATAGCCTTTTTAGCCTTCTTGGATTTCTTGGCTTTACTTTGGGTAGGCTGTTGGTTCCCTTGTTTTCTTTTGGTGCCACCTCCTGATGTGTGTTCAGAACCAACCTGTGTTGTTGGCCTGTCATCATTTGGTCCAAGTGATGTTGGTAATACACCACCAGTGGCAGAAGGAGCAACTAACATTGTAGAAAATAATGCAGTTTCCTTCTTGGAAAAAGTATTCAGATACTGGTTCATGGCTCTAATAGTCCGCAAGGATAGAGTAGAACTTACTATTACACTATCCTCTGCTGGCAAATTTGACAATTGAGTATTCAACAAAAGCTGAACAGATCTAGGATACATAATGAATGTATCACCCTTTACATTCCTAATCATATTATCTAAGATGAACTTAGACATATTAAATTTAATACCCTGTGCCAAGCAGATAATAGGATATGCAATACTAGAACTAAATTCATTAAAACTAGTTCTCTTTTGTGACAAACATACCAGAAAAGTATGAATGTAGAACTTCCACTGAGGACAGAACCATGATTTCAAGAAAGTATATTCTGATCTTGCTTTTCCATAACCTTCATACCCCATATCCTTTATACCTTGAAACAAATCATCTCTTGATAATTCCAGAATTCCTCCTTCATCATCAAACTGCAGAAGTTCTCTAAGAACAATCTCAGTCACCATTACCTTCTTCCCTTTTACAGTAGAATGAATGTGAGAAATTCCATTAATATTCCCTTCCTTTGCGTTCTGCCAGAATTCTTGAATGTGAGATCGTATCAATCTTGGAGCGACAGTAAGGGCATAAGTAACTGGACAGTTACTCAAGAAATCGATAATAGGGTGAAAATAATCATCTGCAATTTCTTTGTTCAAGAAAGCCCTCATATTGTGTTCAGAATGAACACTTAGCGTAGAAGTACCAGAATCAGATGAAGATGACGATGCCATTGATGAAATTGATGAAAGAACGAAGAGCGGTTTACAATAAACAAATCCAAACGAGAGCGATTATTGAAGGGTTTTGAAAATTTTGAAAGCGTAAGTGAAAAAGTGAAGTATTTGAGTACTTATATGATGACAGTGCCAAGCCCTAAAAATAGAACTAACAGTGGCACTGCTGGTTATACCCAGCAGGGGCACAACTTACAAATAAGCCCAACAGGGGTACCTCAATTGGTCAATTATAGTCAACCCTTTTTAACCATCTAACAAAGCTAACAGCGGCGGATAGTCTAGCAGGGGCATCCGACCAAGGAAACTCCAGCTTAGAACTAACAGGGGCATAAACTTAGCTTTATTAGAAAAAGAACCTTTTTATTTTTATTTTTTTTATTTTTTTTTAAATAAGAAGCAACAAAGAAAATATTAGACTCCAGCTCAAGTGATGTCTCTTGACAGTGGCTGAGTCCTGCAATATTAAACTAAGAAAAACAACCAGCAGGGGTTAATCTACATACATATACAGCAGGGGTTGAAAGTACATTGACAGTGGCATAAGTAAACTAACAGAGGCACCAACTGTTATCATGATGAAGCTAACAGTGGCAACACTTGACCCTGTCACATACAATATACTTCGTCCCTGTTAGTATCAAATCCTGACCAAAACACTAAGTGAGATTGATCATACCAATATTAGTTATCAAAAATGTAAATCTTCCTACATCAAATGCTTTTGTAAAAAGATCTGCAAGTTGATTATCAGTATGAATTTTAAAAATATGAATCAATCTTTTATCATAACAATCTCTTATAAAATGATATCTGATTTCAATGTGTTTTGTTTTTGAATGCTTAACCGGATTTTGAATGATACTAATAGAAGAGGTATTATCAATATAAATAGGAGTGTTCATGAAAGTCAAACCATAATCCAACATTTGATTCTGAATCCAAAGAACCTGTGCACAGCAACTTGATGCTGCAACATATTCTGCTTCTACTGTAGATGTGGAAACTGTGGTCTGCTTCTTGCATTGCCATGACACTAGCCTATTTCCAAGAAATTGACATCCTCCACTTGTTGATTTTCGATCCATGTTCTCACCACCATAGTCACTATCTGTGAAAGCCTTAAGCTCAAAATCTGATCCTTTAGCATACCAAAGTCCCAAATCTGGTTGACCTTTCAAGTATCTAAAGATCCTTTTCACAGCATACATGTGTGACTGCTTTGAATTGGTTTGGTACCTAGCACAAAGACACACTGCAAACATAATATCAGGTCTAGATGAAGTTAAATACTTCAAAGAACCAATCATTGACCTGTACAAGTGCACATCTACTTCCTCTCCCTCAGGGTCAGAATTAAGATGTTTGTGTGCCTCCATAGGAGTGCTAGCTATCTTTACATCTTTATAACCAAATTTATTCAAAATATCCTGCACATACTTCCCTTGGTTAATAAAGATTCCATCTGTTTTCTGTTTAACCTGCAATCCTAAAAAGAAAGTGAGTTCACCCATTGAACTCATCTTGAATTTCTTATGCATTAATCCCTCAAACTCTTTGCACAACGAATCCCTAGTTGACCCAAAAATAATATCATCAACATAAACCCGTACCAACAATATATCTCTCTGAACCCTCTTGGTAAACAAAGTCTTGTCAATAGTACCTCTCTTGAATCCATTCTTGAGAAGATACTCAGATAGAGTATCATACCAAGCTCTTGGTGCTTGATGTAACCCATACAAAGCTTTCTTCAATCTGCACACTCTATCTGGATATGTTGGATCTTCAAACCCTGGTGGTTGGCATACATACACCTCATCATCAATTAGACCATGAAGAAAAGCACTCTTCACATCCATTTGATAAACTTTGAAATCCTGATAAGATGCATAAGCTAAAAATAACCTAATAGCTTCTATTCTAGCAACAGGAGCAAAGACATCATCATAATCAATTCCTTCTTCCTCTGTGTACCCCTGTGCTACCAACCTTGCTTTATTCTTTACCACTATTCCTCTTTCATCTCTCTTGTTCTTGAAGATCCACCTTGTGCCTATAGCTTTCTTTCCTTTTGGTAGATCAACCAAATCCCATACATCTTGCAGTTTGAACTGCAACAATTCTTCTTGCATTGACTATATCCAACTTGGATCTTTGAGAGCTTCCACTGCCTTCTTTGGTTCCATCTGAGAAAGAAAACAAACATATAGTGAAGTATGTAAATATTCTTCTCTTACCTTGGTTTGATGTCTAGTCTGAACAGGAGAGCTAATATCACCAATGACCAAATCCAAGGAATGATTTTTATGAACCAGATACTTAGATGTGGATGTATCAAGTAATTCTCTTTCCAAATTAGGACCCAAAAGATTATCCATCTTTGATTCTGAAAAAGAATCTCTTTCCTCTATTTCTTTTGAAGGCTTTGGAGTTACTTCAGAATCTGACAAAGAAGTCCTTTCCAAAACTTGAAATGGAGGACTTTGTTCAAAATACTTTGGAGATTCATGCTCTCCTTCTGAATCATGCTCTGAAACTGTATAAGAACCCTTTGAAGTAAATGGTTGATGATCTGTTGGAGTTGAACCATCTTCATCCTTGTTTGAACCATTTTTGCCAGTTGACCCACTTGTATCATCTGAAGGTCCATCTTTCTCTTGTTGCTCTGATTGGAATGCTGCTGGTGGATCTGGAGACCAAATAGGAAACAATACATACTTCAAGTCATCCTTTTTAGTCTGACTTGAGCTTGAAGGCCCATCTTCACCTGCATCATTACCTGCATCTGTACCTGCACTAGTAGACAAATCTGGATATCTAAAAGCATGGGTTAGTGCATCAATATAAAACAATACTTCTGGACCTTTTCCTTCTACATTTGATGTATTTTCATTAAAGGTCACATCCATGGTCTCCTCTATGATCCTAGTCCTTTTATTAAATACTCTATAAGCCTTGCTTTGAATAGAGTATCCAACAAATACAGCCTCATCTACCTTACTATGAAACTTACCAAGGTGATCCCTGGTATTTAAGACAGTACAAGGACATCCAAATGGTTTTAAAAAGCTAACTAAAGGTTTTCTCTTAAAAAATAACTCATAGGGTGTCTTGTTATGAGGTTTAATGATCAAAATCCTATTCAAAACATAACAAGCAGTGCTGACTGCCTCTGCCCAAAAGGACATTGGAAGTTTAGCATCTGCTATCATGCTTCTAGCAGCCTCAATTAGTGTCCTATTCCTCCTTTCAGCTACTCCATTTTGTTGTGGAGTCCTAGGTGCACTAAACTGTCTTTCTATACCTTTCTCCTCACAGAACTTATTCATCTCATGATTCTTAAATTCTGTCCCATTATCACATCTGATGATCTTAACCTTTTGATTAGTTGAATTCTCAATCCTAGTTATGAATGATCTAAGTATTTCACCTGTCTCATCCTTGGTCCTAAGAAAGAATACCCAACTCATTCTAGAATAGTCATCAGTTATCACCAAACAGTAAGATTTCTTCCCTTGACTAGCTATATTGGTAGGACCAAACAAGTCCATATGTAACAGGTGTAAGGGAGTGATATTGGTATTCACAAGCTTGGTCTTATAAGAGGTCTTGTGTTGTTTGCCTTTGAGACACGCTACACAGTGGTCACTACATTCAAATAACTTTTCAGGTAAGCCTCTCACTAGCTTATTCCTAACAAGTTTATTCATGGTCTTGTAATTCAAGTGACACATCCTCCTATGCCATAGTTCAGATTCAGAAACAGTAGCTTTAGAAATAAGACAGTTAACATTTTGAGATTCCATCTTTTTTAAATCACTATAGTATACATTATCCTTTCTTGGAACTCTCATTAAAATTTTATCTTCAGGTATTTTGAGTTTTTCAGAAAGTATAAGGCATTCTGTGTCAGTGAAATAAACAGGATTTTGCTTATCTGTGATTTGACTCACACTAAGCAAATTATATCTCAATTGCTCAACATAATACACATCATTGAAAGTGAGCTTACTGCTTTTTACCTTACCTTTTCCAGTGATCTTTCCTCCTTTAGGATTGCTGCCAAATGCTACATCTCCTCCATTAAATGCTTTGAAGTCCTGCAGCTTTTCCCTATCTCCAGTCATGTGCCTTGAGCAGCCAGAATCAATGTGCCATAAGCTCTTTGGCTTGCCCTGCACATATAAAAAGAGAAAATATTAGTTTCTTTTGGGAACCCAAACTAATTTGGCTTTGGGTTTCCCATGAGCATTTTTGACATCAACCCTTCTAAAGGTGATTGATCTCAATGCTCCATTAATTTTGGATACCTTTGATGTGGATGCATTCTTATGTTTCCAAAAACAATCTGTTTTAGACCTGACAGGGGTTAATGGTCTAACAGTGGTCACCTTCAAATTTGTATTTATTACCCTAGCAGTGGTAGCTTTACTTGGTATAAACATTCTTTTGAAATGCTTAATACCAGCAGAGGTACCATGCCTGACAGTGGTCAAACCCTCCCCTGTTCTTGTCTTGCCTCTGTTAGCCTTTGACAGTGGCACTGCTGCAGCATTAACAGGGGCTGCAGCCTTGCCTCTGTTTGGCTTAATTTTCAACATTTGTCCTTTACCACTGTTCCTATTATTTTTAGGATTGTAGTAACAGTCCTGTTGAAGATGATTATACCTACCACAAATAAAACATGATTTTCTTTTCACACATTCAAACCCATTACCCAGCCTTTGTGAAACCAATTGGTTCCAATTTCTCTGATTACCCCTGAGAATGGATTTATTTACATTATTTGCAGTATTTAAATCAGACCTGTTTGATTTACATGCACATTTATCACACTCAGATGTATCTTTTGACATATCTTTTGATTCAGGATTGACTTTTTTGTGCACATAACCTAGACCAGATCTAGATTTATTGGATTTTCTAACTTGATCTATCTGAGCCTTTGCTTTCTCAACAAACAGCTTTTTACCCTCTTCTAGTTTAGTACTATTTAGTTCAGAAACTAGACCAGTAATAGGCTTAACACAACCATTCATAGAATTACCACTAGATGAACTATCACTATCACTCTCATCTTCCTCAGTCCAATCAGATACATCCACTTTATCAAAATTTTACATTATTAGCACAATTAACTACTGGATCTACCTTTTTAACCTCCTTAGACACATCTACCTCAAGTTTTTCTAAGTCAAACTCAATTTTAGATGGAAAGTAAGTATGATTATAAGGTGGGGGTACAGCATTAAGGTTGTAACCTAATCCAGTTTTTAATTTATCATGAATTTGAGACTTGATTAAGTTTTGAACACCTTTTAAAGCATTTTCCAATTCATCAACTTTCAACCTTATTGACTCTTTATCAGAAATTGCCTCAGCCAACTTTGCACTTAGCATATCAACTTTTGTTTGTAAAGCTTTCTTTTCCCAATTCAGATATTTAATATCTAAGTGAAATTGTGATTCATTCTTTTCAAAAGCTTTTATCTGTCTTTCTAAGTTTTCAATAGCTAAAGTTGCATGTTGACTCTTTTCCTCACAAGCTTTCAATTCATTACACACAACCATATTATGATCCCTATAAAATTTAACCATTTTCTTGCATGTAGGAGAACATAATTTAGATTGTACCTCATATGGAATGTCTGAAGGCTCTGGTTCTTCTGTGATAGCCATTAAAGCTTGATTCTTGACTACAAGCTCTTCCTGGTCACTCCAGTCAAATCCTCCCATTCCATCTTGTGCAACCAATGAATCTGAAGTGGTGTTCTGAACAGGTACCAATCTTCTTTGAGGACCAGAACTATTTCTTACAATACCATTAGAAGTATTCTGAGATCCTCCTGCCTGTGTGCTCTTGCACTCTCTAGCAAAATGTCCCATCTTGTGACAGTTGAAACACTCCACCTTGCTCTTGTCAAAACCAGCTACATCATCTCTCTTGTAAGTAAAGTTTCTGTTCCCTGACCTCTGCATAAACCTTTTTGCCCTTATAGTAATCATAGCCATCTGCCATCTCAAATCCATCTCTTCAAGATCCTCTTCATTAACCTGTTCCAAATCCTCTGTTGTTAAGGATGAATTCACATGACTTGCAAAGAAAGCTTCCAAGACATTATCATTAGCACCAGATGTGCTACAACTACTAGATTCACCAACAGACACAAAAGCAGCATTGTTAGAGCTACCATTGGACTGTTTTAGAGCCAAAACCTCAGGCTCAAAGTTCCTCAGATCATTGTATAGATCTTCAATCTCCTTTTCTTCAAGATCTGCACTTTGTCTAAGTCCCACGGTGTACATATTCCAATATGTACCTAGTGATCTTAGAAACTTCCTATTCAAATCATCCTTATCAATCTTGACATTGTGATTTTCAAGATCACCCACAAGTTTCTGAAATCTGTCAAAAGTCTGAGTCAAAGTTTCAGACTTTACACCTGCAAAGTTTTCAAATTGTTGTTTGAGAAGAGATCTCTTATTCTTCTTGGTGTTGTCATTACCACCAAATCTCTTAACAATTGCTTCCATGAGAACCTTTGCATCTTCATAGTTTTCAAATTTCCTTTGATACTCATTAGGAATAGACAAAAGTAGAGTACTTAATGCCTTCCATTCTGTTGCTCTTTCTTTCCTCTCTGCATCAGTCTTTGGTGGTGGTCTTTCCTCCTTTTTACCATCTGCATCCTTAGGATAGTTTGGTCCATTAGTAACCACCTCCCACATCATATAATCCGTAAGCAACATGTATTGCCTAATCCTAGTCTGCCATAGCTCAAACTCATCAGGTTTGAGCATGGGAATCTTTGTAGCTTGTATACCTTCCATTGTTTCAGTAGACATCTTGTTATTTGTTGAAAAAGAGCTGCGAAATTCAATTACCTTCTTCAAGATCAAAGCAATATCAAGCTCTGATACCACTTGATGATCCCAGTTAGAGATCTTAGTATGTATTACTTTGATTGATTATTAATAAGCTTGCAGAATAGTTTATTAATAACTTGAAGAACAAACTTGTAAAAATAATATCTAATCAAAAGCTTCAATATTATTATCAATAATACGAACACACAATTGTGTTAGGGTTTACAACCTTGAAGTTAAGAACTAGAATGACTCGTCTCTATCTAGGGTTTCACAGGATCTCTATTTATAACATATAGAGTCCTTTACAGAATCAAACTATTATGAAATCCTATCTATTCCATAATTCTCTCTAACCGACTATATCTAACCAACAGTGGTTGTCTATATATCTAACAGGGGTAGTACTCGTATATTACTAACAGAGGTTGAGTATATACACAATACAAGTTACACGTTCAACAGTGGCACTGTTAGACTAAAACTAATTGACAGTGGCACTGTCAATA
This sequence comes from Helichrysum umbraculigerum, assembly GCA_949592205.1. Lineage (NCBI taxonomy): Eukaryota > Viridiplantae > Streptophyta > Magnoliopsida > Asterales > Asteraceae > Helichrysum > Helichrysum umbraculigerum. Next base: position 57,427,983 of record CATIUR010000003.1, on the reverse strand, counting down.
CAAAACTAAACTAACAGCGTTGAACTTGAACTTCTTCTAACAGTGGCACAAGACTTGTATTCTGAACAGATCTGACAATGTCTCAGGTCTCAACAAAGTCTTTGTAAGAACAGGGTTTCGGTTGTGGTCCATTAGTAGCTGTATCTTCGCTACCAGGAGTTGGTGTTCGGGTAGCTAGGGCTTGGGCCACACTACGGGCAATCAAACCCGCAATTTCGGCTTCACTAAGGGTGATCTGTCGACGAGGAGGCATGATGCTGAACAAGAAAATAACAAGGAAAGAGGAATAAGATATTTGCATGAAATTATGATATGTCACAAGTGTAAATGATGAGATACACGATAACAGTACGAAGTGACAATCACATTTCGTTTAGATAAACAAGTTGAATACAAGGTACGGGTTTCCAAAAGATTACAGAGTAATAGTAGTACAAAAGTGCCGGGAATTGTTACATCCGGTTGGATTACATAGGCCCTAATAAAGTAGTTAGCTGGTTACAAGTTACAGACTGATCTAATCTTGGTGCAGATTAATCTGTTCCATCAGCGCGACAAGGCGGTCCACGGTTTCTGCTAGTCTGTTGGTTTGCCTGGCGTTGTCTTCAACCAAGGCCAGTCGTTGTACTAGTGCTCGAGAGTGATCCTCAGTCTCCTGTGAACGCTGTTCACATTCCTCTAGTCGGTTTCTTACGAGTTCATCCGCACCTAATTCGGCGGTCATTGAATCCTGAATTATGCTTACAGAGAGGTTGGTATCCTCTTGTTCTCACTGGAGTTGGGATATGTGATCAAGTGCTTGGCGAAGCAGGTAGGTCATTCAGTGTTGTTCCCGTTCGAGATCTTCGAGCCTTTGCTCCTGACGGCGGAGTTGGGTAGCCAACGCTGGCATCGTGAGATGTGCCGAGTTCTGAAAGTTATGAACAGAATAGTGGCTGGTTCGAGGTGACCTTGTGTTCCTCCTGGCTACTCGTGGGTTTCGTGACCCATGTGAGTGAGAGTGTGACGGATTAGGTGGTGTGTTTGCCATTCCTGTGGCAGAGTGTAAATAAGATGAGGCTAATATTTATAAGTATATAATATCCAGCCTAGTGTCTAGCACGTATCAAGTAATGGTCCGGTTCTCTCGTGGTCAGAGTCAACTAACGCATTCCTGTTCAACATAACCATTTCAGACCTCACATCATCTTTCCTTAATTGTACATAGTTGATCAGGCTATGTTAAATTAAAGTCGTATGATGTAATTCCTGAACCAATCATGCCTAGTAAGGAAATACTGCCTAACGGTCATAGTCTAGGCCCACTAAATGCAACCTAGTTCACTATAACCTTAGGCTCTGATACCAATCTGTAACACCCCCGAAATTCACTGTTTGGCGGAAGCAAGGTTTGGGGTGCTACTAATCAAATATCATAGCACAAAGATAAAGCAAACCACATCTATATGCAACGTTTGTAAATTTGTTACATTCCATAGATATAATGTTTGAAAACTTAATGTTTTTGTATACAAAAATAGTTCCCTAGAGTCCACGCGTATGGCGGGAGATTCTATTACATAGTCAAAATGTACAAAAGATAATGCTGAGAATCTCCATTAAATGCAGTTTGGAAATCATGCGACTCTAGCTGGTAATCCTGGAGTGAACCTACTCCGTAAGTGTACCTGAGAATACATGCTAAAAGGTCAACACGAATGTTGGTGAATCTCACAGGTTTGTAAGTAATATCAGTTTTGAAACACAAGATTTCATCAGTAGTGCCCAAGATTTCATCAGTAGTGCCCATAGGCGTAAAATCAGTATTTGCAATCCAGCAAATGTAAAACCAGTAGTTGCAATCCCGCAAATGTAAGTAAGTAGTTTATATCGTTGCCATGAGGCTCATAATCGAAGCTTAACCCGTAAGTAATAAGTTTGCTCCCGTGACATGCTCGTAATTGAGCAAGCATCAGTAATGAATAATTAGTCACCCGTTTCTACGTGTAAATCAGTACGTGGCAGCGCTACTGCCCAGGGCGGGGAGGGTCATTTCCCTAATGGATCCATTAACTAGTGTTCGCGCTTAAGTCCATAACTAACGATATATGATGGAGAGACTTCTGTTTGTAAGTAAACTCATGCAATTCCGTTTGGTATAGTAAACAGTTTTAGTACTTGTGTTCAAGGAAAAATAGTAGCATGTATCTCCCCCAATAAGATAAACAGTAAAAGTGGGGCCGTAAGACTCACCTGAGTCTTGTAATAAGCCGTAGCAAATAGCAAGTAGTAAATATAGCAAGTAGGTTCTCCGAACCCGTAACCTTCAAATGCCTAATCATATGAAGTTATTTAAGTATGTGTCTCGCGAGACGTTTCGTTTAGTTGTACACAACTAGTATATCCAATGTTTGTCCGTATGTTTGTAATTGTTTGTTTGTTGGAAAACATGTTTGGCCCGTTGGTGACGGTTTGTATCAAAAATTCTACAGTAACTTTGACTTTGCTATAGTGAAAATCCTTCAAAATTTCCAAGTTTTATGTTTTCTGCGACATAATCTGTGACACAAGGATCTGTATGCGACACAAGGGTTATGTCGCATAGGAATGAAACACAAGAGCTTTGCGACACAGTGGTTGTGTCGCAAAAGCTTGCGATGCTGATTCAACAGCGACATAAGGGTTGTGCCGCATGGAGTCTGCGACACAAGGTGCGACATAACGTACGACACAAAATACGACGCAATTGGATTTATGCGACACAACATGCGACACAAGCGTTGTGTCGCAAAGATGAACACCAGCCCAGAAAGTTTCGGATTTCGAGATTTTCCGACCAAAACGCAAATCTAACGTATTTTTAAGCCGTAAAATCGTGTTTTATTCATACATATGGACCATACTAAGTTGTGTAAACATTATAACATCCAAATATTACACCAAAATAAATAGATCTAGGAATTTAGATATTTTCTTACAATTGCAAATCGAGACCGAAGGAGGAAGAAAACGAGTATGGTGCCTTTGCAAATCTTGTTCCTTGTTTGTTGGTGATTCCGAAAATATAATTTTTGTGGGTCGGTTTGTGAATCCGAAAATTTGATGTGAATTGAGTTGAGAGAGTTTGAATGAGTGTGTGTGGTTTGAAATGATAAAATAAAATGAAAGAGTTGGGTGTAGGGGTGGTGGTGGCTGATTTCCAAAAGGAGTGGAGGGAAAACACATCCCAAAATACAGTATTTACTCCGTGTCCTAATCGATTAATCGTTTGTTTTTAGTATTTAACCAAACAGTTATATTTTTAAAATGTAACCGGAGTATTTAAATAAAAATACCTTGAAATTAACAATAAAAACATTTGTCAAAATATTTAAATTATTAATTCGCGTTTAATACGTTTTTGTTGAATTATTTAAAATGTCGTCGCGGTAATATAATTAATGTTCGTTCAATTGTGTATTTTATATAACAAAAATACGTTCTCATTATTTAAGTAAATTTCTGTCATCAACGTCCAAGTAAACTGTGTCGGACTCCATCCGGTTAATTCGTACGATTCATCCAAATCGCATAAGTACACACATATATATATACAAATCACCTTATATATATACAAATAGAGTCTGTAATTAGTCCTATTACATACTAATTACAACCAGTTACAAATAATTAGGCATAATTAATTATCCTAATTATGCAGGTGTTACACAAATAAATGCATCACCGATTAGGAAAGGCGAAAATCATCGCACAATATGAAGTATACGTGTACGTGGTCATAGTCACAAGTTTTCAAGAAGAGTTAAGATGTAATTATGCCCAAAGAATTAGAGAAATTGTGAGCCAAATATTTTGATTCCAGTGAGTTACAATTTAATAGTGTTTTACATGGATATTCATTTGTATAGTGATTTTCCTTTGATCGAATCAAAATTGTCACATTCGACTTTTTACTAAAAAGGGCATTTTGGGTTTTTTAATAGGACATGGTACGGTTTAAAGCTAAACGGGAATCGCTTTATAAGTGTTTTAGATATGTGAAAATCCTCCACGTAAGTTAGGGAAGAAAATGAGATAACTACTTGTCAGTGTTTATATAATTTCATCATTCTTCCCCCTAGAAAATTTATTCGGTCTTCTCGTATTCTATCATTTTTAATCAATGTTTGGCGTACCATGTAAGAAAGGACATCGCATATAGTACTCAATTCTATTTGTCTAATTCGTTTCGGTTGCAGTATAGTGTAAACTTAATGTTCTAAAATCTTTTCTAATTATTTCCTTTTTAATTCACTTAAAAGTGTGAACATCGTGCTCACACAGATGCTCATTTTTATGTAATGCGAGATTATCTCACCTTATGATGTCATTAATCCCATTTGATTTGATTTGATTCGTTTGGTACCCAAGTCGCATATAAGCCACATGGTTATTTACTGTTCATTGGAAGAATTCTTGATTTAAAGTTTTATTGCTTTAGATGTTCAATCATCGATTCATACAACATGGTCACGTGACTCGCTAATGTAAGATATATTTACATTACGTGGGCCCCCGTATACTAAATATATCCCTCATTAGTTTCCTCACTACCAGCACTGTATGTCACAATGTAAATTGAGTATGTTAATTAGTATATAGTTCATAGTAGAAAATATCGAGGGCGAAATTTGTTTAAGGGAAGTAAAGAGTATACACATGATGATATGTGGTGATTTGATATGAATGAGATTGAAAGTCGATGTTACGAGCAAATAGATACACGTAGATTTATGCACACATAGTTCCTAGTATGTAAACTATATGAAGGTTCCTAGTTTATAGTCTAGGACAAGTATTCCACCTAGTTCTGTATAAACAATGGCTTTGATACCAATCTGTCACACCCCGTCTAAAGCGGAAACAACGGGATACGACGCGCGACTAGATCATAACACATTGATATATTAGAACAACACTAAATGCAATTCAATAACGTGTCATGTTTTCTCCCGACACAAAGGCGACTTGTGCCGCGGTCAATCAATAACCCGAGTACAAAGTTTCAAATATATATGAATCCAACGATCGCATCACAAACTAAACATAGCTGCATAAGATCAACGTTCAATCCACCAAGTCTCAATGCAACTTAAAAGTCTCGCTAAAGCCACTAGCCTCAAGCTCCTTAGTTCACTAGTATTACCTGAAAAGATATGCTCAAAACCGTCAACACGTATGTTGGTGAGTTTCGTAGGTTTGAAACGACACATAACAAAAATAGGTTTGCTGTGATAATGAACTAGTTAGGACAATGCAATGAAAAGGCACATATAAAAGTGAAATTAGTGTAAATAATAAGTTTCCAGGATACTTGATATATCTAGTCAATACCCTCGAGAGAATATGACCATTGATATCAATTGATCCAAATGATCTCAACAAACAACCATGAGTGTTGTCATTACCCCCGCAGAGTAAGACGAATAGCATAACAATGTATAAGTCGGCATGTTGTCAATACCCCCAAAGGAGCAAGACGAATAGCCTTAATGATGTCAATGTATTCAACCGGCGTGTTGTCAACACCCCCAAGGAGTAAGACGAATAGCCACAATGTATAAGTCGGCGTGTTGTCAATACCCCCAAAGGAGCAAGACGAATAGCCTCAATGATCTCAATGTATCCAACCGGCGTGTTATCAATACCCCCAAGGAGCAAGACGAATAGCCACAAATGTTCTCAAATAATGCACATAATCTCACATAATGTAGCACATTTCAAGCATATGTCCAAATAAAATGAATATAATCACAGCATGAAAACAAATGATAAAACATTAGAGCATACTTTTCCCCTAATGTAAAACAAGTAAGAAAATGGGGCCACGAAAACTCACCTTGAACAGTAAGCAAGTTAAGTTCCCAAACAAGTCCAATTAAGTCCGCACGTTAATCCATCATACCTATACACATATTTGTTGATTACTAATTTAGATAAGGCGAAGACCCTTCCATTGTATCCCTTATTAATGTTCCATTTCCTTTTGACAACAAAACCTTTATGCGAAAATCTAGACACTTCAAATTCAACAAAACTAAATAAGACTAATTACGTTTCCAAAGTCATAACTTAAATGTCATCAACCTTGGAAAAATTATCATAGTATTTGAAAAGGTGAATGTCAATTTTCAAAATGTTGCTGACATCCATATTGTAATTGTCTAAACCATTTAAGTAGACTTGATAGACTTGATAATCAATTATTAAAATTATTAAATTTAGATTCTTTTGTGAAGACAAAGACCTACAGAATTAACAAGTCCATTAACAATAACATTTCCTTAAATCGTAATTCATGTTCTCATTACCATTCTTTTAGATCTAAATTTCGTATAAAAATATCATCAGATATATCATTTCTGTCATTACTAGACTTGAAAGTTAATTATTTAATTTAAACTATTTAAAACCATCATGTTTGTCATATACGAAAATATTAAAATATATGTTTTTACCAAAAGTCCAAGGTTTAATATACTTAAAAAAAATCTCAAAGTAATTAGAAAGAATATTATCCATTCAACTTAACCTAACCAATGTTTTTCAGAAAATTCGTAGTATACCGCAGCAGTTTATGAAACAATTTTTATAAAATAATTTGTTTCGTTTCAGAGGCCGAAACCTCTCAAGTCTATGTAAAACATCGAGATCTACAACTTTTTAGTTTTGTCCGAAGCCTGAAAACGACTGTAAGTAGGTCGAATCGACCTCTGAAGTCGACTGAAATTTCAGGACAGAATCTGAGATTATCGGATCTATCATCTTTCGGTTTTTCCAAACACATTATACTCAATATCTCTAATCCCCAAACATATAAATCATCCTAGGGTTTTTAAAATCTCAGAAAATACAATAGGTTTGAATTGAAAAGGGTTATAGAATTTACCTACGCAAATACACGAACGAATAACACAGAAAGCAGAAATGCAAACTCGATCTTTGTTCTTGTTCTTGGTTTCGGTCGACAACTCCCAAGGGCAGCAGCCTAGGGACGATTTTAGGTGGGGAATCAAAGGATTTTAGGGTTAGGTTTAGAGGTACATTTATAGGTATAGGATTGCTTTGGGGTTAAGTTGATTAGTTGTAATGAAATTAGGAAACATTAAAAGAGAATATGGGGGTGTGGGTTTGGTCCGGCCAAATGGTCCTCCAAATGGGCTGAATTTTAGATATGTTGTAGCTCTCTATGTTACGGTCGCTTGGGCTTTTGAATCAACTCAATCCGAGTCCGGACGAGAGAGTTATGGCCCGAACAGTGCAGCTGCGCGATAAATTCTTGAATCGTCTTAAAACATTACATACAAGTTACGGATTTTTATTTATCTTCATTACTTATGTATTATAATTGTTAAAATTCTTATTATTTATAAATTACTTATTATTATATTTTTTTTATCATACTTCGCACGTTCTCTTAAGTTTCCAAATTACAAACGCGTTCACATTTTTCCTTGTATCTTTTTCGTTACAGACTCGATTTTTGAAAATGAAGACTTTGGTGTAAAGAGATCCATGTGATGAGTCCTAATACGATATTATGTTTTTACCATTTAAGTTCCAATTACTAAGCATTTTGGTGACGGTTGTCACAAAATATTCTTAACTTTTTAAAATGAACAACTTATTTGAAAATTATGATTAAAGGGTATCGGTACCAAATTAATCGACCGTTCTTTGCCGAAAAATGAGTCAATAATTCTTGTTTTTCCCAAAGAAGCATTTAACCATTCTTCGATCTATGTCAGATTAACCGATTCACCGACATTAGCATATTTTCGGGTATCAAATATTCTGAACTTTTTAACTTTATACCATTTAATCATAATTTTCAAATAAGTTGTTCATTTTAAAAAGTTAAGAATATTTGATACCCCAAAACACAAAAATGAGAATTATCGACTCCTTTTTCGGCAAAAAACCCAAAATAAAATAGATTATATGATATTTTAAAATATTATCTACGTATCTACGTATGTAGTAAAAAGAACATACCTATATGTTTATCATAATATATATAGAAGTGAATTGTGTAAATAAATAAGAAATAGACCAACTTACTTTTTAATATCCACGTATCCATAAATCAACTACACATCTACACAAAAGTCTGGATTATATAAACTTTAGCTTAACCATAATTAACCTAAATAGATCAATAATATAGTTGGTCATCGATGGTTTCATCATAATTGACTCAATTATAAGAAGAAACTAAACTTTAGTGAATTTTAGTAAATAAGCATTGTTTTGAGATGTTTTCACTAAATATTGACCCAACAAGTGCGGAATAACATACTTACAAACATGACTTTTTGCGTCAGATCATACTTCATATAGCGTTGGAAACACCTCGTGTGGAGTACAAATACATAGAAGCTAAGGAAATGCCACAGGATTATCTCATCGTGGAATACCTACAAGTCACCCTTCTAGAACATGGGTCTAGGTACAATAAAGCTGTGGAAATGCTCGTTGCCCTGTACACTGTCAGTACACCTAGGTTTAAATACAAGCTGTGGAAATGCTCGTTGCCCTGTACACCGTTAGAATCACGATAACCTAGGATTTAATGACATATGCTTTTAGGCTTTTAGACTAAAACTTACGGTCCTAGTGTTTACACCCACTGTCCGTCTGATGATTTGCCTAGGGTAGTCTCCAATTATCTTTATAATGAATATCATCCCGAAACTCTAATGATCAAAGTTTCAGCAATCAAACTTTACCTATTGTCTACTCTATATCCTTTTATCTTTATTCGTTTTTAAGTATTATTAGTTTAGAAGACCAAACCAAAACTACCTACTTTTATAAAACACATCCTATCTACGAACTTATTTACGGTAATCAATTTCAGATCCATTCTTTCCGATTTAAAGGACGACACTCGAGTTATACTTACTGCTTACTCTTACAAAGTAGGTAGTACTTATAGTTTGAGCCCCAGCTCTTATAAATTTAAAACCACCACAGTTGCGCGCCCGTTGTGTAAACTACCACTTCGGGATGTATCAGGTTTTTGGCACCGTTGTCGGGGATTGTTGAGCGACGTGAATTGAAAACTATCGTAGATAGATAGCTTTTAGGAGAACCTTCCATTAAGAATATCACTTGTCGAAAGTTTATTGCTTTAGTAGTTAGGTAATTTAGTTATTAAAACTTAGAAAATTCAAAAACATTTTCCAGTCTTATTTCTTCCGTCAGTCACTTGACAACGGATGAAATAACGATTATGGACGATGCAGAATTCTTTGATTTTCTAGATCATAAATCTTCTGACAACGAAGAGGTCTGTGTTAACCAGGAAGTCGAGGATAACAAAATTCCATACTTAGACCTAGGTTTTGATAAATCTCAGCAGGAGATTCCACCTTCGGTTACTATTAAATTAAGTGGTCAACCCACACTTGACCCTGAGATCTTATCAATTTTATCTAAGTACCCTCATTATATTAGACCTACCACCTTACCAGAAGACATTCCTTTCGGCATAGAAATGTTATTTTATCCACCCATGCCTTGGATGAATTTGAATGAACGACTTCATTGCTTAGATGAATACTTTAGGTATGAACTTCCGGATATATTGCGAGCCTACCCCATTACTCTTGTCTCAAGTGTAGAAGAGGATGAGCGTCTACAGTATCTGGAGAAAATTGAACTTGAACCAACCCTAATCAACACTGAATCAAGAAACAACCCACCTGAGTCAAGTACTGAAAACTACTTAGGGAATTCTCAAAAGCCCAATAGAAGAATAGATATTTGTGCTTTTTTGATGAGAAACCTTGAGATATCTTATTTCCCCTTTACAACTGAGCAGAGAAAGACCTTTGTAGAAATAAATAGGAAAATAAGATGCCTCCGCACTAACTATAATAAAAAAGATGAGTTATCGCTGAAATCAGAGTTAGACCTGTTAATGGATCTAATAGTTAGCACCGATTATCCATCTGTCTCACAATCACGGATTAACCGTTATGTTGCTGCCATGATTGATGAGCTCGAATTTTGGATTGAAAGAGGAACTATCACATCTACTTTGATTCCAGGATTTGTACCTTTCTTTGTTGATCCTGCTGCATATTTGATTAATGAGTTAAAGCAATTTTTCCTGAATCAACTGAAGAGGCTATTAATTCTGCTTTCTTTAAAAGAAGAAAGGAAATTCATATTAAGCTTACTCATTTGTTTCTACACTCTAAATTTCCTTATCAACAAAAAATTTATATCAGGGAGGTTTCACAAGTAGTACATTCTACTAACGGAAACCCTGATTCAAAAGAAGAAAATGAATCTCTGAATGTAATAGGAAAATTGCTCTTTGATCTATCTTATTTAGATACAGGATTCAAGGACGGTATTTCGAACCCGAAAAAGGTGAAATGAGCGTTTAACCGATTCGTTGATGCATTACTAGAATTAGGTCAGGAAGAAAGGAAATTCTTAAATGAATTTGAGTGATGTTATATAAATCATGCCGACCTAATCTACAATGTCATCCGAGCACTTCAAGGTACTTTCATTCCTCGCCATACTTTATCGCAAGCTTCAGTAATATCTGCAAGTACCGTCATGGACAATGTCAGGTAAACGGTAATAAGGTCTAATGTAAATAGGTTTGAATTTTATGTTTTTAGGACAAAAGTAAATTTAGTTAAATTTTAAATTTAATAGTTTTACAAAGAAAACGTTCTTTAAAGTTTAAACGCGTAAGTTTTTAAACGAATTTTTGCGAACAGTCCAAACTTTTCAAAAATTTAACAAAGTTTTATTTAAAATTTTGGTAAAATTAATTTGGACTTTTCTTAAAATGTAAAGAACACAAAAAGATTTTACGCGCTTAATAAAACATATTTAAAAACACAAACGTTTTCGCACGCGAAATACAATTACGTTTTTAATATACGAATTTAAATTCGAAAGTTTCGTATGTATTTTGGTTACTTTAAATAAAAATAATATAAACTTTTAACAACCAATTATACATTTCGTTTCGTTCGCGTTTAAATTAAACATACATTTAAAATGTATAAAAGACAAAAGGCTTCCACTACCAAACAAAATACACAAAAAAATCAAAATTTCTCTCCTACTTCCTCCCTCCAAACCGTCGGCATCATCACCATCCCCAATCCTCCATTTTTTCAACATTTTTCTTGAAATCAAGCTTCACATCTTCCATTTTATCATCTCTTTCGCATTTAGATCATCTCTACATCAAGATTAAGGTATGTTTCTAACCCAAAACTATTACTTTGAGTAATTTTGCTAAGTTAGGGTTTATGCTTCAATATTTGATTTTGATCATCAAAAATCATGCTTTTTGATATTAAAGTGTTGTATTCTTGATTGGTAACATGATTGTGAAAAAAAATTGATGATTCAATGGATTAATTTGATAGTTTGATTTTGAATGTTGACTTTAAACAAGGGTTTAAGCATTGTTTGACTTTTGAGATGATTATTTGCTTATGATTGACTTTTCGGTGATTAATTTGAGCTTAAAATGATTAGTTTTGCATAAGTAACTAGTTTGTTGATATTTAAAGATTGATTAATTGCATGTTTATGAATTAAAGTAAGCTTTTTATGCAAGTTGGTTTAAATATCATTACCTTAATCAAAATCATTAAACTTTAAAAGATATTTATTTAAACTTAGTGCAATTAGCTTCATAGAAATGCAATTGGAATGTTTGATATAGCACTACTTTAATTAATAAAGTATGTGAGATTTCAAAATAATCAATCTTTAATTAAAGTCTTGCATTATATTTTGCCATGATTATTAGAAATTGGTGAATGATAATTACTTGTGAAGACGCATTGCTTTCTTATTTTAGGTTGATCAAAGTAAGGTAATTACATGATTTTATATCATATGCTTACTTGATTACTTGTTTACTTGATATTGTTAGAAATAGTCATCTTCAAGTAACTTAGAAAATAGGAAAGTTGCGGTTTTATATGTTGAATAGATTGCGGATTATCGATATTGCTTGTGGGTTAGGTTAAATCATAGAAAAATAATGGGATTATTGCAAAATCTAAAGCCTATATTTCGAATTTTTTTCTAAAAATTTGGAATAATTATTAGCTAATCCAATTGTTTTGATTTGACTTGTTTCCTTGTTTTCTTAAAACAGATGGAGCCAATACCACCTACGCTTACCTACTTGGGCACTAATACACAAAGCAAGAACTTGATTCGCAAGTAGTTGAAGCGAACATTTGGGGGTAACCGGTTCATAGTTTGGGAAGACATGGAAAAGTTGGGAATCGAGGGTGAGTTGAGAAGAATACTTGGATATGAGGTTCAGGGCCAGGAGTTCAATGCCTGTATTCAGCTATTCAGTATACATGAGCCCGTTTATCCGGAAGTTGTCACTGAGTTTTTGATGACTTATGAGCTTGAACCAAATGTGGATATTGATAATGAAAAGAAGATAAGATTTAGATATCGGGGAAAGAGCCATAGCCTATCGATATCATACTTAGAGATACATCTAGGGTTATATTCAGGGGAGCAGATTCAGACTGATTGGTTTCTAGATAGTCACCAGAGTATTCCTCTTCAGCCCAAGAGGAACCACCGAGTCATTTGGAATGATTTGATGGGAACCAACTATAATTGTGGTGTATAATCTTTCGCATTGATTCTACCTCAGCACTGTCACCTACATAAGTTGATTGAATGCTCGATCTTGGGAAAGAAGGAGACAGGAGAGGTGAATAGTGAAGAATTATATCTCATGGATGCTATCATCATCCACTAGAATATGAACGTGGCGTATCTTGTTGCTAAGAGGCTAAGAAAAGAGAAGAACTTTGAGCTGACAAAGCATGTATTTATGGGGGCTTATATCACTAGACTCTTGAGAGGGATAAGACTCTTGAGATCGAGTCATACGGCCGAGTATAAGGTTTCTACTGATTCATTACCTTGTGACCTGGATTATTGCAAGCAGATTCATCTTATTTATGAGGATGTTGATAGGCAGTGTTTCTGGAAGAACACTAAGGAGGCCATTCCCGGATGTTTTATGACTAAGAAAAGGTTCAGAGATGAGGACATAGAGCCCCCGGTTGAGGACACAGTAGATAGATTTCCAGCTGTGCCGAGGAGTACTAGGACACTATTCATGGATTTTGGAGTTGGGACATCAGGTCTGTTGCCTCACACACCGGTCGTTGAAATTTCTAATGGTGATGCACGGTAACAGTGGGTTTTAAATTTATAAGGCTGGGGCCTAGGGTTACTAGCAAAGGACAAGTATGACCTAGGATCGTTCTTCAAAGCGCGACAAATTGAAGCTAGGGTGTTTAGAAACTTTTATGTATTTAGTTAGGGATAAGAGAGTTGGTTTTGGTTTTGGGTTTTCTATTCTAACTTAAACTAAACTTAACTAAAAAGTGGAGGTTACTTCGGGCGTTCAGCGATTAAAGCGATTGTCTACTATGAAGTGGTTTAGGAGTTGTTAAATATGGAGAGTTCTAATGGGAATAAGTTTGTAAGTTAATGTGAGCTATTACTACAATCCTCCTATCGGGCTAACGCGGAGGTATCCACAATTAGGCAAATAGAATGTCACGTGGGTTGTAGAATATATTAAAGCATACACCGAAAGTTCTCTCAAATGTATACCCATATTATCCGACAGTTAATCTCGAATCCTATTCCCCAATCTCGGTCGTCAGAGATGTCCGAATCATGGCATAGTTTGTTGAATAAACAATATTATAAACGGGTTTTACCCTCACCGGAATAGGTTGGACTAACTGATCTAAACGGCCGGATAATATGTAATCACTTATTCGTACGAATTATCAACATTACTCAGGTATGCAGGAAAACAGGGATGAGTTGTACTACAAATGGAAACTTAAGTAATACGTTTGTTATTCGATTCATAATATAACTACCTTCGGTCGTTCTTGACTTCCATACATTTGTACTCCGCCATAAGCGTTTCCAGTACTATATCAAAGAACAGTCGAATAGGGGCCGTCATATTATTTCACGATAATTAATGTCTTTTGTATTTCACTATTATGATAATCCTAAAGCAACAATAAAACAAGAACATGCAATAAGACGATCAAAGCAATAGTTCAATATAAACATGCAAAAGTATTATTTAAGTCGAGGATATTCCGAAAGTTGTCTCAAGAATATCGTCTATACGAATTTAATCTTAATCTACCTCTATTCCCATATTCCGTGTCTCTTGGATCATATTTTGGTCTAGAGAACACCGGCCATGCCGAGCTCAATGATTCAATCTAACATAGTATAACTAAGTGACCTATACCTTATGAGTTAGCTACGTTCATTTTTGGATAAGGTTTTAGTCACAACATGAGTTGGGCAGATAAACGATAAAGATTTAATTCCTATATCTATTTGTAATATAAGCCATCCGTAGTCTCATAACATACAATATAATCACATATTCAACACTTCCTAAATGACTATCATAGCAGACAATTGAGTTATCTAATTAATCATGGCAATTCTATCATGCATATTTAAATTTATTAATTAAAGAACAAACATATCTAAATATGGAAGATAGATTAAAACCTGGAAAGAAGTACAAATAACTCGTAGCTAAAACGCGTCCCAGAGCACCTCCGTACAAATATTCCTTATTTAATTAATTAGCTATTCAAATTAACTAAACTAGCCTAAAGGAAGAACTACAACTAATTTTACAAGAAAGAAAAGAAATGAGATATGTAAGGTGTATGGTGTGTTTTCAAGGTGTCTTTCAAATGAACTATGGGCACCCTATTTATAGGTAAAATCCGGTGCATTTTAGCAACTTGGGGAACACATTAGCAAAAGGTGCTAGCACATGTACCCTAAAGCGCGTAAAGGTCTAGCACGTGTACCCTAAAGTTGCGTAAAGTGCTAGCACATGTACCAAGCGAGTACGGGCAAGGACAATAATGCGCGAAATGGATGGGAGAGTGGCGGCCGGCGCCGCCCACCAGATGGCCGGTGGCGGTGTGGTTGTGGCCGGCGGCGGCTGGCAGCCACCCGCCCCGGTTCGCTTTCTTTTTGCTCGTTTCTTGATTCGTGCGTATCTTCTTCGTTATACGTCCGTTTGCGTCGATTCTTTTTTTGTTGGATTCGTTTTTCAAAAATGAAGACTTTGATGAAAATAAATCTCTGAGATGTGTCTCTGATCTTTAGATGTCTCGTGCGAATCGTTTGAATCTTCCGGCGTACGTAGAATCTTCATTCTTCGTCCGTTTTTGTTGATTTTTCTTCTGTTGGATTCGTATTCTGAAAACTAACATCTTGGATAAGATGGATCTTGGTGATGGGTACTTTGTCTCTAAATCTTATTTTGGATGTCTTGAATCTTCAAATGTGCGTGGAATCTTCGTTTTTCGTCCGTTTTACTTGATTTTTATCGTTCATCTTCATTTTGATCTTCTTGACTGATTCTCATTGATTTGTGTGTTTATTTGAGTCCAAATTGATATCGGTGGTAAAAACATAACTTTTTACGCGATATCAAGTATCCCACACTTAGAGTTTTGCTTGTCCTCAAGCAAACCTTCAGTAAAACTGTTGTGAAAATATGGAAGGGTGTCTTTATATTCTGGAGAACTTTGATTCCTGCAGGCTTGGTAAAAAGATTTCAAACGAGGTTTTAACCTTTGATGTTTCCCCAAACTACTGGTTCTAACAAGCTCTCTTTTCAATCTTCATGATGTAAGATATACATGACTGGGGCCCTCACAGGTGGTCACTCAATTCACTCAAGTGTATCGGGTTTCCTATCACTAATTCACTCAGGGGCCAGTCATGTAGCTAGTCTGTCATCGTGAGCTTGGTCGAGAATCAAATCTACATTACTTAAATGAGGACGGTGCTAATTATCCCTAGACATTTGCAAGAGGGTAGAGATGATGTATGGAAGAAGGGTTTTGCAGGTGGTTTAATTGGGAGTTTTGATATAGTCTATGTGTTTTTTTTTTTTGTGATGACTTGTCTTTGACTCTTTAGTGATACCTCTTTTTGGATTTCTCTCTTTGAGAGCCCTCTTTTCGTAACTTTTTCCTCTTTTGAAGAACCTTTCCCATGGCTTTAAATGATCCTTGGGTTTTTTAGTTCTTTGATTTCTTCTGGCAGCTTTGCTTATGCTTTCCTTTGGAGTCCCTTTTTTTTGTGGATGATATTTTTATCCTTCGGGGATTCCTTCTAACAATGTGCTTCTTGCAGTAATGCTTCTGACAGAACAGAAACTTAGGCTATGGCCAAGAGATGCAAATGAAGGATTGGTTTTGAAGTGAGTTTGTGAAACAAAAAGGCTAAGGCTCAACAGGTTTTCTAAATGATCTTCAATGCTGAAAGTGGGCATCGGCGGTGTCAGGCTTTGAAAACAGGGGTTTTTGTGAGAGGGTTTTATCCTAGGAAATGTCAAGATCCTCTAATTGCACCTTCGTCACGTATGACGCTCATTTTTATAATCTCGAAATGCATTCTTCGAACAAGTTCTAACTTAAGAAGGCATACATCGGCACACTCACAATCGAAAAGTGAAGCATTAAAGATGAATGCTTTTATATGGCTCAAGATTCCTCACTCATTTTGGTGGTTTAATGCCTAGTAATGCGATTGCTTGTTTTGAAACTTAGTTTGAAAGTTAACAAAGAGTTTTTCCCGTCATTGTCGATTTCCCAAACCTTTGAACTTTCGTTGACCAGAAATACCCTTTTAGACTTTCCTTGATTTAGAAATTTGAAGATTTTGCTGAAAATCCGAGTTTTGCTAAAAAGATTGATCAAAGTTTTATGTTGCACTTCAGTAGTGAATACTACTGCTATCCCACACTTAGAAGAACATTGTCCATAATATTCTATTTCTAAGTTAGGTTAATCCCACACTTAGATTTTTGAATGAGGGTCAATATTTTTTAAGTCATTCTCTGTTTGTGAGTCATGATCCCACACTTAGAGTTTTACTTAGAATTCTAGTGTGTTTAATCAAGCAAAGTAAGGTTAGAAGAGATACTTCCTTTTTTTACGTGCGTTGCCACTGGATTTATGGACCAGATTCAAGTGTGTGAATTCGCTGGAACTGGACCAGACTCATTAAAATGAACTTGTTCCATAATTCCTACGTCGATTTCTGCATAATAAATATCCTTCAGGAAACACAAATGTCAATACACGTTAATACCAAACAGAAATAACATAACTAATGATAGCTAATCCATATCAGCATAGAGCGCCTCCCAATTGGTGAAGTCATCATCCATAAAGATCGTGTTTTCAACGACCGATGTAGGAGATGCTGACTCCTCGATGGTATAGACTGGAGATGCAGTGCCATCCTCTGATTCCTGAATCCAAGCATCTAATGCAATGATCTCCTCCTCTAGTGGGTCCATAAGAGTGGGGTGGTCCTGCGCAGTCGTGTTCCACGGTGGGAATATGTCCCATATGAAAGGGGCACACAGGTATGGAGGGAAGGCCCAGAGCAGTGTGGATCTCAGTGATGGCAGTGTGCTGGACCTCGAGGGCTCTCAGTATCGACCAAGTGACAGCAGGGTCCGCGGTAGTCACCCCATGATGATGGGTGGGTACTCTGGAGGTCCCTGCGGTTTGTCTCTCTGATCGGCTAGATGAAGGTAACCTGGTATGAACGGAACGTAACAGGAATGTCTCCTGCACGTTTACCTCCACCAAGTCTACCAAGATCTCATCCAATCGAGGGGGCGGTGACTGCGATCCCCTGACGGTCCTCATGCTACTACCCGGTGACGAACTCCGGGAGTGATGCATGGCACGTGAGCGTCTCTGACTGGGGGCTCGTGCTCCAGCTAACTGTGAACTCATCCTACAAAATACAAAAAGGTTAATGGTCTAAACATAATCATTAGCCTTTCATGAGGCGAGGTACTGCATAAGAATGGATCAGATCAAACACAAAAGAAAAATAAATGCTGAAATTATAAGATAGGCTTGGGATGCCTCCCAAGAGCGCTTTGTTTATCGAGTCTCGTAGCTTAACTCTTTCATACCTACTATTCTTATTAGGGTGATTCGTAGTTATAGACTTCCTCCGTTGAGGGAAAGTCTTATACGTAGTGTTTCAAACGGTGACCGTTTACCTTGAAATTCCCGTATGGGGCCTCGAGTTCGATGGCACCATAAGGGAATACTTTAGAGATTGTGAATGGACCGCTCCATCATGTTTTGAATTTACCAGAAAACTTCTTAAATCGGGAGTTAAAGAGTAGAACTTTATCACCTGGATTGAACCGTGTGGGGCGGAGCTTTGAATCGTGAAGAAATTTGGTTCTTTCCTTAAATTTGTAGGAGCTCTCATAAGCTTGATCTCTTAACTCTGCTAACTCATTTAGTTGCATTTTCCGGTGCGTTCCCATTATCGTAGGATCTAAGTTACAGTTCTTAAGTGCGTAGTAAGCTTTGTATTCGAGTTCAATCGGAAGATGAGATGCCTTTCCATAAACGAGCCTATAGGGGGTTGTTCCTAATGGCGTTTTATAAGCTGTCTGGAATGCCCATAAAGCATCGTCTAGCTTATCTACCCATTTCTCCTTGTGTTGACCAACTGTTTGTTACAAGATCCTTTTTAGTGCCTGGTTTGTAATTTCAGCTTGCCCATTCGTCTGCGGGTGATAGACCGTAGAGGTCTTGTGGGTAACACCATATTGTTGCAATAATTTCATAAACTGAGTATTGCAAAAGTGCGTGCCTCGATCACTGATGATCGCTTGAGGGGTTCCAAACCGCAAAATAACTGTTTTAAGAACTTGGATATGACTCTTGAGTCATTTGTTGGAAAAGCTTAAGCTTCGACCCATCTGGATACGTAATCGACAGCTACTAGAATGTATTCCTTTCCGTAGGATTTCGGAAATGGCCCCATGAAGTCTAATCCCCATATGTCAAATATCTCACATGCTTGGATATTCGTTAACGGCATTTCATTACGCGTTGTGATGTTTCCAAACCTTTGGCAAATATCGCAACGTTTCACCAAGTCTTGTGCATCTCTGAAAATAGTGGGCCAGTAGAATCCTGAGTCGTAAACTTTCTTTGTTGTCAAGTTGGCTGCATGATGTCCTCCGGTGGGTCCGTGATGGCTTTGGTGGAGTATGTGTTCGGCTTCTTTCCCATCGACACATCTTCTTATGATTTGGTCGGGACAGACCTTGAACAAATATGGATCATCCCAAAAGTAATGCTTGACGTCGCGGAAGAATTTTTGTCTTCGCGAAGAGATCATCCCTTTCCTTGTGATCCCTCCAACTACGAAATTGGCAATGTCTGCAAACCAAGGGTCGTCTGTGAATTGCGAACCTTGCGTTTGTTCTCCTAAACTCATTAACTGCTCTTCTAGAAATCAATCTTTAATATCTCCTTCCGCAAGTTGTTCCACTGATGGATTTTCTAGTCGACTCAAATGATCTACGGCGACATTCTCTGCTCTCTTCTTATCTTTTATCTCGATGTCGAACTCTTGTAGGAGTAGAATCCATCGTAACAATCTGGGCTTTGCGTCTTGCTTTTTGAAGAGGTATTTTAGAGCTGAGTGATCCGTGTACACTATCATTTTAGACAGTATTAGGTAGGATCTAATTTTGTAAAAGGCAAACACTACGGCTAGCAGCTCCTTTTCTGTAGTTGGGTAGTTTTCTTAAGCGTCTGTGAGTGTTTTGCTGGCATAGTAGATTGGTCGAAAGTGATTATCCTTCCTTTGCCCTAGAACTGCCCCAACTGCAAAATCACTAGCATCGCACATGATTTCATATGGTAGACTCCAATCTGGAGCGACCATGATTGGTGCATTGGTTAGTTCCTTTTTCAGGTAGTTGAAGGCCTTCATGCAGTTCTCATCAAACACAAACTTCATGTATTTTCCTAGAAGGTGGGTGATCGGTCGAGAAATCTTGGAGAAGTCCTTGATAAAATGGCGGTAGAACCCAGCGTGTCCTAGAAAGCTTCGAATGGCCTTAACGTTGGTTGGCGGTGGGGGTTTGGCAATGGTTTCGACTTTTACTTTGTCTACTTCGATTCCTGATCTTGATATCCGATGTCCTAAAACTATTCCTTCTTTCACCATAAAGTGACATTTTTCCCAATTCAAGACGAGATTTGATTCTTCACATTTGGCAAGCATTCTATCAAGGTTGGATAGACATGATGCGAAAGAGTCTCCAAAGACCGAGAAGTCGTCCATAAAAACTTCCATGCATTGTTCAATCATGTCATGGAAAATTGCAACCATGCATCTCTGAAATGTTGCAGGTGCGTTGCATAATCCAAACGACATTCGTCGGTATGCAAATGTTCCGTATGGGCATGTGAACGTTGTCTTCTCTTGGTCCTTCGGATCGAGCGAGATTTGGAAATATCCGGAGAACCCATCAAGGAAACAGTAGAATTCGTTTCCTGATAGCCTCTCGAGCATTTGGTCAATAAACGGAAGCGGGAAGTGATCCTTCCAAGTTGCTTCGTTTAACTTCCGGTAATCGATGCAAACCCTCCAACCGGTAATCGTCCGAGTTGGTATAAGCTCATTTTCTTCGTTTGTAATGACCGTCATTCCTCCTTTCTTCAGGACGACTTGAACAGGGCTAACCCAAGGTGAGTCGGATATTGGGTAAATCAATCCAGCATCCAAGAGTTTGATAACCTCTTGCTTAACCACGTCCTGAATCTTAGGATTCACCCTACTTTGTCTCTGCACGGATGGTTTGAAATTGTTCTCCATGAGGATCTTGTGCGTGCAATAGTTTGGACTTATTCCATGTATATCATAAATTTTCCATGCAATTTCCTTTTTGTGTGATTTCAAAACATCTATGAGTTGAGCTTTCTCCTCGGGTTTTAACTCTTTTGATATTATCACCGGGAGTTGTGATGTTCCATGGAGGTAAGCGTATTCAAGGTGAGGTGGTAATTCTTTTAATTTCAGGTTTGGTGGTTCTTCAACAGACGGCTTCATTCTAGCTATCTCGTCTCTATTCAGCTTCTCATATTCAGCTTGGAATGATGCCTCGTCCGTCTCGTGTTCAGATGTGGAAACTGATGCTATTTCAACCCACTCGGTTTTGTTTGAGAATTCGTTCGTCTTTAGTTCATATTTTTTGACTGATGATGAGCAAACTTCATCATTTCTGGTGAGGATGCTTCCTCCGTCGTCGGTGAACTGGAATTCTTGAAATTGAGCGGATGAAGATTGTTTTATGGTGATTTCAGGGTTTGAGAGTGATAGTGGTACGGGTTGGTTGTTTAGTTGCAGTTCAAATGATGGTGGCTCAATACTCACTCACTTGAACGAATCTAGGATTTCTTTAATCGAAGGAAATGGGTTTGGTTCGTTGAATATTGTTTTTAGCCAAGGTATCGGTGTACCGCATCCTAATGGAACAGCAATTGTTTTGCCATCGGTGCGAGGAAATTTCTTTTCAAACAGGGGAAATAGTAGCTCGTCGGATGTTGTTGGCGAAGTGATGGCGGAATGCAGCCCAGGGTCCTCATTATATAGCTTCTGAACTGTGATTATGGTGTTGGGTATCGGATCCTGACTGGATAATGCTAGTACTTCGTGGAGATGTTCATCAAAAATATCCTGCATGGTATCACACAAACCAAGGTCCTCTTCCAGAGGTTGCTTCATTAATCGATCGACATTAAAGGTGACCTCCTCTTTCCCAACTCTCAATTTTAAAGATTTTTCATTTACGTCAATTACGGCCTTGGCAGTATTTAGGAAAGGTCTGCCAAGGATAAGCGGGATATGGGCGTCTTCCTCAATGTCCATGACAATGAAGTCTACTGGAAAAATGAACTTATCGACTTTGACCATGACATCTTCAGCAATTCCTCGAGGGAGTTTAACTGATCTGTCAGCTAATTGGATGGTTATACGAGTAGGTAATAGGTCATCTAATCCTAATTTCTTATAGAGGGAATAAGGCATAAGATTAACACTAGCACCTAGGTCTGCTAAGGCATTACTAATTTGAATACCTTGGAGAAAACAGGGTATAGTAAAACGTCCAGTGTCGCCTAATTTAGGTGGGAGACCATGTTGTACAATTAAAGAACATTCAGCATTCAAGGGTAAACTAACTATTTGCCTAATTTTTTCTTTGTTTGAAAGGAGCTCTTTAAAGAATTTAGCACACGAAGGCATTTCTACTAAAGCATCTAATAATCTAACATTCAAGTGCAGGCTTTTAAATATTTCCATATATATACCGAATTGGGCTTCTTGCTTTTCCTTTTTAAGTCTACCAGGATAGGGTATTCTCGTTCGAGGTACGTTATCTGGAGTTTTGGCTGGTGATGGGTCAGGTGTTGTTATAGGGATGTCAATTGACACGTTTTCACTAGGTATAGGTGTGGGCAAAGAAGTGTTCTTGGGGGTGTTATCGGGTGGTGGTGGATCAACTTTGGTTACTTTTCCTCCTCTAGTTACTATTAACACATCATTGCTTGGTGGATGAGTGGTGTCACTAGTGATTACTGACGTACTTTCCTCAATAAAACTTAAGTTTTCCAAAATCGATCATGGCGTCAATGTTATCTTGAAATCCAGTTACTCTTTTGTTTATAACATTTTGTTCGAACATAAAATCTGATAAAGATTGTTATGAGTAACGTAAGTGGTTCGTAGGTGAGGAAACAGCCAAAAGTTGAGTTAAAGATCCATTTGGTGTGGGGTTGGTCCAATCAAAATAAGGTGTTGACATGAGTGGTTAAACTAAAACTAAGCTAATTCTAAAGGCAAAAAGGTAACTTTTGATCGATGTTGATCTCTCAAAAGGATCGCTAAACACTAAAGTTACTAAATCCTAAAATCGGTTGTCAACGCTCCCCGGCAGCGGCACCAAAAACTTGTTGCCTCACACACCGGTCGTTGAAATTTCTAATGGTGATGCGCGGTAATAGTGGGTTTTAAATTTATAAGGCTGGGGCCTAGGGTTACTATTATGCTAATCAAGGGGCTAGCAAAGGACAAGTATGACCTAGGATCGTTTTTCAAAGCGCGACAAATTGAAGCTAGGGTGTTTAGAAACTTTATGTATTTAGCTAGGGATAAGAGAGTTGGTTTTGGTTTTGGGTTTTCTATTCTAACTTAAACTAAACTTAACTAAAAAGTGGAGGTTACTTCGGGCGTTCAGCGATTAAAGCGATTGTCTACTATGAAGTGGTTCAGGAGTTGTTAAATATGGAGAGTTCTAATGGGAATAAGTTCGTAAGTTAATGTGAGCTATTACTACAATCCTCCTATTGGGCTAACGCGGAGGTATCCACAATCAGGAAAATAGAATGTCATGTGTGTTGTAGAATATATTAAAGCATACACCGAAAGTTCTCTCAAATGTATACCCATATTATCCGACAGTTAATCTCGAATCCTATTCCCCAATCTCGGTTGTCAGAGATATCCGAATCATGGCATAGTTTGTTGAATTAACAATCTTATAAACGGGTTTTACCCTCGCCGGAATAGGTTGGACTAACTGATCTAAACGGCCGGATAATATGTCATCACTTATTCGTACGAATTATCAACATTACTCAGGTATGCAAGAAAACAGGGATGAGTTGTACTACAAATGGAAACTTAAGTAATACGTTTGTTATTCCATTCATAATATAACTACCTTCGGTCGTTCTTGACTTCCATACATTTTGTACTCCGCCATAAGCGTTTCCAGTACTATATCAAAGAACAGTCGAATAGGGGCCGTCATATTATTTCACAATTATTAATGTCTTTTGTATTTCACTATTATGATAATCCTAAAGCAACAATCAAACAAGAACATGCAATAAGACGATCAAAGCAATAGTTCAATATAAACATGCAAAAGTATTATTAAAGTCGAGGATATTCCGAAAGTTGTCTCAAGAATATCGTCTATACGAATTTAATCTTAATCTACCTCTATTCCCATATTCCGTGTCTCTTGGATCCTATTTTGGTCTAGAGAACACCAGCCATGCCGAGCTCCATGATTCAATCTAACATAGTATAACTAAGTGACCTATACCCTATGAGTTAGCCACGTTCATTTTTGGATAAGGTTTTAGTCACAACATGAGTTGGGCAGATAAACGATAAAATTTAATTCCTATATCTATTTGTAATATAAGCCATCCGCAGTCTCATAACATACAATATAATCACATATTCAACACTTCCTAAATGACTATCATAGCAGAAAATCGAGTTATCTAGTTAATCATGGCAATTCTAGCATGCATATTTAAATTTATTAAATAAAGAACAAACATATCTAAATATGGAAGATAGATTAAAACCTGGAAAGAAGTACAAATAACTCGTAGCTAAAACGCGTCCCGGAGCACCTCCGTACAAATCTTCCTTAGTTAAATAAATAGCTATTCTAATTAACTAAACTAGCCTAAAGGAAGAACTACAACTAATTTTACAAGAAAGAAAAGAAATGAGATGTGTAAGGTGTATGGTGTGTTTTCAAGGTGTCTTTCAAATGAACCATGGGCACCCTATTTATAGGTGAAATCCGGTGCATTTTAGCAACTTGGGGAACACATTAGCAAAATGTGCTAGCACATGTACCCTAAAGCGGGGAAAGGTCTAACACGTGTACCATAAAGTTGCGTAAAGTGCTAGCACATGTACCAAGGTAGTACGGGTAAGGACAATAAAGCGCGAAATGGATGGTGGAATGGCGGCCGGCGGCGGTGTGGTGGTGGCCGGCGGCGGCTGGCAGCCACCCGCCCCGGTTCGCTTTCTTTTCGCTCGTTTCTTGATTCGTGCGTATCTTCTTCGTTATACGTCCGTTTGTGTCGATTCTTTTTTTGTTGGATTCGTTTTTCAAAAACGAAGACTTTGATGAAAAGAAATCCCTGAGATGTGTCTCTGGTCTTTAGATGTATCGTGCAAATCGTTTGAATCTTCCGGCGTACGTAGAATCTTCATTCTTCGTCCGTTTTTGTTGATTCTTCTTCTGTTGGATTCGTATTTTGAAAACGAACATATTGGATAAGATGGATCTTGGTGATGGGTATTTTGTCTCTAAATCTTGTTTCGGATGTCTTGAATCTTCAAATGTGCATGGAATCTTCGTTTTTCGTCCGTTTTACTTGATTTTTCTCGTGCATCTTCATTTTGATCTTCTTGACAGATTCTCATTGATTTGTGTGTTTATTTGAGTCTAAATGCCAAATATAGTTTCAAAATGAGAGAGATATCGGTGGTAAAAACGTGACTTTTTACGCGATATCAAGGTCCCTGATGTGACGTAAAAAGTCATGTTTTTACGTACATATTTTCGCACTTTATGGACTAAACTTTGGTGAAAATATTTCAAAACAATCATTATTTACCAAAAATCACCAAGGTAGATCATTTGTAGACGTTGCGATAAAAATCAATATAAACGTCCAATTAACAAGCAAAATACAGCAAATAAAGTCACTCCGATTCTTCCGACCTTACTTAACTCATGGAAAAACCTCTTAATGTTTATTTTATGATTCCATAGGTAAATACAAGATCAGAGAATCAACAATCATGGAAAACGGGTGAAGAACGACGAAGATAGAGCACTTGGATTACAATTGATTGTTCTCTGGAATACACAAAAGCTATACACATCCAAATTTGGCAAACTTAGTGTCATTAGAAGTGTAACGGAAAGACGGATCCAACAGCGCAAGAATCAAGCAAATCGGGCTTAAAACGAAGAAGATACGGGCAAACCAAGCAACGAATCATGCAAGTGGGAGCTGAAGACCAACCCCCCTAGGGGCCGTATACGGCTTGTGGTGCCATTTCTGGCCAAAATTGGTCTTCAGAATTGGGACCTAGGGCCAATTGACCCCCCCTGTGTACACTACCCCCCGATTGAGCTTTGATGCTTGTTTCTTATGCTTAAACACTTGTACCAAGCCTACACCCTTTCCCCTATATAAATGAGGCTTCACCTCCTCATTTGAAATATATCTCACACCTCATTTCACACTTCTTTCTCTCATTTCTCTTTCTATCTCTAGATTTCTCTCTCTCTAGGTTTTGTAGTTAGTTTAGAGTAGTTTATCTCTCTAGTTTCTCTCTCTAGAGAACTAGAGAGAAATAAGTAGTGGTTCGAGCTAGAGGAAAGTTTTTAGCTTGGTAATTTTATTATAATCAAGTTCAGAACATTGTAATCTTCAGTATTACTCTACTAATCTGGTATTACTATCTTTGTCTCTCTTACTGTTATAATGTTTGCATTGCTTGTTATTTCAGTATGATTTATGATTGTTGCAATGATTATTACTTAGATTAATATGTGATTGTTGGAATGAAAATGTTAGGATTAGGGATGATGTTTAATTAATATTGTGTATGATTGGAAGTTGTTATGCTGCGTACATGTTTTAAGCTTATCCTGAATATAGACTTAATTAATCACCCTTTCCGGTCTCTCACGTGATTGTTGACTTAGGATAGGATCTGATCAACCCTAACTACGAATATATAGTTATCTCATGTACTATATGAAGCTGTGGGATCGCTGTAAAACGTCTGAATACTTGGTATAGCGTTGGAAATACCACTAGTAAAGTACAAATACGTGGAAGCCAATGAAATACCGACGGTCTATCTCACCGTGGATTGCCTGGAAGTTACCCTTCCAGACACGGGTCTAGGTCTTGTCAAGCCGTGAAAATGCTATAGTACACCGTTAAACTACCTCTGGTTATAAAGCTGTGTAAAGACTTATACGATCTTTAAAACACCGTAGATATACCTAGGGTTAGAGTACTGTGGAATTATTAGATGCTTTAGTTGAGATGCCTAGTTGTGTCAAATTCTTTTTAGAACTTTTATCCAACAAAGAAAAACTTAGACAAATAGTTAACTTGCCCTTAGATGCAGATTGTTCTTTAATCATGCAACAAGGACTACCCCCAAAGCTAGGAGATACTGGCCATTTCACTATTCCTTGTTATCTTCAGGATGTTCAAATAAGTAACGCCTTAGCTGACCTAGGAGCTAAAAAAAAGGTTATTGGAGGGAACCTTTAACCCCGGATCCGTAGATCCACGGAGCCCCACCCGCAAGAGGCAACCCGTCCGGCTAAACACCTGGCCCCAGTGACCCCACACACGGAGCATAGGATTTTTTGTGCTCCCAGAGGCTTGAACCCGGGTGGGGCGTGGGGATTTGCGGCGGCGGTACCACTGAGGCAAAGCCCCATTGGTGACCTAGGAGCTAGTGTAAACCTTATGCCATTCTCGCTTTATAAGAAACTAGGATTAAACGAACTCTTGCCAACTCGTATGACTATCCAATTAGCAGATAGATCAGTTAAACTCCCCCGTAGAATTGCTGAAGATATTATGGTCCGTGTTGATAAATTCGTCTTCCCAGTTGATTTTGTTGTTATGGATATTGAAGAAGACACCCAAGTTCCACTCATCCTTGGCAGACCTTTCTTGAACACTGCTAAGGCCGTCATTGACGTTAATGAAAAATCTTTAAAACTCCGAGTTGGAACTGAGGAGGTTACCTTCAATGTTGATAAACTAATGAAACAACCTATGGGAGAAGATCTTGGTCTTGTAGATTCTATGCAGGAAATAATTGAAGAACACTTGGAAGAGATCCTCGCAGTAAGCAGCACTGACCCCCTTCCCAACACTATCATTACAACAAGGAAACTCTGTGAAGAAGGTGCGGGACTATGTTTAGCTATCTCGGATTCGTCCATCGCGTCAGGAGAAGTACTATTACCTTTAAAGAATTCTAGCCCGCAGTTCACGAAGTCCATCATGACTGCCCCGCTTGGATCTGGCATTCTAGTAACCCTCTTAAGAAGGAACCCTACTCGTGAAGTGCATAATTCATCTCTCTCACAAGAAGAAATTCTGAAGACTCTCACGGAAATGGAGTCAATGCTTAAACCACATGCTTCGCAACTGTCTGAAAGTTGTGAAAACTTGAATCCAAAAATCGCCATCAGCACATCTTCATCAGCTCAATTCCAGAGATTTGCATTTACCGAAGATAACGACGTAATAATCATTGAAGATAATGCAACCTCTCAATCCTCAAAAGTAAAATACGAGCTGAGAAAAGATGAGCTATCTAACAATACAGAATGCGTTGAGATAGCGTCAGCCGACATCCCAGAATCACCTGCAGTTGAGTCAGTGTTTGTCCCAATACTTGGATCTAACGGAAACGAGTCAATCAATTGTTTGCGGAATCAACAATTGAATAGTAAAACAATCACTTGAATAATCAGAACACAATAATAATCAAACCAAACGTTGTATATTCGATTATAATCTATCAGATTACAGGGATTTTGACAAATGGCGTTTAGGGTTTCGTCAACCCCAAACAGAAAACGTAAATACGAATTTATACAAACTCTGGCACCTGCGACGTCGCTCACAACGTCGCAGGCCCAAGCCCATGCGACGTAGACTACGTCGCAGGCCCAAAACCTGACGTCGCACCTGCGACGTTATAGACAACGTCGCAGGAATCAGGAAACTCAAAACATTTAACAAAACGAACTACGAGCTAGACCAACTGACAGACACACAAATTGCATCAACAAACTCCCCTGTGTCTTCAGCTTGGTCTTCAAAAATTTTCATCATCTAAACCCAGCCCGCAGGAAATTGTCCGTCAGCATGAATTCCATGAGTTACACAAACAATAACAACTTTATAAAATTTTTCGGCTAAACGTTTGTTAAAATCATTCTTCTGACCAACACGAATACGATCATCATAGAGTTTTCTCAAATCTTTTTCATGAAAGTTAATCAAACTCATCGGATCATACAATCTAAACGTTGATTGTCTTAAATTCCAAATACCTCCAACTTCTGGCCACGGTTCTGAATCTGGAACAAAAGTAATAACCGCTTCATCATTTTGTGAATCGAGTTCCCATTTAACAAGTCTTCGCAGAAAATAATAAGGAACTGGTTCCAGAGGTATCTCAGTCAAAGAGTTAGCTGGTGGATAATGAACTTTAACCATTGGCTTCCTGGTAGCTGGATCAATTTTCTTTTTGAACGTATACCGAGTACCCAACGTCGGTTTCAACTTGGAATATTTCTTCGATAAAACTTCTCGACGTAAATTCCTCTGAATAAACTCGGCATAATCATTCTTGAACGGATTAATCAAATTAAGCTGAGCTAATCTATTAATCTCTCCTTTCGGAAACGTGCTTAATCGATCAAAACGCATTTTGAAGTACTGAACTCCATCCGCTCTCTTAATCATAAACAGATTTCTCTGACACTTCCAGCTTTTAATAACTCCGGTGTAATTTTGACTAACCCGGTAAACTTGACATTTAACTGGAATAGGAACTGGATTTCGTCCCTCAGGCCACCATTGCTTGTTTCTTTCTTTCTTTTCTTCAGCAGTGTATTTCCTTGGAATATCCATAGATTCAGGTTCAGGAGCTGCTGAGTCCGGTGCCTGTGTCTCTTGAGCTGGAGTTGATGTCGATTCTTGAGCAGGCTTCGCAGAAGAACTTGATTCTCCACGTTGATCTTTAGCAGGCCTCTCATCTTCACTCGAGTCAGATTCTATAATCGGTGCACCATCGTAAGCTTCCCCAGATTGTGCATCATCATAAGCTTCATCTGAATCTAACTGTTCATCTTCAATCGAAACATCATCATCCATATTGAAAACATTCTCAGATTCTGCCTCAGAACCAACTCCACTAGCCATTCTCTGAATAAACGCTAAATCAGCGAATGAATAGTCAACGGCCAGCTGTCTCGACTGTCCTGGAATATCATCAACACAAAAGTAATCCAAACGAGGAACAGTTTCATTAACATTTTCGATTACAGGAGTGGGGGTTACATTTTCAGGTCCTAGTGACTCTACATTTGGGCCCCCAGACCCAATCTCCCCCGAGGCACTAGACCTAGCCTCCAATACATTAACCCTGAGCTTTGTTTCCTCAAGCTCCTTAGCTTGAACCTCGATCAGTGCAGCTTGCACAGCAATCTTTTCATCTTGAGCGTCTATCTTTTGCTGCATCCTCCGTATATCATCCATCATTTTTTGCATAAATGCTGGAGTGGGCTCAACAGCGAAAACCTGCTGAGGAGGTGGAATAACAGGAGCTGTTGCAGAAGAAGACTGACGAGGTGGAATTGCAGAAGAAGACTGACGAGGACGGCGACGACGAGGCTGAAAATCTGCATCGGTTGGGTCATCACCGCCTCGAATGCATTTCCCGGTATCCCGTGCAACATAACGTCTACCTTCACTGATACGACGTGCAATTCTCTTGGCTCGACACGGTTGTGTGCGTTGAATGAAATCCATCTCATTTGGGTGCGGGACAGCACCATCAGAACCAGGAGGAGTTGAACCACCGTCATCATCACCTTCAGAATCTGATCCCTCAACAGTATCGTGAGACGCTGAATGTTCCGATTCAACATGCCCAAATTGCTCAATATTTTCCAAGATAGCATCCACATGCTCCCCCGTAGCTTGAACAGGGATGTTCACAAGTGGTTGTTGCGGTTGCTGTGGTGCTGGAACATCCATGTACTGAGGTTCCGGAGGCGGCACGTAATTCTCATTCACAATAGCACCAAATAAAGCAACATCTGGTGGCGCCTGAACCCCTCTTTCATAACCAGCACAAACAGTAAAGATCCGATTCTGCATCAGTGAAGTCTTCAGTCTCTGATCAATATCACCCAGTGCCTGAAGAGCTAGATGATGGCGATTGATGTGAAGCTGATTGAAACGCGGATATAAAACCCATTTCTGATCTCCGGCGTTTGCATTATCTACCATGGCCTTGAATATAAAACCAGAAAAGTTGAAAGGCTTGTTGTAGACCAAAGCTAACATAGCAGAAGCCAAACTCCTGCTCATCCCATCCGTACCACCTTTTCGATTTCCTAAACAGACGATAACAACGTGCATCAAATATCTCCAAACACGTGTTAGATTCGCTTTTCGGTATTGATCATTGGGAATTCCAGGATATCCAATTCGTTGCATAGCCCCCGCAACAAAATTAGGAACAAAGCTAACAGGCATATCTGGTTGATCGTTTAGCTGAAGAAGGTCCCTAATGCTCTGTTCAGTAATCGTGATCTCAGTGCCAAGAACTGTGGACACCAACCGTCGAATGTTGTTATCAGTAATAACGTTGGCGTTTCTCCAAAATGGGTTTATCAGATTCCCAAAAACAGCCGTGTTGTCAGTAATGGCATGAAATACCCTCGAACGTCTCAAAAATGCGATCATTTCACGATATGGTGCCGCCTTATCGGAAGTATCATCAAGATAAGTAGTAGTATTATGACGCGCCTCAAATACTAAAGCCATATCTGCAAAAACAGAAACATATTGCAACTCGAAACATATTAGTAAAAATGTATCAAACTTCCTGGAATTAGCGACGTAGTTACTGACGTCGCATATCACATAGCGACATAGAGATGTACGTCGGCAAAAATCAGAATAAATTACAAAGCGACGTAACACATGACGTCGCAGAAAATTCGAGCGACGTCAAGAGGGACGTCGCATTTTGCAATTTATTGTGAATTTAATCACTTTATTAAAAACTGCGACGTAGGAACTGACGTCGCGTATGACGTCGCGGAGAATGCGACGTAGAAAGGGACGACGCATGCAAATAAATAATAATTAACTAATGCGACGTAGGCCACGATGCCGCAGCTGACGTCGAAATGACGAACAGTCGTCCCCAACCCAGAAACCCTAACCCTCGAATTTAGGGGTTTTCAAAAACAACTACATCACAGGATGCGGCAATGAATGGTGATCACGAAAACATAATTTATACAATATAAACGACACAATACACCATTTAATTTAACCCAAAACCACAACCCATAAAACCGTAACATATAAATAGCAATTTAACGAAAAATACACGGTGAAAAGAGGTGTAGTTAGTACCTATGTGTGCGGAATAACGAGTGGAACAAGACTACGTGGATGAATCGAAATAAAAACGGCTCTAAATCACAAACGAACCAAATATGCACGAAAAACTCGCTACGTCGCAATCGCCAAAGCTCACGTCGCACGCTACGTCGCTAGTGAATAGTGAATAGTGTGACGTGATACGTCGAGGTTGAGACTATATATAGTCTAACCCTAAATGCGACGTAGTTTGGGACGTCGCTAGCGACGGCAAGGTTGACGTCGCATAAATAAGTGAGGATGTAACTTGAGTCGATTTTGAATTTTCAAAACAGTTAACACGTAATTTTATTTTGCAAATAATATCCAAATGACTAGTGACTTGGGAAAAAGAACATAGAATAAAATACAACATAAAAATAAAAATAAAATTGAGTAAAATTACTAACACTCCGTTTTTGGTGACGGAGTTGTGTTGTCTGATTAGGGATCATATCGGAATAACATGCAATTATTAGGAATAGTAAGTGTTATTTCGATCATCAGTATATTTGTCCACTTTAAATTTACATGGCACATTTAAAACACCTTTTATAAAAATTATTTCAAGACGATTATTGGTATTGTTTATCCACCTAAACATGTTACATTCGTGTCTTTGGTCAAACCTATTTATTGTTCGTATGAATATTTCACCATGGTCCCCACCATTGACATACCCCTTTAACCCATACAAGAACATAGTTTCCAAATTTAGAAGAAATACTAGAGAATCGATTTTAAGAGTCAAGCCAGCGGTGACAGGTCTGTACCGACGTACAGCAGAGCAACATACACTTGACTCAGGTTTAAGCAAAACCGATCGCAGTCAAACCAAACATGATTTATTCAATTGGCGACCTTGATCAGTACCTTAAATTTAAGACTTTGCAAGTTCATTGACTCACGTTTGCTTAGTTTTGAGAATATGCTGAATTGAGACCAGGTCTATACTTACGTACAACAGAGGAAACAATCAACATACTTCCCCAAAAGATCTCAGATAATCAATCCAAAAATGTCAAGCTACGCTAAGGAATTAAGACATAGAGTCATACATCACATGGTGTTTACCACAGGTTCATAGACATGTATTAGATTTACTTCTTAACATCCCAGAGACCGTTGTGTAGCATGCCTACCAATACATCGTGTGATGAAGATAATTTAGATAGAAACTGTTTTAAGTGTGTCAGATAAACCTACTGACACATCCAAGATAAACCTTAAAATTCCATTTTGTGCATGTCACCCGATGTACTATCATATCCCAAGTTGTTTACAGACACAACTTCAACGTCTATTTTAAAAATGTTGCAACCTCGCGTTTTCTTTAATACTAAAGAGTATAAAGAGTGGCTGTTGCGATGCGTAGGATCTGATCGGATAATAACCTATAATCCCTAATTATATGTCCTTGTTGTCCACAATGGAAACAAGAACGTCTCTCAACATAAGATTTATTCCAATGAGTTCCCTCAAATCGTTTCGATGGAGGACAATACACAGAAGGTCTATTAACAGGAACATTTGTTGAACATGCACTCTTAGGTGGACATATTGAAGTAGATGTTCCTGAGGTTGAGTTAGTTGATTTTGAAGGTTTATTCTTTTCAGATTTATCAACTACAACTTTTGAGGATTCATTGTCAACCTTAGCTTTGCCTTTGCATTTAAAACAATCATCATTTTTAGTTGT
The DNA here is from genome assembly GCA_949592205.1 of Helichrysum umbraculigerum. Classification (NCBI taxonomy): domain Eukaryota; kingdom Viridiplantae; phylum Streptophyta; class Magnoliopsida; order Asterales; family Asteraceae; genus Helichrysum; species Helichrysum umbraculigerum. Next base: position 57,394,278 of record CATIUR010000003.1, on the reverse strand, counting down.
AATGATGAAATTTTCAGGTTTGACATTTATTTTCTCAATCTTAATGGTAGACTCTTCAGGTATATCTTCTACCTCAACGACCTCCTCAACACGAACTGGAGGTGCACTATCAGACTTAACAAACTTAGGTAAAGGATACTCTGGCCTTATGGTTTTCTTCTTTGCCTGTTTGTTTTGCTTAGCTTCTTTAGCTTTAATACCATAAAGCTTCATATAATCAACTGGAATCTCTTCAAGACCTTCCTTAACAGGCGTAGGACAGTATTCGGCGTGGGAAGGTGGTGGTACTTGATTATAACCAAGTCCTGCCTTCTTTTTACCGCCTGTCCCTTGCTTATTAACGATTTCATTAAAGACAAAAGTTGCGGATGAAGAACCTATAATTTTGCTTTTATGGTTATCGTACTCACTTTTTAAATCAAAAAGCTCTTTATTCAACAAATCAATGTCAGCAAGATAACTATTAATTGCATCTTGTTGACTAAAGACTTTTGCTTTATAAGTTTGTGTGTCTAACTTATATGCCTCAATTTTGTTATCATAAAGTTTCTCATTAGCTTTAAGAAAATTGTTTGATTCAGTAAGTTTGACAACCTTTTTTTGCAACTCTAAATTGTCATATTGATAATTCTCAAGAGATTCAGTCAATGTAAAATAGGAAACACAGTTTATGGGTACCTCAGGTTCATCATGTACCTCATGTATTTATGCCAAAAGCGCACTGTGTTGAACCTTTCCTTGAAGTGCACTAAAATCAAACATTCCCTGAGAATACACCGTCATAGCCTGTGATGTTGTGTTCTTCTCTGGAGTCGTTGGAGCTGTAGGAGTAGTGAATCCAGATTAAGGATATTTTTCTTTCTCACACTCCTTAGCAAAGTGCCCATGAATCTGACAGTTCTTGCATTTCACTTTGCTTTTATTAAAACCAAGACCTGTATCACCATCGTCATCCAGGTCTTTTCTACCCGTTCTCTGGAGAAACTTCTTAGTTCTTTGGGTTATCATGGCCATGCTCCATTTGATATCCATCTGCTCGAGATCATCTGAATTAATCTGTTCAAAGTCTGCTTCAGTAAGCTGTAGAGTACTAGCCTTCTTGGAAAGAAAATTCTCATAAGAGTTGAGGAAAGCTGCAAAGATTGTAGCATGATCCTCAGTAGCCTTTGAAGGAGCTGTATGAGAGATATAGGAAGCATATGAAGTGCTACCAGAAGGAGATGTAGCTGACTTGGAATTAGATCGGGAAGTTTCATTGAGACTAGGATTTTGAGTGGAAGCCGCTGACATCTTTTCTTTCTTCTTCATGTCAAGAGCATCAGCCTGTAACTTTCTGATGAGTTCTTCCAAATCCATGATTTCAATTTCTGGATCTTGTTCCAAAATCTTCACATTGGTAGCCCAGTCCTTAGGTAATGCCCGTAATAGCTTCTTATTTACTTCTTCATTATTAAGTACTATTCCTCCATCAGCCACTTCATCTACGAGTTGGGAATATCTTTTGAAGAGTTCTTCTAAAGATTCATTTGATAGTAAATCAAATGTGTCAAACTGTTTCTTGACAAGTTCCACTCTATTTCTCCTATATTTTTCCATATCCACCACATCGTTTCTCAATAGCATGCCCGAGGTCGTATGCAATATCATAATGTTTGAACAATTGTTTAACTTCATTTGATAAACATTTTAATATTGCAGCATGGGTTTTCTTTTCAATATCCCAAGATTTTCTCTCATCGAGAGTCATACCTCTGTATGGTTTTTCATATCTTTCAACCAATGAGTTCCACATATCTGGATTTTTTAATGCTATGAATGCTTCGAACTCAAATCTCCATGTAGCATAATCTGTATCTAATGTAAGCATGGGGGGTTCAATCTCATTAACAGCTCCACTATTGTAACACATAAGAGCTTTAGAAGACATTTTCCAATCAGAAGTCGATACGGCCTCTTGCGACTTTTCCCTCCAAAACTAAATTCGAATAATTTTGACGACTACCCGAGTATCGCGAAACTTTTCCGACACTAAAGCTAAGCTATTTTAAGCATAAAAACAAAATTTGAAATTACAAAATTTTTCGCGTTTTTCCCGCCAAAATTTCATCCGAAAACGTCAAAAACTGGCCGGGTAAAATGAAACTTTTTCCAGGCTAAAATTGAACACTTTTAAGGCTATGGAAAAATTTTGAAAACGCAAAAAATTTTCGGAGTTTCCCGCCAAAAAACTTTTTTTTTTTAGCAGGTAGGTGACGTCGCACACAACGTCGCGGAGGCTAGCGACGTCGCAACGTACGTCGCAGTAACCACTTAAGGTCAAAATAACGACGTCGCTAACGAAGTCGCAACTTTACGTCGCAAAGACTACTCAAAGTCAAAATCAATAACGTCGCAGGTGACGTCGCTAGTAACGTAGCAGAACTTAGCGACGTCGCAGCTAACGTCGCAGGTGACGTCGCAGCTAACGTCGCAAAACGTGACTGCAGCGGCGAAAACCCTAAAAATAAAAAATTTTCGAAACCCTAACGAATTTCGAAAAACAATCGACGAACAAACCCAGAAAACACCTTCAGAAATCGAAATCTTCAAGCCAACTAACCCAGAAACGAAGATTAAACAATAAAACCTTCGCGAATCAAACCAAAAACGTTCTAAACACGATCCGAAACCATCGAATCCTTGATTCACGGCTCTGATACCAATTTGATAGTCCCTTATGCGTAGGATCTGATCGGATCGTATAAACAATAACAAACAATCAATAATCGATTCACGAACACACGATTTCTCTATAATCTTGTATATATTAACAGTTGATAATATAACGATTACAGACTCACAAACTCGTTTTCTCCTCTCCTCTCTCACACAAAACGGCTCCACACTCTCTGAAACGCTAACTCTAAATCTGACCTTGTAACTCACTATTTATATCAACGATAACAGGCCCTGCGACATTAGGCCCAACGTCGCAGGCCCAGCCCATTGCGACATTGTCAACGTCGCAAGCCCAATAAGCAATGTCGCTGGTATTCTCTGTATATTCTAACTAATTACAGACTCGAATATACACACTAAACACTATACATATGCAGACTAATTGACTTTCACAATTACAATAGTTTGACCAACTGACTGACACACAAAATGCACCAACAGTCAGACCAGACAAAGTATGATGAGTCCGAACTACCCGAATTGGAACTTAAGGAGCTTCCGTCGAACCTTGAATATGCTTTTCTCGAAGGAACCTCACACTTACCAGTTATCATATCCAAAGATCTGAAGCCTGAAGAGAAAGCAAGACTTATACAGGTTCTAAAGTCACATAAGAAGGCGATTGCTTGGAAAATCTCTGACATACAAGGGATTAGTCCGAACTACTGTACGCACAAGATCTTAATGGAAAATGACTTCAGACCATCCGTTCAAAGGAAAAGGAGAGTCAACCTGAAGGTTCAAGACGTGGTCAAAAAGGAGGTTATCAAGCTTCTGGATGCTGGTCTAATCTACCCTATCTCAAATTCCCCATGGGTTAGCCCAGTTCAAGTCGTCCCGAAGAAAGGAGGTATGACGGTCATCGCTAACGAAGACAACGAGTTGATTCCAACACGAACCGTCACCGGTTGGAGGGTGTGTATCGACTATCGGAAATTGAATGAAGCTACACGCAAAGATCACTTCACTCTATCGTTCATTGATCAGATGCTCGAAAGATTATCTAGAAACGAATTTTACTATTTTCTCAATGGTTTCTCCGGCTATTTTCAGATACCCCTCGATCCAAAGGACCAAGAAAAGACAACGTTCACATGTCCCTATGGAAACTTCGCTTACCGATGTATGCCTTTTGGCCTATCTAATGCACCTGCGACCTTTCAAAGATGCATGGTAGCGATCTTCCACGACATGATTGAACGATGCATGGAAGTGTTCATGGATGATTTCTCTGTCTTCGAAGATTCGTTCACCACTTGTCTTTCTAACTTGGATAGGATGCTTGCTCGTTGCGAAGAATCAAACCTCGTTATGAATTGGGAGAAATCTCACTTCATGGTGAAAGAAGGCATAGTTCTTGGACACCACATATCAAAGTTTGGGATCGAAGTCGACAAATCAAAAGTTGAGACTATCTCAAAGCTTCCACCACCTACTTCTGTGAAAGCCATCCGAAGTTTTCTAGGTCACACCGGATTCTATCATCGCTTTATTAAGTATTTCTCTAAGATATCTCAACCTATGACTCATCTTCTCGAAAAAGATACTCCATTTGACTTTACAGATGAATGTCTCCAAGCTTTCAACTACCTGAAGGATCAGCTTGTACATGCACCGTGATGTAACGTAAAAAGTCATATTTTTACGTACATATTTCCGCACTTTTTGGACTAAACTTTAGTGAAAACATTTCAAAACAATCATTATTTACCAAAAATCACCAAGGTGGTCTATTTATAGGTGTTGCAAGAAAAATCAATAAAAACGTCCATATATCGAGCAAAACAGGCAAATAGAGCCACTCCAATTCTTTCTTCTTACTTATCTTATGGAAACTGCTCTTAATGGATATTTTATGATTCCGTAGGAAAATACGACACCGGAGAATCAAGAATCATGGAGAACGGGTGAAGAACGAAGAAGATAGAGCATTTACAGTACAACCGATCGTCATCCGGAACACGCAAAATCTATCCACCTCCAAATTTGTCAAACTTAGTGTCATTAGAAGCGTAATGGAAAAAAGAATCCAACGGCGCAAGAATCAAGTGAATCGGGCTTTAAACAAAGAAGATACGGGCGAAACAAGCAACGAACGGAGCAAGCGGAAGACGAAAGGCAAACGACCCCCCAGGTGCCGTATACGGCACCTTAAGGGCCATATACGGCACCCTAGGTGGCGTTTTCCCGCTCTTTTTCCTTGGTAAATGGACCCTAAGTGCCGTTTGACCCCCCCAGTTTCTTGCTACCCCCGTTTGCGCTTAAGGTCTTGTTTCTTGCACTTTAAAGGTTGTACCAAGCCTTCACCTCCTTCCCTATAAATACCAACGTCATTTCCTCATTTCCATCATCCCTCATTCTCATTTTCTTCTCTCTCTCTAGAAATACTCTATCTTTAGGTTTTCTTGTTAGTTTCTCTCTCTAGGTTCTCTCTCTAGTCTTTCTTGCTAGTTTCTTGCTAGGGTTTTAAACCCTTGGACTAGTGAGATGATTAGGGAGGGAAACCTTTCCTTTTCTTTTAGATTAGTTATGTAGTTAATTAGTAGAGGCTAGCTTATGTAATGCTTGGATATTATACGAAGAAATACAAGTGTTATTCTACTCGCATTCATATCGGTATTTTATATCCTTTCTATTATTAATTTGTCATATTGTTCTTGTTTGATGTATGTGATTTATTAATGTTAGAAATGTTTATTGCTATGTATCGTGAGTAGTTGCTTGTATGTTTACCATGATTTAGATAGTAGTAATGATGTTAACTTAAATATACGATTGAAAACTCGGTGGACTGTTTAACTATACATTTATGATTTTAAACTAAACTATCACCTTTTCTCCAATAAACATGGTCAGAACCTTTATGACAAAGGAGTCATGAACCATTGATCAAACGGTCACTATCTATCTATGGTTTCCAAAATAAACATGGTCTGATTATGAAGCTATGGAAATACTGCCCAACTTATCGTATAGTACACCGTGAATTAATCAGGGATTTATTGGTTTAGAATGATAATGTGAACGGGTTGTTTAGCTATCATAGATGGTTTTACTGTAATACAAGCTTAGATATATTGAGATCAGATGGCCGTAAAGTATGTAATACAGGAAACGCCATAAAATGACTGAGTATCCGGTATAGCGTTGGAAACACCTCTGGTGGAGTAAAAACACGTGGAAGCCATGGAAAAGTCATAGGATGTACACTGTATTACATCCTGGCATAGTCTGTGATCCAGGAAAGACCGTAATACGGGTGAATACACTGTATAACGTTGGAAACACCTCTGGTGGAGTACAAATATGTGGAAGCTGTGGAAAACCCTGTAGGTTGAAGACTGTATCACAGCCAAACATCTCTGAACTCAATCACAACCATTAGTGTATAAGTTATCAGTCACCACCTAATTTAATCTTAAATGCCTTGCCTTGCTTAGATGTCTTTGTATGTGTTAAAGAAAGGTCAGTGGATAAATTGCGGACTGTCGCCCTATTCCTGCACCCCATCTGGAGGGTCACTTGGTCTCGTTAAGAGACGGTGTGGAGGGTTTCAAGGCAGCCCGATCTGATCAGAATCTTGATACCCTAGTACTCAGTGACATACTGATCGGTTTCAAGGCAGCCCGATCTGATCAGACGTTTGAAAACATTACATTCTATAATAAAAGTTTACATAAGATTCTAAAGTTCGCAAACATAGTCTAGAGATTTATAATACATAATCGTTGATACAAAATGTCATAATGCAATTTAAATCTCCTGTTTGAAAATATGCGACTCGAGCTATGCTTTCCAAAAGCATCCTACTGTCCTGTTTCCTGTGGGTAGTCATACTGCGTCTGTAAACCTGAGAATACATACTAAAAGGGTCAACATAAAGTTGGTGAGTTCATAGATTTGTTATGTAAAGTATTCATTTGAACACCATGTTTTCTGTTTGTAAAATAAGTTCTGTATCATAGTGATCCTGTATAAGTAAGTTCTGTAAAACATAGTTCTGTAAAAATAGAGTTTCTGAGTAAATCAAGTTCTGCATGGATCCAGTTCTGTAAAAATAGAGTTTCTGAGTAAATCAAGTTCTGCATGGATCCAATTCTGTATAACAGAGTTTCTGTGTGAAATCAAATTATGCATAACAAAGTTTCTGTATAATAAAGATTTTGTATACTATAGTATTGTATTCTATAGTCCTGTTTAGTATTGCCATGAGCTCATGTATTCGAAGCTTTAACAAATTCTGTTGCCTCTATGTGTCTAATCCGGGACACATCCTGATTCAAATAATTATGCGCCCGTGGGTTAGCTGGCGCGACCAGCTCGGACGGGATTGTCAATCCCAATAGTACTATTCACAATTATTCGCGCTTTATGAAATTAACGAACCATGAAATTGAGGACTTATTAGTGGATTAGTTCTGCTACTCATGCAATAAGTATATGTTCTGTGTCTGTTTCTGTTTCTGTTTCTGTTTCTAGCAATCATAAGTAAAAATCTGTAGAAGTTTCTGTTTCTGTTTCAAACAATCATAAGTAAAATCTGAAAAGTTTCTGTGTGTATGTATTCTCACCCCAAAACAGTTCAAAAACAAGTAAAAAGGGGGCTATGAAACTCACCTGAGTTCTAGCAAATAGTAAGCAAGCAATATCAAATAGCAAGCAAAGTGTGATCCAATGTGCAACCTTCTAACGTCCTAAACGTATAAGGTTTAAACGTATAAGGTTGTGTAAGTAGATGTCTCAAAAGACCATCTATAGCGATTGTATAAGTGGGGGTCAATGTCCACTTAAGCCAATCGTGTAGGTGGAGGGTTAATGTCCACCTAGAGCTAGTTCATCAACTAGTTATGTTCAAATACGTTGTTCAAGTTTGTTTATCAAAATGCGTACGACCACTTGGTGAAATTTTGTAATAATAATTCACTTAGACATTATTATCAAGTTTTTTTTGTTATATACTATTCAGTAGTACAAATCGTGTGTTGCAAATAGATTATTTTAGTTTTGATATCGCGTAACGTTTTTACTACCGATATCTCTCTCATTCTGGAACGATTCTTGGCATATTAACTCAAAAACAGCACAAATCAGTAACCTTAAGCCAAGAAGGTCAAAACGAGGTTGCACGATAAAAATCAAGTAAAACGGATGTGAAACGAAGATTCCACACACGTTTGAAGATTCAAGGCATAAAAACGAGATTTCAAGACCAAAGTGCCCTTCATCAACATCCATTATTTCCAAGATGTTCGTTTTCAAAATTCAGATCCAACAGAAGAAGAATCAACTGAAACGGGTAAAAAAATGAAGATTTCGCGCCCGCCGGAAGATCCAAATGATCCAAATGCAATATCTGGAGGTAGGTACCTCATCTCAGGGCCTATCCTATGTCAAAATCTTCGTTTTTGAATTACGAATCCAACAAAAAAAGAATCAACTCAAACGGACGTATAACGAAGAAAACACGCACGAATCAAGAAACGAAGCAACAAACAACGCAACGGGGCGGGGGTGGGCCCACCGCCGCCGGCCATCAGCCCACCTCCGCCGGCTGGCCTCCCACCGCCGCCGGCCACCAGTGTCCCGCCTCGGTTTCCGTTTTTGGTAACTTTTGGTACCCGATGCACCTACTTTTCGTGTTGTACGGTACCCGGTGCGCCTACTTTTCGTGTTGTACACACCACTTTTGGCAAGCTTTCTAACATGCACCTCATGGTGCTAATGTGAGCCAAAGCTCACCTATAAATAGGAGGCTTTAGGCTTCATTTCAAAATGCACCATATGCACCTCCTTTCTTGCATATTTCTCTTTCTCTCTCTAGAATTCTTTCTCTAGCACTACTCTTAGGAGTTAGAGGATAATTATTCTTGTAGTTAGTTCTTCTCTCTAGTCTCTCTCTCTAGCACTACTCTTAGGAGTTAGAGGAGAACTAGAGAGAAGATTAGGGTCCCTCTACTTTCTCTCTCTAAGTTAATTTGGAGAGAGATAAGTATGAGATTTATTATGTAATAGTTAGTAGTAGCTAGCTTATCAATGTAACGCTTTGGATTATTCGGAAGTAATATAAGCATCGTTTGGCTCGCAATAATTACGGGTAATATCTATCCTTTTCTCTTATTAATTAATTGTAATGTTCTTGTTTGATGTTTATGATTTATTAATATTGGAAATGTCTATTGCCATGATATGCGAGTAGTTGTTTATATGTTTGCCATGATTTAGATAGTTATAATGGGACGATAATAAATGTTGTGAAGTAATATGAAGGCCCCTATTCGACTGTTCTCGGATATAGTGCTGAAAACGCTTTAGGCAGAGTACAAACGTACGGAAGTCTGAGAATGACCGAAGGTAGTTATATTACGGACCAATACTTTAAATGTGCTAAATGAATTTCTATTTATAGTTTAATTATAACATTATGAACGAATGATGGCATGTTTGGCCAACCGCTTATTACCAGACTACCCCAACTTATTCCGGTAGGGTAAAACCTGTTTATGTGACTATTTATTCAATAGACCATGCCATGATACAGACATCTCTGACGACCGAGATTGGGGAATAGGATTCGAGGGTAGTTGTTAGCCGATATGTTCAGTACATTTGGGAGAACTTCTGGTGTATTGTAATTGTTTGTGTTTACTATCCATGTGACATATCTTCTATCTGATTGCGGACAACTCTACGTTAGTTAGTTGATAGGATCGTAAAACAACTCATTCCAACATAGTCTAAATTCATAAAAAGAAACCTATATGAATGGGAATTATTATACTTTGTTATTGTTTAAATGTATGACACCAGACCTAATTTATGGAGTACCCTTTCCAGTTATCCACGTGACTGCAACCTAGATATTAGGGAGTCTGGAACCTTAATTGTGGTAAGTAGTTATCTGTGCCCATGACATGCAATAAGTAAGACACAGTTAAACCACTCGTTGTATATATTAGATTTACATTTCTGCACTGCTTTACATTTAGTTAGTTTAGAGTGTCACCCTCACTGTCAATTATTCTTGACCGCATGTTAGACGTAAGAACCCGAGGAACTACCCTGTAAAGTACACTGTCTATTACTGAAAGGCATGGTCCTCATATGTGTAACACCTGGTCAAAAAGTCAACTTGCGCGTCTAATTTAAACTTTTTATAATTGTATTATTATATACAATTATAACTCAGCGAGCGAAAACTTTACATTTTATATAATGAATAGTGATTATGTAATAATCACAAATAAAACCATTTGAAGTCACATTAGATTTTAAATTGAATAAAACTATTTTTAATTTAATTAATTACTAATCGAAAGAACGGAAATATAAATCTAAAAATATTAAATTTATATATATTATTCGGGTACAAAATACGGGTATTTTACACTGCAAAATAGGAACGAAGTGGGGGAAAACTCCTCCCCACCCCTTTGGATCAGCCACCCAACCCCCCAAACCCCTCCCATTTCATTTCATTTCTTTCTATCTCATTTTCTTTTCACACACAAACACTCTCCACCCAATTACCACAAATTTTCGGAACTACAAATCGACACACGAAATTTACATTTTCGGAATCACCAACAAGAGAGGAGCAACATTAACAAAGGCCACACCTTCGTTTTCTTCCTCGTTTGGCCTCGATTCGCAATTGTAAGAAATTTCTAAATCTTTAGATCTAATCATTTTGGTGTAATGTTTGGGTGTAATAATGCTTACACAACTTAGTTATAACCTAAACAACAAAGAAAACATGATTTTACAGCTTGAAAATACGTTAGATTTGCGATTTTGATCGGAAAAACGCGACAGCCGCGAGTTTCTGGGCTGGTGTTCATCCATGCGACACAACGCTTGTGTCGCATGTTGTGTCGCATAATTCCATTTGTGTCGTACTCTATGTCGCACCTTGTGTCGTATTTCCATACGACACAACCCTTATGTCGCTATTGATTTAGCATCGCAAGCTTTTGCGACACAACCACTGTGTCGCAGAGCTCTTATGTCGCACTCCATGCGACACAACCCTTGTGTCGCATGACACGTTTTTGTGTCGCATGTTATGTCGCAGAAAACAGAAAGTTTAAAAACTCACATTTCCACTAAGTGTCGAGACCCTAAATTTTATCACTTGATTTCACCCAATTTCAAGTCCAGATGCGTTTTTCCTTAAAGCAATATAGTAGAAATAAAAATTTTCCAAGCTGACCTGGCAGCTCGACCCCAGCCAGGGGCTCTGCCCCTTGGACCCCGCCAGGGGCTGCCGCCCCTTGGACCCTGCTAACCAGGGGCGCTGCCCCCGGACCCCCGTACACCATTCCCAGACTTCAACAACAAATGCATACATGAACAACTCGCTTAGACAAACTGATTTGTCTCATACTTATATAACCTCACGTGTTTAGGACACTAGAAGGTTACCATTCGGACGTCGCGCGTATCATCGTATCGCTAACAACTCACAGGTGAGTTTCATAGCCCCACTCTTTCAACTGTTTTACTGTTTTTTTTATTTTTGGGGTGAAACACATGCACAACAACTGTTTTCGAATTATATTAATAATCTTTTATAATTCACAATCAATTATATTACTGTATGTAATACAAATGTGTAATACTTAGGAATTACACCCAACACGTCGTTTTGGAACAATATCAAGACCTAATCTAGATAGGTCACAATCGTACACTATCAGATTGTTGGAAAACAATTACCTAGACATAACTTGATATAGTTAGTACTATTCATTGGCCATATTGTCGCGGGACAATATTATCCAATACATTAGAACTAGTTAGTTCTACCTACACTAGATGATATAGATACAATTACAGGATTAGTTGCTCTTTTAGGAACTAATATTTTCAATACAATTCAGGAACCTCAATATACTTGCTAGGCTTTAGGCTAGAAGTATACGATAACATAATATGTTAGTATAGATTCTTCATACTAATACAATTCAACTAGGTAATGAGCATTCATACCTAGGACCAACGTACTACTTAATATCTAAATATTTGCTTATACGTATTTAGATAAAATCAATTATTTTCATGCGTGTCATGATTGTTACTTACGTTTGCTCATTCGACAAACATATATATATATTTATATATATATATATATATATATCTACATGTTTAGATATTATCATTAGCACTTGGTGCTAACTTCAATAGTATTTATGTATATTAGTATACATACAATCATACACACATTCAAGCCTGACGCGTCATTGTACGGTCGGCTCTTATTTGCAATAGCTAGTATGTCGTTGTACTGCTGGCTCTACATTTCAACTATGCTCTCGAGCACTTCATAAACGATGCCGCGGTATTGCAGCGGGCACAAAACGATACCACGGTAAAGTGGGTACAAAACGATGCCACGGTATTGCAGTGGGCACAACTTCAATCAAACAAGTCGTTGTAACTTGTATCAGTATTAAATCAAACAAGTCGTTGTAACTTGTATAAATTCAATCAAACAAGTCGTTGTAACTTGTATCAATTTAAGACAAACAAGTCTAAGTAACTTGTAACAGTGCAATCAACCAAAATCGGGGTATTTTGGACATTAAGTTAGACTTTTACACATTGGTGTTATAAACTTCAACGTATTACATATCAAAAATCACTGATTTTGGAAACAACTTTACAAAACATAAATTGTTTTATTACTTTATGTTTTCAACTAACCTTCCTATGGACTCACCAGCTTTATAGCTGACCTGTTTTAGCATGTGTTCTCAGGTTGCCCAGCAGGATTAGGATTGCTTCAAGGCTTAATTAGCCCGAGTCGCATATTTTCAAACCATTGGGACTGCTCTGCATCTACTTTAGCATTTTCAAATTTTGTACTTGGAAATCACTGTTAAACTTATAACGTTGTAAACGTTCTATTTTGGAAATGTATAATTATTTTCAAACGTCTCATTTAGAGTCGTTCATTATGTATCTTATGCTGTGATATTTGATTTAGTGACACCCGACCCGACAGCTTCCGCAAACCGAAATTTGAGGGTGTTAGAATATGAAACATGTTTTAAACAACCTGTGAATAATCTGGAGATGTATAACTGTTTGAAAAGGAGAGATCTAGGTCATAAATCAAAAGTAATTGGAGCTTAAGAAAAGTATTAACAAGGTCTAGTGAGGAAAGTCCAAGTGATTTAGATTTATCAACCCCCTAGATTTTACATATTTGATTCTTTAAACATAACAAGTTAATAATTAGATACACTATTAGAAGAACGAGAGATAAGCTTAGGTGTTAAGAACGGTCGGACCTATGAGACGATATGCTGCTTTATTCATGTACCTCGGTTAATCACCAAAATAGGTTGCTTATCTTTCAACTAGGTAAGTATTGGGAGTTTAGCGTATTGCTCCGATCAGAATCACGATAACCTAGTTCCTTCTGACATGCCAATGGGAATTTAATTGGTAGGGTTCTAGTGTTTACACCAAAGTCTGTCAATCTATTAATCTGAAAGTGTCCCCATCATAAACACAATCCCGGTATTATACTATTCCAAGTCATGGTAAACCACGTCTTCCCTATCCTTAGTTGTTCCTTATATGCTAGCTAGTTCTTTTTAATTTTATTGCTTTAGTTATTTTAATTAGATAAAAACCAAACAAAACCAACTATCTGAACCCAATCTTGAGGACTGAATTATCCAAACGAGCTCCGTTTCAAATTCGACCGTCTGGAGACGACCCTGATCATCCTTACCACGTACTAGTATCGGGTACTTGTGCCTAGTACCAGTAGGTAGTTCGGAGGTTTAGGCCCCGAGCAAAATAAATTTTAAAACACTCTGATTGCACCCTCGGTCGTTACAACAGCACCGACGACACCGACGGCTGAGGGCGCATCAAGTTTTTGGCGCCGCTACCGGGGACGGTAGTACGATTTGGAGCCTGTTTAGATAAGTTAGTTTTTAAGAGATCTTTTTGACTAGGAATCACCATCCTTATCAGAAGTTACTTTTTGCACGTAGTTTAGCGTAGTTAGGATTGCCTTAGTATTACTTTAGATTAAGTTCCCTTCTCACCCCCAACTTTAATTCTGAAACCTTCTCCCTATGCCACCTGTTATTGACCCTTGGGAAATGTTAAATCAATGGAAACGATTAGATCAAATGCAAAGTCTTGTTAATTCAATCGAAAATAGATGTAGGATGTGCGGTAATACCCACTTAGATGGAGAATGCCAAAGCCAAAGTATGATGTTTTCGGATAACATAGGGTACTTAGACCCTCAAATGCAATATCAATATGACCCCCATGCTACCCAACCACATCCATACCAACCTTTTTATCCCCAACCATTCGAAATCTACCCACACTCAACTCACCCTGTAAGTATACCACAATCCTGTGAGAACCCTGACTTGAGAGATATGCCCTTAGTCTGTCTCAGCAGTAATGCTGCTTTCTCACCTCCTTCCGAATCACTTGAAGAAATGATTAGAGAACAAGAGGACATACTTAGAAGTCAAACTTATAATATGTCTAAATTCTCTACTGAACTACCAACACAAGCCCAAGAGAGTAGTGAGGAGAGTAGGAGTCAAGCTGGAGCAAACTCTAGGATACAGAAAGTTGAGAGACACACACACATCACATCTAGCACACCAGATACAGACTTACATTTTCATGAGTTCGGTTTCAATAACACTAACCCAATCTTCTAAACCTACAATTTTACCTATTCCCGACCTATCAACGTCAAAGATCGACGGAGGGTTTGTTCTAGAAGAACTTTCCGAACCACTGCAACTTGAAACTTCTGGCCAGAGTGACGAGGATGATGAAGTAGACGAAGAGATCGAAATGGAAAGCCCGAATTTGGAGATTTACATAGAAGACTTGGCTTCGCATGGACTGAAGGAATACATATCGACTCTGAGTAATGAACTCATTCAAACTGATATGGTTGAACACGTCCCACAACCAGTTGTGGTCAACTGTATCCCAAAAATCCCTTTGATTGATTCACTTCCTGATCTAATTGACTCCACTAGTACCTTAGAGGAGACAAACACCCAAGTATTTGATGATAATGTTGCTACAAGATTGGAGACACTAATGGACATTGTCCCACCTCCATGCCTAGAGTACAACGTTATTATCCAACCAAAGGCTTTAGGAAGCAAGGTGGGTTTTGCATCAAGAGCACCCTACAAACCATCTCTCCCTTGCATAATGACATACACGTCGTGGAGTGATGAGGACCTCTTTGACCAACCCGAACAACCCAAAACTCAAGAGGTAGAAAAAGTCAAGAGCTTTGTTTTACCTCAAATAAAACAAATCACTCACTTTACCATGCCTCTTCTACTGATTGGACATACCCTGACCATAGTCCACTTTAATCCCCTAGGTATGTACCAATACTTCCGCTTGTATCTACTGATGGATGCAAGGGAGCCCCCTAGATTTCCTAAGAAATAGGTTTGGAGTCAAGCTAGTGACTCGAACAAATACAAGCGCTTCTCTGTAGGCAACCCGTGTCTAACATAGGATTATCAGTAGTAGTTTAAGTAGTGAACTAACCCCAATAAGTAGAAATGAAACCCTAAAATGAATGTTCCAAGTTTCTAATCTTTATGAACAAAAATGGATGGTTTGCAAAATTACTTCGTTAAAAGTCAAATTTTTGTCAAACCTTAATACTTCCTACTCCCAGTCGGTTGGAATTTATTGCAACATCTATTTTTCACCATTTTCTAAAGTTCTTGTTATCCCTTTCACTCACAAAAATGGAAACCTACTAGGAGTTAGGAGCCTTAGTCATTCTAAACACCCACTGACTTGTTACGAGCATTTGAGGTACTTACATATATTATTGTGAACATACATGAGATACTAATGCTTAATCTGATAACATGATTTGTATGTCAATATGTGTATTATGCTCGAACTCGTTTAAAAATATGTGCTTTGGATATCTTTATACCTGGCTACCTGATTCAACTGATAATACTGGTATTTCCATGTCTGCTATCCGTGCTGCGGTGAAATTATAGGCAACTAACATTTTTTGTGTAGGATTAAAATCAAAGTCATACACTGGTTTGTTTCATCTACAAAGCACTCACTTTGATAGGTTCTTCGTAAACCAGTGAATTAATGATTTGGAGGATAATCATTTGTTTGTTAGATCATGTTTATTTGATCTACTTGTAACAGACAGGGACTGACGCCTATGGATAAAAAATCTTTAAAGATAATGGAAAGACGACAAGAGGAGCTTACAGTTCATTGAGTATGAGAATCTTTGGAGCATTGCTTTGCAGGGGACAAGTGATGACACTTCTAGATATGAAGATGATTTCTAGTTGTCTAAGACTAGTTCATCAAGTTGACCAACTCAATACTCATCATTTATTGGTTAATTATGCTTATGTCCGGAGGGCGACATCACTTCATTTTCTGCAATCTATCCTTTAGTTCTTAGTTATTTTCGTAAGAAAACTGGTTGAGCGATTGAAGAAAGGTTATACTACTGGAACTCGAGTTCAATGCATGAAGGCCGATGCCAACCAAGTTCAGCAAACATTGGAGCTGACACAGTCAACCGCTCAGATCCTCAGCTCACAGTCATAGGGGAGTTCTGCGTTCCTTTCTCTAGTTTATCTATCTGTTTTTGCAAGATTATATCGACCTATATCCCATTCCAAACACTAAGAGTGGGATCCTTAGAAACCACAAAATACTAAGAGGTATTTTCCATAATTAGTAGAAATTCTAAGTGTGGGATACTACGACAAGAGGTGTTCAATAAACAGATTCGAACATTAGGGACAATGTTCCTCTAAGTGTGGGATATACGGTCTGCAACTGCAAGTTTGACCTCTTGTCCGTAAAATAAACAATATTTTCATTAAAAGGCTAAAAATGAAGAAGTTTTCAAAATTTTTGATTCAAAAGAAACATTCTTTAGAACCTCTATTTTCCGAAAATATAAATTACAGCAAGAATTGAGTTTTAACAAAGAAACAAAACGGTTCTCTTAGAATAAGATACGGACGAAAAGGGCAACACATGGCTAGGCACACATACCAAAACATTCGATTCGTGAGGTTTGATCCCATAATCAGCATTCATCTTGAAAATGCTTCACTTTTTGTTTCATGTGTATGCCGATGTATGCATTTGAATTAGAACTTGCTCTTGCAATACATTTCGAGATCACACCAATGAGTGCCATACGTGGCATAGGTACAACCTATCTCGATACTTTCTAAGGAATCCCAACACCCTCTTACCACCAAATAATCACTCACTCATCACACCCACAAACCAACCAAAACCTCCCTTTATATCTTCATTCCGAACCTATGGAAGTCACGTCTTCCAAAATTTTCAGAGACATTCTCAATTTCCACAAGAAAAGCCAACACAACCTTACTACCCAATACCATAAGAAACCTTTCGGACCAGAAAATATCCATCGGTAAGACCGGCATAATACAAGGGAAGAGAAGACAAATGAGAAAAAGAAAGTAAACAACAAATGTATATGCCGGCACTACCCAAAGAAAGTCCAGAAAAAGGAAAAATCCAAGAAAAAGGGAAGAAAAAGGCTAGGAAGTCCTTTCAAAATCTGAGAAATTTCAAAAGAGACTCTCTCGAGAAAAGCACCCCAGTTTCGAGAAAATACAAAGAAAACCCATCACACCCCTCATCACACACCTTCTTCAAAAACCAAACACCCGATTCCTTCTAAGATATCTTGAAAGATTAGTACCGTCCTCATCAAAAGTGATGGAGATTTGATTCTTGATCAAGCCTATGACGAGAATGTTGCATGACTGGCTATCTGAGTGATTGACACTAGTAAGTAGGAAACCTTAAACACTTGAGTGATTTGAGTGACCCACTTGTGAGGATTGCCTAGTCATGATCATCCTATAGGTTGCCCGAAGAAGGTATCAAATTCTATAAACCCTTAGTTTCTAATAAAAAGCTCTTTCATAACTGTAATTGTATATTCTTTGGAAATAGTATATCTAAAAACTAATGCGATTAGAATCCTTCCAGAAGCTTTTTATGAATGAGTTTGCTTGAGGACAAGCAAAGTTCTAAGTGTGGGATACTTGATATCGCGTAAAAAGTCACGTTTTTACTACCGATATCTCTCTCATTCTGGAACGATTCTTGGCATATTAACTCAAAAACAGCACAAATCAGTAACATTATGCCAAGAAGGTCAAAACGAGGTTGCACGATAAAAATCAAGTAAAACGGATGTGAAACGAAGATTCCACACACGTTTGAAGATTCAAGGCATAAAAACGAGATTTCAAGACCAAAGTGCCCTTCATCAACATCCATTATTTCCAAGATGTTCGTTTTCAAAATTCGGATCCAACAGAAGAAGAATCAACTGAAACGGGTAAAAAAATGAAGATTTCGCGCCCGCCGGAAGATCCAAATGATCCAAACGGAATATCTGGAGCTAGGGACCTCATCTCAAGGCCTATCCTATGTCAAAATCTTCGTTTTTGAATTACGAATCCAACAAAAAAAGAATCAACTCAAACGGACGTATAACGAAGAAAACACGCACGAATCAAGAAACGAAGCAACAAACAACGCAACGGGGCGGGGGTGGGCCCACTGCCGCCGGCTGGCCTCCCACCGCCGCCGGCCACCAGTGTCCTGCCTCGGTTTCCGTTTTTGGTAACTTTTGGTTACCCGGTGCGCCTACTTTTCGTGTTGTACGGTACCCGGTGCACCTACTTTTCGTGTTGTACACACCACTTTTGGCAAGCTTTCTAACATGCACCTCATGGTGCTAATGTGAGCCAAAGCTAACCTATAAATAGGAGGCTTTAGGCTTCATTTCAAAATGCACCATATGCACCTCCTTTCTTGCATATTTCTCTTTCTCTCTCTAGAATTCTTTCTCTAGCACTACTCTTAGGAGTTAGAGGAGAATTATTCTTGTAGTTAGTTCTTCTCTCTAGTCTCTCTCTCTAGCACTACTCTTAGGAGTTAGAGGAGAACTTGAGAGAAGATTAGGGTCCCTCTACTTTCTCTCTCTAAGTTAATTTGGAGAGATAAGTATGAGATTTATTATGTAATAGTTAGTAGTAGCTAGCTTATCAATGTAACGCTTTGGATTATTCGGAAGTAATATAAGCATCGTTTGGCTTGCAATAATTACGGGTAATATCTATCCTTTTCTCTTATTAATTAATTGTAATGTTCTTGTTTGATGTTTATGATTTATTAATATTGGAAATGTCTATTGCCATGATATGCGAGTAGTTGTTTATATGTTTGCAATGATTTAGATAGTTATAATGGGATGATAATAAATGTTGTGAAGTAATATGACGGCCCCTATTCGACTGTTCTCGAATATAGTGCTGGAAACGCTTTAGGCGGAGTACAAACGTACGGAAGTCTGAGAACGACCGAAGGTAGTTATATTACGGACCAATACTTTAAATGTGCTAAATGAATTTCTATTTATAGTTTAATTATAACATTATGATCGAATGATGGCATGTTTGGCGCTTATTACCAGACTACCCCAACTTATTCCGGTAGGGTAAAACCTGTTTATGTGACTATTTATTCAATAGACCATGCCATGATACAGACATCTCTGACGACCGAGATTGGGGAATAGGATTCGAGGGTAGTTGTTAGCCGATATGTTCAGTACATTTGGGAGAACTTCTGGTGTATTGTAATTGTTTGTGTTTACTATCCATGTGACATATCTTCTATCTGATTGCGGACAACTCTACGTTAGTTAGTTGATAGGATCGTAAAACAACTCATTCCAACATAGTCTAAATTCATAAAAAGAAACCTATATGAATGGGAATTATTATACTTTGTTATTGTTTAAATGTATGACACCATACCTAATTTATGGAGTACCCTTTCCAGTTATCCACGTGACTGCAACCTAGATATTAGGGAGTCCGGAACCTTAATTGTGGTAAGTAGTTATCTGTGCCCATGACATGCAATAAGTAAGACACAGTGAAACCACTCGTTGTATATATTAGATTTACATTTCTGCACTGCTTTACATTTAGTTAGTTTAGAGTGTCACCCTCACTGTCAATTATTCTTGACCGCATGTTAGACGTAAGAACCCGTGGAACTACCCTGTAAAGTACACTGTCTATTACTGAAAGGCATGGTCCTCATATGAAACATGTTTTAAACAACCTGTGAATAATTTGGAGATGTAAAACTGTTTGAAAAGGAGAGATCTAGGTCATAAATCAAAAGTAATTGGAGCTTAAGAAAAGTATTAACAAGGTCTAGTGAGGAAAGTCCAAGTGATTTAGATTTATCAACCCCCTAGATTTTACATATTTGATTCTTTAAACATAACAAGTTAATAATTAGATACACTATTAGAAGAACGAGAGATAGCTTAGGTGTTAAGAACGGTCGGACCTATGAGACGATATGCTGCTTTATTCATGTACCTCGGTTAATCACCAAAATAGGTTGCTTATCTTTCAACTAGGTAAGTATTAGGAGTTTAGCGTATTGCTCCAATCAGAATCACGATAACCTAGTTCCTAGTGACATGCCAATGGGAATTTAATTGGTAGTGTTCTAGTGTTTACACCAAAGTCTGTCAATCTATTAATCTGAAAGTGTCCCCATCATAAACACAATCCCGATATTATACTATTCCAAGTCATGGTAAACCACGTCTTCCCTATCCTCAGTTGTTACTTATATGCTAGCTAGTTCTTTTTAATTTTATTGCTTTAGTTATTTTAATTAGATAAAAACCAAACAAAACCAACTATCTGAACCCAATCTTGAGGACTGAATTATCCAAACGAGCTCCGTTTCAAATTCGACCGTCTGGAGACGACCCTGATCATCCTTACCACGTACTAGTATCAGGTACTTGTGTCTAGTACCAGTAGGTAGTTCGGAGGTTTAGGCCCCGAGCAAAATAAATTTTAAAACACCCTGATTGCACCCTCGATCGTTACAACAGCACCGACGACACCGACGGCTGAGGGCGCATCAAGTTTGTATAAGCCTTAAACCGTATGTCAAAGTTGGTCAACTCGTTGGTCAAAGCTGGTCAATGCTGGTCAAACTTGGTCAAACTAGTGAAACCAGGTCAAACTAGTCAAACCTGGTCAAACTGGTCAAATCTGGTCAAACCTGGTCAAACCTGGTCAAACCTGGTCGAACCTGGTCAACTGGTCAAACCTGGTCAAACTGGTCAAACCTGGTCAAACTAGTCAAACCTGGTCAAACTGGTCAAACCTGGTCAAACTATGAGTCACTTCTCAATTTATGAGTCACTGATAGAGTCACTTCTGATTTTATGAGTCACTTATAGAGTCACTTCTGATTTATGAGTCACTTCTGATTTTATGAGTCACTTATAGAGTCACTTCTGATTTATGAGTCACTTATAGAGTCACTTCTGATTTTATGTCGGTTTCTAATTCGGGAAGCTTTCTAAGTTTAGATTTTGGTCCAAGTTACTAACTAAGTCACCCAAACTCATTTTTGTTACCACTTTCCAAAAATAGTAAGTTTTGTCGTTTTTAGAAACCGAGCCGTTTTTGTTGACTTGGTAAAACCGACTTGGTTTGACCCGAAACTTTTACCCAACCCATATATTAGTTTATAGAGTCCAAATAATTTGTCGGTTAGTGTCGGCGTTCGCTCGAAGTGTCGGTTTTTAACATGCAACTTAAGATATCAAGATTTCATAATTTTTGACTTTTGTCGGTTTGGTTCGCCATTTAATTTCTACCACTTCTAGTCCAAATCAAGTCTCACAAATTTTACCCACTGATTATCAAGGTTTCTGGTCTAACATATAATTTTTACAGAAACTATAGTGTCTATTTACATATTTAAATAAATTCGCGAAGGAACCGAACTCGGTTCTCAAAAACTTCCAGACCAGACTCAAAGATCAGATTATAGCCAAAAATACGTACAGATCTTGAAAAAGTGTAAAACACGAAAGTTGTAGTTCTTTTCAATACGCAACTTTTTTAAAAAAATTCGTTGTCTAATTCTTCTTAGAACTCAATATATGCTCGTTTTTGTAAACTGATTTTCTGGGATAGATTCTGTGTTTTTATATATGTTTGGTAAAAACGTATTTTATCATGACATTTGGACATATTAGCGTTAGATGAACAACTAGATACATAAATAATCATCATGCAAGTATAATTTTGGAGAGATAGAGTGTTCCTTACAAAGGAAAATCATGGAGAACGAGGAAGATGAAGATGGAAGACTTGTTCTTGGTTCCTTGCTTATGATTTTTCCTTTCAAATGGTGGTGGTTGATGGTGGTTTGGGGTGATTTTTGAGATTTGTTTTCTCTGAGTTTGAGAGAAAATAATGAGAGCAATTTTGAGAGAATTGGTGGAGTGTGAAAGAAAATGAAAGAGGAGTGCATGGAAGCTAAATGGTGAGAGGGAAAGAATCACATCATTGTCATTTGCATGAATGGTTAGTGGGCAAAAAGGGTGGTGGCACATGGGGTCACATGGGGGAGGAGGAGAACGACCAAGGGGGCCCACAAGGGGTATTTTAGTCATTTTCTTATTTACCATTTAATTTGTTATGTTTCCCGTTCGTTTACCCGATTGTTTCGATGTTTATTCGTATGTAAAATGTTAATTGTACGTGTTTAATCAACGATTTAAATTTTGATATTCTTAATTGATATAAAAGTTTAAATACTTGGAACATTTATAAAAATATTCCGTTAATTTATCGGTCTCGATTTGCGTGCTCGTTTTACGGAGGTTTAATCGCGTAGCGTTTTAAATAGACGTTTTTCATTGACGAACTATTATATGATGTTTTCAATAATAATTTCATACCAAATAATATATTTTAAATTATTAAAACGTATTTTGACTTTCGTTCGATTGTCGGGCGCGTTCCGTTCGTTTTCGTTGCGTTTGAGACGTTTTAGCCAAAACGTTTAGGTTTTCCATGTATTATTTTAACAAAATAATAATAAGTGATAAATAACTTCTAAGAATGGATTAAAGTTATTTATAAAAAGGTTTTCATCAACGTCGTATAATTAGGCGGACTTCGTTCGGTTATTTTGCACAATTTCACCAAATTGCGTAAGCGTAATATAAATCAATTACGGGGGTGTATATTCACATAAATATACAAATAGTTACAAGTAATTACAAGTATTTAGCCTAATACTAAACTAAACACACGTAATTAGGGTTTCTAGCTTAGGTCTAACAGTTAACCTAATTTGCCGGGTGTTACATTCTCCCCTTGTTAGAAGAACTTCGTTCCGAAATTTGCTTGTGGTCACGGTCTGTGTGGGGTCTGTGAGGGAGTTAGTGTGTGTTTCTAGCGTATCCGAGTTTCTTATCCACAAGTGAATCCAGACTTCGTCTTGAGATTCACTGGGCCTTGATGAAGGGTAAGCCATCATGGTCTAAGTTCTTGGTTTTCTGTTTTAGGGATTTGGTAGGTTTCTTATGGCAACGATTCGGATGAGATTCTTAGATAGCATCGAGAAAGGAAAAGAGAAAGGAAGTTTCGATCTCGATGGTTTATTAAGTCTAGGGAGAAAAGTTGTCTGCTAAGTTCGAAATGAGGTTCTGAATTAATATTTCACGGCTAAAATCAATGTGTTATTTCTGCGTTATTCATAGCTTCTAAGTCTGTGGGGCATGATCGCGTAATTTAGTACCGAATAAGATTAAAAATAGTCAAGTTATTGAGAGGTAACGTACCCGTAACAATGTTATGGGTTCTGTCGAGCGTTGTTGTTCTGATTGTTATTTCGTGATGTAAACACATCCGTTCGTTTGGAAAATTATCCCCGTGTACTATAAGTAGGACAAATATTCCTAGATAGTCGGTCGTAGTAAGGTTATTTACTATAGGGTTCGTATTAGGAAAACATTCCTATGTGGTTCGTTGTAGGAATCGTAGTTGGAAGCGTGTATTATGTCTCGGGTATTGGGTAATTCGTTGACGTACAAATCAAAGTAGTGATCAAATCTTGATAAAAGAAAAATGAAAGTAGTAATTGGATTCCAATAAATAGTTTGTTAAAACTGTCAATAAACCAGTTTGTAAACAATTTGCAAGTTATGAGTAATTTGTTGGATCACATCCAATATAAATCGTTGTAAACGTATTTCCAATATGTAAATCGTTAGAAGACCTGCATGTGTTTCAAAGTATAAGTCGTTATCGTTCATTAGAAAACATAGATCTTTGAGAAAAATTAAGTGAAAATCAAGTGTTTGTTTATAGGTACGGTTTTTATTTGTTAAAAATGTCATCATAATATATGTTGAAAACTTAATGTCAACCAAAATACGTTGGAAACTCTTGTAAGCACGTTGAATGACTATCTTTAACAAAAATTCGTTGAAAGCTCTGGTTATTGAAAGGTGTTGAAAATTCCATTTTGTCAAATATCGGTTGAAAGTTTACGTCTGTGAAAAATCCATAGCGTCTATTCTATTCTCGTGGCGGCGTAGCCTAGCAGCTAGTACCCAAAACGGTATGATGAGCGGGTTCCTGTGCGTATTGAGGGGTATGCACGTTGGATGATTCTCCACGTCTCAAGAGTTGTGGTTAACCAATTTCATCGTCGGACATCTGCACGAAGACGGTTCCTAGCGGTTGGAGTATTAGTAGTAGTAGTATAGATAGGATAAGGTCTAATTTGAGGTGGTCTATTGGTCCTTTTAGTCGGGTGTAACACACGCGATTCATAGGTTTACGATAAAAGTGAGAGGGAGTGTGCAAAGTAAACGGAGTAAATGTAACGCGCCTAAGTGAAGAATTCTCACGAGGTTCTAATTCCATACGTGTTGCCGAATGATTTGGATGAGAGCGGAAGGGAGAGGGTGAGGTAGGTGTCACTTGTTTGGGTGGAGAATCCTCAGGTGGATTCTCCTCAAGTGAGCCCTATTCGATTATGTCGTTGCCCGATACGGTTAGGCGAGTAGGTTTCCGTGGAAGTCTCCACAGTATTAGGTAAGTTTTGAGTCTAGTTTTCTGTGTCGGATGACGTAGCAGTGGGAGTGGTTGTCATGAAAGGTGGCAGATAAGTTTGTAACTTAAGGTTATATATATATACACATATAAAAACCTAGCACATAAGCACGTACAAAGGTTGGTCCCGTTCTATCCTCGGTCTACGTCTGCTACTGTATTCTCGTTCACTATAACCATTTCAGGTCTTGCATCGAATCTCGTTTAATTGTACATAGTTGATCAGGCTATGTTAAATTAAATTTAATTGATTCAATCGCTGAACCAGTCATACTAAACAAGGAATACTAACTTAACGGTCATAGTCTAGGTCACTAATGCAATCCTAGTTTGCTATAACCTTAGGCTCTGATACCAATCTGTCGCACCCCCAAAACACGTGGCAGCGGAAACATAAGGTGTTACGGGGGCTACGAACAAATCAAATATCACAACACAAAGATTAAAGCAAACGACCTCTATATGAGACGTTTGAAAACGTTACATTCCATAATAAAAGTTTACATAAGATTCTAAAGTTCGCAAACATAGTCTAGAGATTTATAACACATAATCGTTGATACAAAATGTCATAATGCAATTTAAATCTCCTGTTTGAAAATATGCGACTCGAGCTATGCTTTCCAAAAGCATCCTACTGTCCTGTTTCCTGTGGGTAGTCCTACTGCGTCTGTAAACTTGAGAATACATACTAAAAGGGTCAACATAAAGTTGGTGAGTTCATAGATTTGTTCTGTAAAGTATTCATGTGAACACCATGTTTTCTGTTTGTAAAATAAGTTCTGTAAAACATAGTTATGTAAAAATAGAGTTTATGAGTAAATCAAGTTCTGCATGGATCCAGTTCTGTATAACAGAGTTTCTGTGTGAAATCAAATTCTGCATAACAAAGTTTCTGTATAATAAAGATTCTGTATACTATAGTATTGTATTCTATAGTCCTGTTTAGTATTGCCATGAGCTCATGTATTCGAAGCTTTAACAAATTCTGTTGCCTCTATGTGTCTAATCCGGGATACATCCTGATTCAAATAATTATGCGCCCGTGGGTTAGCTGGCGCGACCAGCTCGGACGGGATTGTCAATCCCAATAGTACTATTCACAATTATTCGCGCTTTATGAAATTAACGAACCATGAAATTGAGGACTTATTAGTGGATTAGTTCTGCTACTCATGCAATAAGTATATGTTCTGTGTCTGTTTCTGTTTCTGTTTCTAGCAATCATAAGTAAAAATCTGTAAAAGTTTCTGTTTCTGTTTCAAACAATCATAAGTAAAATCTAAAAAGTTTCTGTGTGTATGTATTCTCACCCCAAAACAGTTCAAAAACAAGTAAAAGGGGGGCTATGAAACTCACCTGAGTTCTAGCAAATAGTAAGCAAGCAATATCAAATAGCAAGCAAAGTGTAATCCAATGTGCAACCTTCTAACGTCCTAAACGTATAAGGTTTAAATGTATAAAGTTGTGTAAGTAGATGTCTCAAAAGACCATCTATAGTGATTGTATAAGTGGGGGTCAATGTCCACTTAAGCCAATCGTGTAGGTGGAGGGTTAATGTCCACCTAGAGCTAGTTCATCAACTAGTTATGTCCAAATACGTTGTTCAAGTTTGTTTATCAAAATGCGTACGACCAGTTGGTGAAAGTTTGTAATAATAATTCGTTTAGACATTATTATCAAGTTTGTTTTGTTGTATACTATTCAGTAGTACAAATCGTGTGTTGCAAATAGATTATTTTAGTTTATATAAGCCTTAAACCGTATGTCAAAGTTGGTCAACTCGTTGGTCAAACCTGGTCAAACTAGTCAAACTGGCCAAACCTGGTCAAACCTGGTCAACTGGTCAAACCTGGTCAAACTGGTCAAACCTGGTCAAACTAGTCAAACCTGGTCAAACTGGTCAAACCTGGTCAAACTATGAGTCACTTCTCAATTTATGAGTCACTTATAGAGTCACTTCTGATTTATGAGTCACTTATAGAGTCACTTCTGATTTTATGAGTCACTTATAGAGTCACTTCTGATTTTATGAGTCACTTATAGAGTCACTTCTGATTTTATGTCGGTTTCTAATTCGGGAAGCTTTCTAAGTTTAGTTTTTGGTCCAAGTTACT
This sequence comes from Helichrysum umbraculigerum, assembly GCA_949592205.1. Taxonomy (NCBI): domain Eukaryota; kingdom Viridiplantae; phylum Streptophyta; class Magnoliopsida; order Asterales; family Asteraceae; genus Helichrysum; species Helichrysum umbraculigerum. Next base: position 57,367,400 of record CATIUR010000003.1, on the reverse strand, counting down.
AACTAAGTCACCCAAACTCATTTTTGTTACCACTTTCCAAAAATAGTAAGTTTTGTCGTTTTTAGAAACCGAGCCGTTTTTGTTGACTTGGTCAAACCGACTTGGTTTGACCCGAAACTTTTACCTAACCCATATATCAGTTTATAGAGTCCAAATAATTTGTCGGTTCGTGTCGGCGTTCGCCCGAAGTGTCGGTTTTTAACATGCAACTTAAGATATCAAGATTTCATAATTTTCGACTTTTGTCGGTTTGGTTCGCCATTTAATTTCTACCAATTCTGGTCCAAATCAAGTCTCACAAATTTTACCCACTGATTATCAAGGTTTCTGGTCTAACATATAATTTTTACAGAAACTATAGTGTCCATTTACATATTTAAATAAATTCGCGAAGGAACCGAACTCGGTTCTCGAAAACTTCCAGACCAGACTCAAAGATCAGATTATAGCCAAAAATACTTACGGATCTTGTAAAAGTGTAAAACACGAAAGTTGTAGTTCTTTTCAATACACAACTTTTAAAAAAAGTTCGTTGTCTAATTCTTCCTAGAACTCAATATATGCTCGTTTTTGTAAACTGATTTTCTGGGACAGATTCTGTGTTTTTATATATGTTTGGTAAAAACGTATTTTATCATGACATTTGGACATATTAGTGTTAGATGAACAACTAGATACATAAATAATCATCATGCAAGTATAATTTTGGAGAGATAGAGTGTTCCTTACAAAGGAAAATGATGGAGAACGAGGAAGATGAAGATGGAAGACTTGTTCTTGGTTCCTTGCTTATGATTTTTCCTTTCAAATGGTGGTGGTTGATGGTGGTTTGGGGTGATTTTTGAGATGTGTTTTCTATGAGTTTGAGAGAAAATAATGAGAGAAATTTTGAGAGAATTGGTGGAGTGTGAAAGAAAATGAAAGAGGAGTGCATGGAAGCTAAATGGTGAGAGGGAAAGAATCACATCATTGTCATTTGCATGAATGGTTAGTGGGCAAAAAGGGTGGTGGCACATGGAGTCACATGGGGGAGGAGGAGAACGACCAAGGGGGCCCACAAGGGGTATTTTAGTCATTTTCTTATTTACCATTTAATTTGTTATGTTTCCCGTTCGTTTACCCGATTGTTTCGATGTTTATTCTTACGTAAAACGTTAATTGTACGTGTTTAATCAACGATTTAAATTTTGATATTCTTAATTGATATAAAAATTTAAATACTTGGAACATTTATAAAAATATTCCGTTAATTTATCGGTCTCGATTTGCGTGCTCGTTTTACGGAGGTTTAATCGCGTAGCGTTTTAAATAGACGTTTTTCATTGACGAACTATTATATGATGTTTTCAATAATAATTTCATACCAAATAATATATTTTAAATTATTAAAACATATTTTGACTTTCGTTCGATTGTCGGGCGCGTTCCGTCCGTTTTAGTTGCGTTTGAGACGTTTTAGCCAAAACGTTTAGGTGTTTCGTGTATTATTTTAACAAAATAATAATAAGTGATAAATAACTTCTAAGAATAGATTAAAGTTATTTATAAAAAGGTTTTCATCAACGTCGTATAATTAGGCGGACTTCGTCCGGTTATTTTGCACAATTTCACCAAATTGCGTAAGCGAAATATAAATCTGTTACGGGGGTGTATATTCACATAAATATACAAATAGTTACAAGTAATTACAAGTATTTAGCCTAATACTAAACTAAACACACGTAATTAGGGTTTCTAGCTTAGGTCTAACAGTTAACCTAATTTGCCGGGTGTACATAGTGTTTACACTACAAGTCATCTACGCGAAAGCAAGACACAAATCTTTAAAAGACGTTTTCAAATAAACATCATCTCAGCTATCCTAAGTCATGGTGAACCACGTCCTCGTTATCCTTAAGTGTTATATATGCCAGTCCCCCTTTAGTTTTATGCTTTATTAGTTTTCGTAGTTTAATTAGATAAAAACCCAAAAACAAACACCCTTCCAGTTATCAAAACCCTAGCTTAATTACTGACTTATCAGAACTAGCTCTGTTTCAATTATACCGTCATGAGGAACGACCCTGGATCATCCTTACCACTTACTCATATCAGGTATTCATACCAGTTCCAGTAGGTAGTACGGAGGATTAGGCTCCCCCCGACTATTATAGATTTTAAAACTACCACCGCCGTCCGTTAGTAGCCGGTTTCGTGACCAGGGTAAAACGTGACCGACCGTTGACGGTACGACACACCGATCATGGTTTCTCCAGACTGGAGTCTTCCGTTTGAAATCATGTGCAACGCCTGTGATTTCGCTGTTGGAGCTGTACTGGGACAGCGGAAGGAAAAACATTTTCAACCAATCTACTATGCCAGCAAAACGCTCACGGACGCTCAAGAAAACTACACAACCACAGAAAAAGAGCTGCTTGCGGTAGTATTTGCTTTTGATAAATTTCGTTATTATCTAATCTTCTCCAAAACTATCGTCTATACAGATCATTCCACTTTGTTTTCTAAAAAGCAAGATGCTAAACTGCCTTCTACAATGGATTCTACTCCTACAATAATTTGATATCGAGATTAAAGACAAGAAAGGAGCTGAAAACATCACGGCTGATCATCTTAGCCGATTGGAAAATCCATCTATGGAGAAGTTGCACGAGAAAGACGTTCAAGACCAATTCCCCGAAGAATAACTCATGAATGTCGGAGGATATCAACAGGGATCACAATTCACATATAACCGTTGGTATGCCGACTACGCCAATTATTTGGTGGGAAACATAGTGCCAAAAGGGATGCCAACCTCTCAAAGACGATAATTCTTCCGGGACGTAAAAAACAATTAGTGGAACAATCCTTATCTCTTTAAGGCATGTCCAGATCAACTTATTAGAAGATGTGTCAACGGGAAAGAGATGGACCAAATTCTACACCAGAGCCACCATGGACCTACTGGAGGACATCATGGTACCAACTTGACTGCACGAAAGGTTTACGATGCCGACTTTTATTGGCCAACCATATATCGAGACGTTTACGACCAGGTGAAACGCTGTGATATCAGTCAAAGGAAAGGCAATATCTCAGCCAGGAATGAAATGCCACTTACCAACATCCAGGCCGTGGAGATCTTTGATATTTGAGGATTAGATTTTATGGGACCATCCCCTAAATCTAACGGCAAGGAGTACATCTTAGTCGCAGTTGATTACGTCTCCAAGTGGGCTGAAGCTTAAGCTCTTACGACCAATGATGCAAAAGTAGTAACCCAGTTCCTAAAAAAGCTGTTCAGTCAATTTGGAACTCCAAAGGCTATAATCAGTGACCGTGGCACTCATTTCTGCAACACTCAATTCATGAGGGTGCTGCAGCAGTATGGTGTTACCCATAAGACCTCAATGGCTTATCACCCCCAAACAAATGGGCAAGCCAAAGTGACAAATCGAGCTTTGAAAAGGATCCTGGAATGAACTATCGGAAGTCATGGGCACAAGTGGGCCGAAAAATGAGACGACACGTTGTGGGCATTCAGAACTGCTTACAAAACACCATTAGGAACCACACCGTATCTGCTAGTCTACGGCAAGGCATGTCACCTTCCGATTGAGTTGGAGTATAGGGCATACTGGGCATTAAAACATTGCAACTTGGATATTTCAGCAGCCGAAGAACAACGGAGAATGCAGTTAACGAGTTAGCCGAATTACGGGATCAAGCGTACGACAGTTCACTGAGCTTCAAAGAAAGAACCAAAAGGATCCATGATGCTAAACTGAAGCCTTCCAGGTTTAAACCAGGAGACAAGGTGCTACTCTTCAATTCATGATTCAAGAAATTCTCCGGTAAATTCAAAAGCAGGTGGAGCGGACCGTTCACGATCTCAAAGGTATTTCCCTATGGCGCAATCGAACTCGAAGCACCAGAAGGTGATTTTAAGGTTAACGGTCACCGCTTAAAACATTATATCGAGGATTTTAAGTGACACTAGAGAGCATGTTGCCGTGAGACCACCTAGGTGTCACAGAGATCATAGACAGAGACGTAGAGCACGCAGACAGAGGAGGACCATGCCCACCATACTAGAGGAGGACTTGGTTGACGTCCCGATCACTCATGAGGAGCCACCCACTGAGAGGCCCCCATCACCTGCTTACTAGTTTGCCCCTGTACCCACTTTCGAGTACGTGATCACACTTGCTGACCCTGCCGCAGTGTGGGCCCTCTTTCGGACGCTCTCTATTTAGCATGACATCATGTTCGCCCTCTGTGAGCATGTAGGGTTTCCGAGGCCTTCTGCCCGTCTGTTCCATCTTGGTTCAGACCCAGGACCATCTCGACCACCCTGGTCATTCTTCCCTCCTGCCAGACCGTTCGCTGCTGGACCTTCCACTGCTCCACCTGCCACTGTTGCTGCTGAGCGTACTGGGAGCTCATCCGCTGACCATTTACTTACTGAGCAGTTGATGGCTATGTTGGATGTTCCTAGCTAGCTCATGCCTCTGTACCCGGCAGCGCTGTTGATCAGTTCTGGGCTATGATGGAGGAGCCTACTCCATCACCCACATCTATTCTGGATGCTGCTATTGATGCCTTCGATCCTTCGATTCTGTTACTTTGAGAGATGTTATGATGTGGTGTTGTTTATTACGGAACTTAGCTTTGTGTGGAATGGCTGATCTTAAACGAGCCTGGTCCTCAAAATCCAGCAAATTACATGAACCACTCCTACACGAATCTGGTCCTATCCAGTAAACAGAATGGGGAGTATTTTTTACCTTTTTCTCTCCGTTTTTAATGATTCTGTATTTGCTTAGTTAGTATGTTTATAATTCGTGCCTCATCCCAACTTATCACTAAGTGTAGGATTCCAGCCCAAAACAAACACCTAGGAAACATTTACTTACATGTTCAAACTCCAAGTGTGGGATTTTACTTGTAAAATCTCAACTCAAGAGAACATTAGGGATAATGTTCTTCTAAGTGTGGGATGGTGGTATAGATTGGATAACGATTTTTATGTCTATATAGTATATCTAAGAAAATGTTCCTTCCCTAAAATTTTTCAAAAACTTTTTCATAAAAACTAAAAACATGAGCTAAATCTTGCGATTAACTCTAAATTTTTGAGTTTTGGTATGCCCAAAAGAAACCATTTTCAAAATATGAGAAAAGATATTTCAAAATTTAAGGAAATTAAGGTAGAAATTTCTTAAACAAGAAATGATAATCTAAGAGGGGCATCGCATGACCAGACACATACAACCCAATTTGCAGTGAGTTATCTTGAGCCTATAAAGCATTCATTTTTAATGCTTCACTTGTTCATTTCTTGTGTGTGTGTGCCGATGCATGTATCTCTGAATTATAACTTGCTCCTGACATACGTTTCGAGACCACATTGGTGGGTACCGTACGCGGTATAGGTGCAATTAGATGACCTTGACATTCCTTAGGAATTTAACCCCTTTTTAGCCTTCTCTTTCAAGCCCAAAACCCTACCGATACTCATTTTTAGTATCGATGATCCGCATAGTAAACCCTGTTGAGCCTAAACCTTTCATTTCTTCAAAACCCTAAATAATAAACCTACTTTCCCAAATTCCACAAACTTATCTTAGAATTTTTGAGGTTATGAAGAACATCTTTTAGAATATCCTATTCACTCATCATGCTCGTTCATGTTTTCCAAAAATCAAGCCTCTCAAAAAATAGTGGTGCAGGAAAAATTAGCACATAGAAAAGACTCAAAGTAGTCAAGAGAGATAAGAGGACAGTGGTGTGGGAAAATTAGCACACAGGAAAAACTCGAAATGATCAAGATAAAAGAAAGGATGTCTGAAAGACACAAAATATAAAATATCCTTGGAAATTCTCTAGCAAAGAAGTTCTGAAGAAAAGAAAAAGAAAAAAAATAGAAAAATAGAAAAAAAGCAGAAAAGAAAATAAAAGAGAAAAATAGTTCATAAATAAATCTTAGTGTTTCAAAACATCACCAGTCGAAGGAAAGATCCGATGGAAGACAACAAGCTATTTATTCCGTTTCTGAATAAAGTTTTTCATGATTCTTGGAAAGCCTAAGATAAGTAAAACCCTTGCAACCAAAAATTCCCTTATCCATACCCCTTAACCCTCACCAAACATTACAACCCCCTGAATGTCCTGAGATAATTAGCACCGTCCTCACCTAAGTGGTGGACACCCGATTCTCGATCAAGCCTATGATGACGAGAACTGCGTGACTGGCCTATTGAGCGATTTCTTTTGTACTAGATTGATAGGAAACCTGATACACTTTGAGTAAATTGAGTGACCACCTTTTATGAGATCACCTGGTCATGTATACTCCAAAATCGCGAGAGTTGGAAGTATGCCTAAGAGAGTCACTTCTTGTTATCGAAAGGATCATCTTATCTCTCCTTATATTTATGAGATTTCCTACTCATATGAGGAATTGGTGACTTTTGGAAATATTGAAACTGGCCCAAAACAGGACTTTAAAAATATTTTCACATGGATGTTTGATGAGTATTGCTTGAGGACAATCAACGTCTAAGTGTGGGATACTTGATGTAACATAAAAAGTCATGTTTTTACGTACATATTTCCACGCTTTTTAGGCTATTCTATGGTGAAAAGATTTCAAAACAATCATTTTCTACTAAAAATCACTAAGGTAGTCTAAAATTAGACGTTGCAACAAAAATCAGTAAAAACGTCCAAATAACACGCAAATCGAGGCAAATACGATCACCTTAAATATACCCTTATAATTATCTTATGGAAACAAATCTTAATTCATATTTTATAATTTCATAGGATAATACAAGACCGGAGTTGAAAGAATCAAGCGAAACGGATGGAAGACGGAGAAGATGTGCAGTATGCAAGCTAACCATTCATCCTCCAGAACACGCAAAAGTTATACATTTCCAAATTTGGCAAAGTTAGTGTCATTAAAAGCGTAACGGAAAAACGAATCCAATGGTGCAAGAATCAAGCGAATTGGGATTCGAAAGAAGAAGATACGGGCGAAACAAGCAACGAGACAAGCAAACGGGAGCTGAAACCTACCACCCCGCCTAGGGCCGTATACGGAACTAGGTGCCGATTATGCTAGATTTTGGCCTTCAGAATTGGGGCTAGGTGCCAATAGATCCCCCTGTGCACACTACCCCCGATTGAGCTTTGGTGCTTGTTTTTCATGCTTAAAGACTTGTACACCTACTCTCCTCCTTCACGTACAAATACTCCATCATTCCACACCATTTCACACACACCTTTCACCTCTCATTTTCATATTTCTCTCATTTCTCTTTCTCTCTCTCTAGAAATAGAAGCTAGTAGGCATAGTTAGCTTAGGAGTTTTATTTAGCTTTTGTACGGAGTTACTCTGAGACTTCAGATTTGTGAAGATTTGTCTGTATTATTCTCCTATTCAGGTTTAATACAATCTCTCGTATTTATTCTTATAATCATGTTATCTTATTATGCATGCTTAGGAATGAATGCTAGAATTATGCTAGGCTAGACAAATCTGTGTTTGCTGTGATGTATGCAATGTTAGAATAGTTATGATTTAATTACCATGCTGTTACTCTGCCTGTATGAATATAAAATGTTTGTGAACTTATAAGCTGAACCTCTGCCAGTTTATCTATCCAACTTATGTTGTGGTTTGAATCCTCCTCCCTACAATCTGGCCAATTACTAGCAGTAGGAATTCCAACTATTCTGTGTATGATGATCAATGAACTCAACATGATTGTTGTTCTCTTGATTGAAACATATTAGAGAGATATAGAGCATAAGGGTAGAGATAGATTAGGTTCATGTTTTTTTGTTGCATATCTTTGGGACAACTTCCAAGATTTCCATGATTTAATCTTTAGGTCAGCTGATATGATGTTAGTATACCGTTCTATTGCATGTTCTTGTTTGATTGTTGCTTAGATGCTGTATGCTAGGTATATCCACTATCGTTGATTGAATGATTAAGTTTTCATGAATGATTTAGATTCAGTATAGATAGATTAACATGAATGCAATAGTTGTGATGATTTATATGATTAATGATGAACAATTCAACTGATCGTTAGACAGACTTTCCCAACCGGTTCCGCGGGTTAATCCCTGTTCATGTTCTTGTTCACTAAAAAATTCATGCCATGAAATAGAAGTCTCTGATGTCTGAGATTGGGGACCTGGATTTGAGGATAGTTGTCAGTTGAATTGGTCTGTACATTTGGGAGAACTTCCGGTGTATTGTACACTCTAAAACTGTTATCCATGTGACATATTATGTATCTAATTGCGGACAACTCTACGTTAGGTACTTAATAGGATCGTAGTTATAGCTCATTGAGAAATATAGGAAACGTCCAGTAGAGTAATATGGAACCCTAATTGGTATAACGGAAAAAATGTAAAACGCCCAAGTATCCGGTATAGCGTTGGAACCACCACTGGTGAAGTACAAATACGTGGAAGCCGAGGAAAGGCCATAGGCATAATACTTTATACCAATTAAGTTTCTGAGAACTCGATCCCTCTGGAATTACTCATCATAACTAGCAGCCTTATCCTTCATAACTATTCGTCAATAGCATTGCCGTAGTCACAGTAAACACATTCCTTATCTTGATTTCTCCGCGTTCTCCGTACAACCCACTTTTAATTCAGTTTTAATTTCAATATTTAACTAGGAAAACCAAAATCCCCTATCAAAAGTGTAAAAATCCCATCTAATTACCAAAGATAATTAATCCACCTAAGATCCCATGCTCGTTGTAGTTTGAAGAATGACACCTGAGTCATACGTACCGCTTACTGCCCTTTTAGGTCTATAAGTAGTATAAAACTTACGATCCCCGCATTATAGATTTAAAACACCCACTGGTGCACGCCCTAGTTAGCCGGACCAATGACCGGAGTAAAACCCGACCGACTGCTGGGGAGTCATCAATTCCACTTAACCGACAGTTTAGAATAACAAAGTAAACAACCAACACACAATTAGTTAATAACATTTAGACATAGGTGTTAAGAACGGTCAGAGTATCCTTAATGGTAGTTTGTTACCTCATGCATGCACCCCGGAGTTAACTCCAGAGACTCACTGTTCCGTAACTGGGCAGTTGAGCAAGGGTCACTGTCCCGTCACAAGGGCAGTGTTGGGGGGTTGAGCAACCTGTTCTGATCAGAATCACGTTAGCCTAGGTACTCAGTGACATACTAATTTAGGATCGGAACTAAATAAGTAGGGTCCTAGTGTTTACACTTAAGTCTATTTGTCTGTTAGCTGAATGTGTCCCCAATAATCATCATTCCAACAATACACTATCCTAAATCATGGTGAACCACGTCTTTGTTATCCTTAAGTGTTATATATCTGCTAGCCTCCTTTACTTTTATGCTTTCTTAGTTTTAGTAGTTTAAATAAATAAAAACTCAAAAACAATTACCTTTTAATCTTTCAAAACCCTAGCTTAATTACTAAGTTTGAACTAGCTCGGTTTCAATTTACCATCCTGAGAAACGACCCTGGATCATCCTTACCGCATACTCATACCAGGTATTCATTCCCAGTATTAGTAAGTAGTACGAAGGTTTAGGCTCCCCCGACTATTATATATTTAAAACTACTATTTGGTGCCGACTCCAGCGGAAAGGTCTGCAACGACAGGAAGCGATTCCTGAACCGACCGCCGGTGGCACATCAAGGTCACTTAGTTATACTATGTTAGATTGAATCATTGAGCTAGGCATGGACGGTGTTCTCTAGACTGAAATAAGATCTAAGAGACACGGAACATGGGAGTAGATGAAGATTAAGATTAAATCCAGACAGGAGATACTTTTAAGACAACTTTCGGAGTATCCCCGACCCAGATAATACTTTTGCCTGCCTAAAATTAAATACTATTCTGATTGTTTTATTGCATGTTCTTGTTTGATTGTTGCTTTAGAATTATCATGATAGTAAAATATAAGAGGCTTTAAATTATTGTGAAGTAATATGACGGCCCCTATTCGATTGTTCTTCGATATAGTACTCAAAACGCTTTATGCGGAGTACAAATGTATGGAAGTCGAAAACGACTGAAGAGAGTTATATTACAGAATGAGTATTATGCCAAACGTATTGTCTAGGTTTCCTTTTATAAAATGAATTATCCCTGCTATTTCGCATACTCGAGTAATGTTGATAGTTCGTAAGAATAAGTGATGACGTATTATTCGACTGCCTAGATCAGTTATTCCAACTTATTCCGGCGAGGGTAGAACCCGTTCATAAGACTGTTTAATCAACAGACTATGCCATGATTCAGACATCTCTGACGATCAAGATTAGGGAATAGTGTGACACCCGGTCAAAAATGACCCAAAATTAGCTCCAAATTTAAACTTTAATATTCGTACTCGGTACGAACTAAAACGAAAGTATTCAAGTATTATATATATAGATATATATATATATATAACGTCAAACGATTATCCAAAAATCGAGTATAAACAAATCTGAAAGAACGTGTAATCTCAAATACGGACGTTGGTGCAAAATATTTTTTAAATAATATATTATTAATGAGAATAATTATTATTTACTCGGTTGAAGTTTTAAATACATTTTGTACACTAAAAAAACTATCCGTATATTCAAAGTAAAATAAAGATATAATTTTATATCTCATTAAAAGTATTTTTATAAAATACTTCAATTGAAAACTTATACGATTATATTTTTAGAAATTTATCATTTGAAAACATTATACTACTTTACGATTGGGTACACGAACACGGACCAAAAAATGTTAATGATTGGAGACAAGATCCACAAAATGTGGATCTTGCCTGGAAGCTAAAGCTGACCCAAACTCTCCTCTACTTCTTCATTTTCATTTTCTTCATCACCATCAAATTCTCTCCATCTCTCTCGGTGTGTACTCAAACCGCCACCATCACCAACAAAACAACATTATCATCTTCTTCATCTTTGATCAACATCATCATCTTCTTCATCTTTGATCAACATCATCATCTTCTTCATCGTTGATCATCATCATCATCGAGTTCTATCATCATCATGATCTCACGGCATCATCATCATCCTAATTATCATTGTGAGGAAATCCTCTACTTTTTATTTCCTTACTCTATTTTGTTATATATAGTGTGGATGAAACCTAATTCATGTATATAACTCACTAATTTAATGTTTAATTAAAATATGTTTTTGAAATTAAATTTAATAAACCAAACATATAAATGTGATATTGAGATGTATTAACTTGATATTATGTATTATTATTGTTGCTATAAATGGTTGAGACAGTAACATGATGATTCGAAACCAAAACGAAGTGTGTGCATATGTAATCTGTTATGAACAGAGGTTCTGTAAACAAAAGTGAAAACCAAAATAGCTTCACATGGTGTAAGCCTTGTGTTAAGCTATTTTCGAAATAGCTTCACATGGTATAAAATTGTGTTAAGTCATTTTTGGTTAAGCTTCACATGGTATAAAATTGTGTTAAGTCATTTTTGGTTAAGCTTCACATAGGGTAACATTGTGTTAAGCCATTTTTTGTTAAATCTTAACATAGATTTTGATGTTATCATAATAGAGGTGAAAAGCTTCACATGGTATTAAACCATGTGAAGCTATTTATGTCAAAAACTTAACATGAAATCTTGTGTTAACATGATATAATGAAAAGCTTCACATGGTAGAATACCATGTTAAGCTATTTTCTTTCTTAAACTTCACATGCAATTTTTGTTAACATAAAATTATGAAAATCTTCACATAGTGTAATATGGTGTGAAGCTAACTTTGTTCAAACTTAACATAACATTTTAGTGTTAACGTAAAAGATAGAGGAACGAATTATATATAAATATATATATATATATATATATATATATATAAATAAGTATATATGTATATGTAAATATACATACGTATAACCAAAGGGACACTACAATGTTTTGGAAACGATAACAATTTATTAATATATAAACAGGAGTATATTTGGAAGGAGCGAAATGTTTGGTACAAACTTTTGCTTAAGTACGAATATATATATATATATATATATATATATATATATATATATATATATATATATATATATATATATATATATATATAAACGTCGACTATTATTATTATTATTAATTATATATGTATACTTACACGCAACAAATGATACGAATTGGGAACTACTAATTAACTGAACAACGAACTAAGAACGATCTGTTAGTCACTTAGTTATACATATAACATCACGTGTTTAGGACACTAGGAGGTTACTGCTGGACAACACGTGCTTTTAGAAACGCTAGCACCCAAAGGTGAGTCTCACGGCCCTTTTTTACTGTCTTTACTTTAGGGGAGATGCATTACATGTTTACTATAAATACATGTGCAAGTTTACTGTTTACCGACTTATCTACTTACTGTTTTACTAGAATACTACTTTACAGACTTTACTGACTTGCTACTCTACAAACTTTGTGAACTGGTTACTAGTTACTGAATTACGTCTGTGTAATTGTTACTTACTTCCCCTATTACTGCATTCGTAAATTTCTTACTTACTAACAGGTACATTGTGATACTATTACTACTGACTGATTGTACTTGTACGATAGCTTACTTACTACTCTGTGTATAAATTTCTATTGCTATTTACCTACAAACCTGTGAGATTCACCAACCTTTTGGTTGATGCTTTTAGTGATGCATTCTCAGGTACACAGCAACAGTAGGAATGGCCCGCAGGATATGCTAAGCTAGTACGAGTCGCATACATACACACTTATGAAGATTTTTACTTGCATTATCTTTTGTACTTTGATTATGTATTTAAAATCTTCAGAATCATTTTGCGAACTCGCTAATGATGTATACTTATGACTTAAAACCTTGTACTACTTTTGTAATGTAATGTATTTTCTAAACCGTCTCATTTAGAGTCGTTTGCTTAAATCTTTGTGCTTGATTACTGGATTAGTAGCACCCCAATGTATGCTTCCGCAACAGGTAAATTTTGGGGGTGTTACAGATTGGTATCAAAGCCTAAGGTTATAGCGAACTAGGTTGCATTTAGTGGGCCTAGACTATGGCCGTTAGGCAGTATTCCTCAGTAGGTATAACTGGTTCGGTGATCACGTCATACGAAGTTAATTTAACATAGCGTAGCTAACTATGTACAATTAAATGAAGATGGTCTGAGATCTGAAAGGGGTTATACTAAACAGGAATACACTAGTTGACTCTGACCACGAGAGAACCGGGACTCATACTTGTTTTATGCTAGACACAACTAAGGGGATATATATGTATATATGGTATATACATATAATGATTAGGCTATTATATATATATATATATATATATATATATATATATATATATATATATATATATATGTATATATATATATATATATATATGAATAGGCTTACCCTAGTAAAGTTAAGAACTTCGACATTCTATTTGGTACGGACCGATTAACAACCAGGATCGACGTACACCTAAGGACTAAAATCCTTTCTTGCCTTCCAACACTTTTGTAAATCTTAATCCTTGTAATCATTTGAACTCGCAAGTTAAATGATTACAACCACTATTATTCTACACTATTGATTGTCACTTGCGTTGTGATATATTACCGTTATATATACAACTACGATGATCATATTCTTATACGAAACTCTGATATGTCCCTTATCTTCATTGAAGGAACATGCCTCCATGACGCCAAAAGTACACTCAAGCTCAAGTTGATCAATTGGTTGCTGATGCACTAATTGCTGAGCGACGACGATCAGAAAGTGCTGAAACACCACCAAGTACAACTTTGGTAAAACCTTGCACCTACAAGGACTTCCTTAGCGGCAAGCCTCTGAACTTCAACGGAACTGAAGGTGCCATTGGGTTGTTACGATGGCTAGAAAAGACAGAGTCAGTCTTTCGCATCTGCAACTGCCCTGAGGACTATAAGGTCAACTTCTCCACCTACACTTTTATGGATGATGCCTTGACATGGTGGAACACTTATGCTGACTCTGTGGGCCTAGACATTGCTCTCAAAACTCCTTGGGACGAATTGAAGAAAATGCTCAAAAACGAGTATTGTCCTAGGGATGAAATCCAACAACTCGAGGCAGAATTCTGGAATCTCACCACTCAAGGGAATGATATCGCCGGCTACGCTTCTCGGTTCAATCAGTTAGCACACCTGTGCCCATCTATGGTTGATCAGGATTCCAAGCGAATTGAACGTTATCTCTAGGGACTTCCCCCACAAATTCAGGGGATGGTTAGTTCATCAAATTCTCCCACATTTCATGGTACTGTGCGTATGGCACACACATTGATGGCACAAATAGTTCGCCAAGGAACATCTGGTGACAAAAATATTGGAAACAGCTCTGGAGATAACAAAAGGAAATCTGATGGAAGCCCCAACCTTCAGAGCCAAGCCAACAAAAAGCCTGCAACTGCTAAGGCCAACGCCTCTGAATCTGATGATAAGGTAGGGTATAAAGGAAGCAAGCCCTATTGCTCCAAATGCAGCCTTCACCATGATGATTCATGTCCTTGCACCAAATGCAAGCGATTCGGACATTTGGCCAAAGATTGCAAAACAATCACAACCGGTACCAACACCTCTGCACCTAAGACCTGCTATGAATGCAATGGCACCGGACACTTCAGGAAGGATTGTCCAAAGCTGAAGGACAAAAACAACAACACTGCTCGAGGAAGATCCTACGTACTCAATGCTAGGGAGGACCATCAAGACCCGAGACTTATTGACTTACTCAACACGGGTACTTTCGCTTTCAGATAACCCGACTGCCTCTATACTACTTACTTTGGTAGATCTTACTTGCTGCTTAATATCTTCTATGTTTTCCCTATATTCTAAGTACTCGATAGAATTAGGAAAATGACAACTTAGTTTCTACATGATACTGATAGAGTTTAGTTTACTCTACAACCTTACCGACTATCACAGACTTTACGAATACAACAAAACTTACATAGTTACTCTAGGCTACTAGTACACATTGTAGCTACTCTCCAGTGATCGACTAGCCTTGTCATGCAGACATAATGGTCAACATATCTCGAAACTTCATTTTCAAATTCTTTTAGTCGTCGGTAGGGCACTAGTCCAACAAGGGGAGGAAGACAACGCTAGATAAGTGTTGTGCCACTTCCACACTTTCTTAGAATATGCATTGACTATTACTTCGACATACCGATAAATACTACGAACAAATTTCAGGACGAAATTCTCCTAACAAGGGGAGAATGTGACACCCGGTCAAAAATGACCCAAAATTAGCTCCAAATTTAAACTTTAATATTCGTACTCGGTACGAACTAAAACGAAAGTATTCAAGTATTATATATATAAATATAAATATATATATATATATATATATATATATATATATATATATATATATATATATATATATATATATATATACATATACATATAACGTCAAACGATTATCCAAAAATCGAGTATAAACAAATCTGAAAGAACGCGTAATCTCAAATACGGACGATGGTGCAAAATATTTTTTAAATAATATATTATTAATGAGAATAATTATTATTTACTCGGTTGAAGTTTTAAATACATTTTGTACACTAAAAAAAGTATCCGTATATTCAAAGTAAAATAAAGATATAATTTTATATCTCATTAAAAGTATTAGCATCAAATACTTCAATTGAAAACTTATACGATTATATTTTTAGAAATTTATCATTTGAAAACATTATACTACTTTACGATCGGGTACACGAACACGGACCAAAAAATGTTAATGATTGGAGACAAGATCCACAAAATGTGGATCTTGCCTGGAAGCTAAAGCCGACCCAAACTCTCCTCTGCTTCTTCATTTTCATTTTCTTCATCACCATCAAATTCTCTCCATCTCTCTCGGTGTATACTCAAACCGCCACCATCACCAACAAATCAACATCATCATCTTCTTCATCTTTGATCAACATCATCATCTTCTTCATCCTTGATCATCATCATCATCATCGAGTTCTATCATCATCACCATCTCACGGCATCATCATCAACCTAATTATCATTGTGAGGAAATCTTCTACTTTATATTTCCTTACTCTATTTTGTTATATATAGTGTGAATGAAACCTAATTCGTGTATATAACTCACTAATTTAATGTTTAATTAAAATATGTTTTTGAAATTAAATTTAATAAACCAAACATATAAATGTGATATTGAGATGTATAAACTTGATATTATGTATTATTATTGTTGCTGTAAATGATTGAGACCGTAAGATGATGATTCGAAACCAAAACGAAGTGTGTGCATATGTAATCTATTATGAACAGAGGTTCTGTAAACAAAAGCAAAAACCAAAATAGCTTCACATGGTGTAAGCCTTGTGTTAAGCTATTTTTGAAATAGCTTCACATGGTATAAAATTGTGTTAAGTCATTTTTGGTTAAGCTTCACATGGTATAAAATTGTGTTAAGTCATTTTTGGTTAAGCTTCACATAGGGTAACATTGTGTTAAGCCATTTTTTGTTAAAGCTTAACATAGATTTTGATGTTATCATAATAGAGGTGAAAAGCTTCACATGGTGTTAAACCATGTGAAGCTATTTATGTCAAAAACTTAACATGAAATCTTGTGTTAACATGATATAATGAAAAGCTTCACATGGTAAAATACCATGTTAAGCTATTTTCTTTCTTAAACTTCACATCCAATTTTATGTTAACTTAAAATTATGAAAATCTTCACATAGTGTAATATGGTGTGAAGCTAACTTTGTTCAAACTTAACATAACATTTTAGTGTTAACGTAAAAGATAGAGGAACGAATTTTATATATATATATATATATATATATATATATATATATATATATATATATATATATATAAGTATGTATTATATATATATGTATATATGTATATGTAAATATACATACGTATTACCAAAGGGACACTACAATGTTTTGGAAACGATAACAATTTATTAATATATAAACAGGAGTATATTTGGAAGGAGCGAAATGTTTGGTACAAACTTTAGCTTAAGTACGAATATATATATATATATATATATATATATATATATATATATATATATATATATATATGTCACACCCCCAAATCGGTAATCGTGTTTATTAATAGTTTAGCGGAAGCTTTTAGTTAATTAGCGGAAGCATTTTAATAATAGTTAAGCATTGAGGGCGGACAGATTCGATAGTGCATTCACTGTATCAGAGTATATGATCATACAGAACATACATAAATTTAAGATGCCATAAGTTTAAAGTTATTACAAAAGATACGACTTATAAAGTCGTACATAAGTAGGGTTGTCAAAGACAACTTAAGTATTTGAAAATACATATTTATAAAAGAGGGATTTCATAAGTATAACCAATGGAATTGATAATACAAAGGAAATCCTTGTGTCCCAAAAGTGGCATCATAAATAGTCAGGTTGCCTACGTCCTTAATGCATGCAGGAGTACCTGAGTCCTAATTCCCTGAAAAACATAGTAAACTGTCAACATTGAATGTTGAGTGAATTCACAGGTTTTAGTTTTGTATAAATCATTCATGTACGCAGACATAATATTTATATGTAAAGTAGGAAACACAAGTATTCTAATTAAAGAAAACATTTCCTATAATTAGTAAGAATGTCATTCTTACTACAATAATAATTGTGTAGGAAACACAAGTTTAAACATAAACATTTCCTAATAAATAGTCGCCGGATATACAGGTTTATCAAATAAGTAAACATATCCATTTTTATAGTTAAGGAAAATCAGGTTTAGCAGTCAAGCAAACATTTCCCAACAGATAGTTAACAGGAACTCAAGTTTAACAATAAAGTAAACATTCCAATAATAATCATTGCAGGAAACACAGGTTTAACATTTAAGTAAACATTTCCTATGAATAGTTGTTTTTGTGGGAAACCAAGTTCAACCAATTAAGGTAAACGTCTCCTAAAAATAGTTTCTCAAGGAACACCTGTCCTATTAGTCATCACAGGGAATACCCTTCCCAAATCAAGTTGTTGTTTAGTTGTTTAGTTGAGTGTAGTTGTATGTGGGGAATTTAGACTATAATCCCTCCAAGGTGAGCTAAACCTTTAGAGTTAAAGTAACGACACTAGTACTATAACCAAACCACGACTAGTTGTTTTGTTGTTGCCTCAGTAACACCTTAAGTATACACTCCTCGTTACGACTATCATCGATGTGGTTGGAATGACCAACGAGTAATATCCTGGGAGGGTTGTCAAATCGATAGTACTATCTGTATACTCAGTGGCTAGAGTCACCTAGCTAATGGTTATAGGTTGTAAGCACTGGGACTTATGTGCACTACAACTACCTCGCGTAAACCTAGGATCGTACCAAGATCTGCTGTCTTATTCCCAAAATGTTGTGAAAGCGTTTCATATAATTAATTCAAGTTAATTCAATATGAAAACATTTTATAGAAACGGTTCAAGTTTGATAGCGTGAAAGAAATCATGTTATTCAATTTCACATAATAGCATGCAGCGCAATACATAAGGCATATAGCATGTTATATCACATTGTTCTATGTTTTCCACCCCTGGTTTTAAAAGCATTTAAAACAAACAAAAGATAGGGGCTGTGAACTCACGGTTTGCAAGTCTTCAGCAAAATAGCTAGCAAACAATCCAAAAGCGTCGTTCAAATACCTAGACACAAATAATAATACTTGTATAAGTATATGGATTATTTGTTAAGTTGAAATGTTTGTAACATTTTAAAGTTGTTGGTGACGTTTGCGTTCATATAATAGTTGAGTTCAAGTATGTATATTTATATACATATTAGTTGAATATATATATTCTAATATATATATTAGTTGTCGTTGTTGTCGATTATGTTTTCAAAACAAGATTATAATAGTTATCAAAATAACTTTGTTATATTGTTTACATATGTCGTTTGTTAATTGTCGCGAATAAAACTTAGTCATCGTTTATATTTTCAAAAAACGTAACTTTGTTTGTTGTAAAATATATCTCGTTTTTGTTTATCGTGTATAGTTTGTACTAGATAATTTAAATCGTTCCATTTTATACGTCTCGTTATATATATATTGTCCTTTAGTTTGTATATATATATTTTGTAATTGTCTCGAAGTTTTGTCGTGTCCAAAATGTCCGAAATATAATGTCACAATAATATGTCCGTCTAATTACTAAATCCCTTGTCGTATCATTTTGTACCATTTGTCGTATAATTAATAAACATAAGTCGTGTAACATTTATTTGTTTGTACATTATATAAAAATGCAAAAGTTGGTGACTGGACAAAGGGGGAATCCGCCGGATTCTGTTGAATCCGCCGGATTCAGCAAAGTTCAACAGGATCCACCGGATCAAGTAAGGATCCGCCGGATCGGGTGTAATATGAGTGGATCCACCGGATCTAATAAGGATCCACCGGATCATTTGGTTTTCGGCTTGAGGATCCGCCGGATCTAAAGGGGATCCGCCGGATCTGGTTATAATTTGGTGGATCCGCCGGATCAGGACATGATCCGCCGGATCTTAGTCATTTGTACCCGTTCCCACTGCTAGTTCATCGGTCTTGTTTGGTTAGGATCCGCCGGATCACCCCTTGATCCGCCAGATCGTTACGGTTTTCCCTTGGTCAGAATGTTGAAAATAAGCTTAATACACACATTTTATATATGTGATCCGCCGGATCATGGCTGGATCATCACCGGATCATGGCCGGATCATGGGCATGATCCGCCGGATCATGGCCGGATCATGGCCATGACAGGTCTGTTCGTCCTCTGTTCTTATTTTTACATATTGGTTTTGATTTATACTCGTTTTTAATATGATCAAACCCCATTATATGTTATATAAACTCATAATAACATGTTTTTAACAATTTTAACAACAAATCATCAACAATTATCATACTTTAAGAAAATTATAAAAATGAAATAAAAATGGGTAAGTGTTTCTCACAATGACTTGGATGAAGATGATGATGATTCTGATGTTGATGATGACAATGATGAACGATGATGATAATAAAGATCAAGAAACCATTTTTGTTAGTTTAATTGTTTGAAGATTTGAAAGTGGTGAAGGTGATGAAGTGATTGTGGTGTTGCTTCTGCTGCTACTCCCTCTGCTGTTGTTGTTGAAGATCACAGAGAACAAGAAAGAGCCAGTGAATGTGTTGTGTGTGTGTGAATTTTGAAGATCAAATTGTAGGTGAAGTTGTATTATTGGAGACAAGGATTTCAAAGGAAGGTAAGGAGGGAGTATGGTGTGCGTATAAATCTGTCGCACAGATATTTTGTTTGTGTATTATTGGTAGTTTTTAGCCCGTTAATTTCGTGTACGGGTATAATTTGTGGTATTTTATTTATAATAAAATTAAGCGTTTTGTTTCTCGATATCTCGAACTCAGTAATTGATAATCAAATAATCGAAATACTTTGTCTAAAGTATAATATAATTATTTACAGTAAAAGTACTGTATAGTTAAAACGCGTGCCAGATTTCAGTTAAATTTGGAAATCATATTCTGACGTAATGTTCTATACATTAAAACAGTAACTTACGAAATAATACTTTTATTATTTTGATCCTCTAAGCGCGTTTTAAAATTGTTTCTGTTCGCATAACGTGTACCAAAAATCGTCTAAATGTTTCGATTTCTTTTCGTGATAATACTTTTATATAATAGTTTCAAACTAAAAATTATTCAAAAGTATTTTTGAAGTTCATTTCGGAACTTTACTATTTGCGATAAATACGTTTATTATAAAAGTATAATTTATTATATTATCACAATAATATAATTATATAATAGTTGTAATTAATAATTTTCGAATTATTAATTATTTTGTATCACCAACATTATTATATTTAGTTTATTCGAGTATAATACGTTTATCTCATACGTAATTATATGTATATACACATAATTAAAATCAAATACATCACGTATCACATAGTAAGTTTCACAAAACTTAACACATAAATTGTTTTGAATTCACTAGTCAGGGAATTACTCTAGGTAATGCATGAAATTAGGTTAAGTAAATACCCTAATTGAAGGATTGTCACATTCTCCCCCTGTTAGCAAAATCTCGTCCCGAGATTTAATTTGTATTATTCATGTCGGTCTCTTGTTCAAATAGATGAGGGTACTTCTTTCTTATCTCATCCTTACGTTCCCAAGTAAACTCTGGGCCATGCTTCGAGTTCCATCGAACTTTGACAAGTTTGATTCGCTTATTTCGGAGTTTCTGTGTTTTTGTGTCGGTTACTTCGATTGGTTCCTCCACAAAGTTAAGCTTTGAGTTAATGAAGACTTCGTCAGGAGGTATAATTAATGTTTCGTCGGAAAGGCACTTCTTCAAATTACACACATGAAAAGTGTCGTGAATACTACTAAGCTCTTGTGGCAACTTTAGTTTGTAGGCGACAGGACCAATCCTCGCAAGGATCTCAAAAGGTCCAACATATCTCGGGTTCAGTTTTCCTCGCTTGCCAAATCATGCTATCCCTTTCCAAGGCGATACTTTGAGTAGAACTTTATCTCCTACTTGAAATTCAAGAGGTTTACGGCGGTTATCGGCGTAACTCTTTTGTCTATCTCTCGCCACTCTCAATCGGTTAAGTACTTGAGATATCTTGTCTGTTGTTTCTTGGACAAGTTCGGGTCCGGATAGTTGTCTGTCATCCAACTCTGCCCAACAGAGTGGAGATCGGCACTTGCGTCCATACAACGCTTCAAACGGTGCCATCTGTATACTGGTGTGATAACTATTGTTGTAGGAGAACTCAGCTAATGGGAGATGAGTATCCCAATTTCCTCCAAAGTCAATCACACATGCTCGCAACAAATCTTCGAGCGTTTGAATCGTTCGTTCACTCTGGCCATCTGTTTGCGGATGATAGGCCGTACTCATATCAAGTCGAGTACCTAAAGCCTGTTGCAGCATTTGCCAGAAACGAGATGTGAATCTGCTATCTCTATCAGATATAATGGACAATGGCACACCGTGCCGAGAAACGACTTCTTTGATATAGATCTTTGCCAGTTTCTCAAGTTTGTCAGTCTCTTTGAAAGCAATGAAGTGGGCTGATTTCGTCAGTCTATCGACAATCACCCATATTGAATCAACTCCAGTTGATGTCTTTGGTAGCTTTGTGATGAAGTCCATCGTTATGTGCTCCCATTTCCATTGTGGCATCACTGGTTGTTGCAAAAGTCCTGAAGGTTTTTGATACTCAACCTTGACCTTTGAACAAGTTAGACACTTGCTGACATAAGTAGCGATGTCTCTCTTCATGTTAGGCCACCAATAGAATCCTTTCACATCTTGGTACATCTTATCTGCACCAGGAAGAATAGAGTAGTTGGACTTGTGAGCTTCGTCCAAAATCAGCTTACGTAGTTCATCGTCATTCGGTACCCAAATCCTATTCATGAAGTATAAAACTCCATTCTCTTTTGTTTCAAGCTGTTTCTCCATTCCTTTCAGGGATTCGTCTTTCATGCGTTCGGCGGTGAAAGCTAATTGTTGCGCGTCGTGAATTTGAGTAATGAGATTCTAGTGGATTGTTAACACTAAGGCTCGAACTCTGCGAGGCTTAACGTTCTCTTTACGACTCAGGGCATCTGCTACTATATTAGCCTTGCCCGGATGGTACTTAATTTCACAGTCGTAATCATTCAGCAATTCAACCCAACGTCTCTGTCTCATGTTGAGTTCTTTCTGGTTGAATATGTGTTGTAGGCTCTTGTGGTCAGTGAAAATCGTACACTTTGTGCCATATAGGTAGTGTCTCCAGATCTTCAATGCAAAAACGACTGCTCCTAACTCTGAGTCATGAGTTGTATAGTTCTTCTCGTGAATCTTCAATTGACGAGATGCATAAGCAATAACTTTTTCGTTTTGCATGAGAACGCAACCTAATCCTTGATGTGAGGCGTCACAATAAACAATGAAGTTCTCGGTTCCCTCAGGTAAGGATAGAATCGGTGCGGTGCTCAACTTTTGCTTCAACAGTTGGAAGGCGTTCTCTTGTTTCTCTCCCCATTCGAATTTCTTATCCTTCTGAGTTAAGGTGGTGAGTGACTGGGCTATCTTTGAAAAGTTTTCTATAAATCGTCGGTAATAGCCAGCCAAACCAAGAAATTGTCGAATTTCTGTGGGAGTTTCCGGTGCTTTTGTGACACTTCGCAATTTTCAGTACAATTAAGTACAGTGAACTCGTGAATCCTACGCTAATTTCCTGATTAAGTTTAAACAAAACTTTTGATGTGATTTAAGCCTAGCAAGCCCAAATACTTTTAAACAAGAAATATTACATAATATGTGATTTATTATAATCATGTACAAACGTATCAGAACGAATCCAACAAAATAAATACAAAAGTTCGTGACACAAAAATAATTAATAATTCGATTATTAATTTCGAGTATTAATGTATCTATAACATATAGATAAAATGATTTAAATATACGTTTTACATAAAACGTATTATTTAACGAACAGAAACAATTGTAAAACGTACCCAGAGATCACAAATCATAAAAGTTCTATTTTTCTCATACGTTTGAAAGTATTTGGAACAATACCTCAAAATATGAATTCGTAATTTAACTGAAATTTGATAAAATGTACAAATTATACAACAGTCTAAAATAATGAGAATCTCATTATTCTAATTTTAAACAACGAACCAGGAGAGCATCTACAAAATAAAAATATAAAATATTATATTTTATATTGTTATAATTATACCCGTATCCGAAATTAACGGGTTAAATACCTAACAATTTAACACCAAAATATCTAGTGACACATTATTTGGAGACAAGAAATTTCCATGCCATGCTTTCTTTTGACTTGCAATAATCGGCCACCAAACACACCAATGCTCCAATAATGTTGATCACTTGTTCATTTTATTATTCAACCAACTTTTTTTTCCACATTTGTTCCCTCTTCTTTTGCTCTCTCATACGGCTCAAGAACAGCCTTAAACACCCATCATTATCATCCACTTTAATACCACCATTCAACCAACACAATTTTTAGCAAGGAAAGGAAGGAAGAGCTAGCTTCAAGTATCATCACATAACCTTCTTTCATTCCATCTAATTTAAAAGCTTTGTAAGGATACTACTTCTATCAAATTTTATTTCATAAAATTTAGCGTTGTGCGTATTACTAGTTAATATACTTGTAATGTTTATCTCCAAATATATTTGTCAAATGATGGTCAATAGTAGTTTAATTTGATGTTGTATCTACTAACAACATGTTAAATTGATATTTGTCAATTTTTGAATATTATAATAATGGCACAAGTTTGACCGAATGACAGGAACTTTTGATCTTTAAAATAAGGTTTCATCTTCATATGTGATGAAAGACTTAATCTTTGATTTTGGTAATAATAAAGGAAAACTAACTGTAAATATGTTAGATGATTATGTATGAATTGTTATCATATTATAAGTCAAAAAGCTCCATACTCATTATCTACTAGTGAGAGTTTGAAGATAACACAAATTTTGTCATAAAAAGTACGAATATTAAGTGGCCAAATATTAATTGTATATTAATATGTAGGCATGAACCATGCTGAGTCATGTGGATTAACCGCTAAACGCGATCCAACCTCTAAGCTGGGATCACGTATTACTTGTTAATTCGCAGTACGTATGTTGTCGCGTATTAAGCTTAAAACAGAATTTATATTCGGTCCGAATCAAGTAAATTTTAGTATAAAAAAATTTCAAACGACCGAGTAATAATATTTATAACCGTACATTTAGTTCGAACTCACTACAATGATACAACTAAGTGTACATGACAACTTTTGGGAATATTAATATTTATAAACGGAGTAAAAAGGGTACGAGTTAAACGTATTGTATGAGACAATATTTTATATACATAACGACTAACTATATATATATATATATACAACTACATACATGTATATACATATACGAAACGAAATATACGACATAAGAAATAATAACGATATTTCAACATAATGTCAACAACTATATGTACAGAATAAGAAATCAACAATTTCTTTAAACAAACAAACTATTAACATAAATTGATTCAACAAATCAAAGTACTTATGTTAATACAATTATTGCGTATAGGTTGACATACCTTGGGCGCGCTACCCATCTTTGCTAGCATTCACATCAAGCAAACGATAGTGAGTTCACAGCCCCTACTTTACAATGTTTTATGCTTTTAAAACTTGGGGTGAGAAACATAGCTAATGTTTTACTATAACATGCAATAACTGTTCATAATTGCTTTGGTGCGTATGTGTTACTTAATTGTTTAAGTATTTATGTGATACTGATTATACGAATGACTTCATACTATGTTGGCGTACTATTTGTGTATACCTACATGTTGTTGTATAAACGACTCATAGGATATTACCTTCTTACAAATTATTGTGAATGATCTTATTTGACTTACTTGTCAAATCTTTTGCTAAATGAATATGGTTAAATAAACCCTACACATAAAAAAACCTGTGAATTCACTCAACCACGTGTTGACGTTTTACTATGTTTTTCAGGTAACTAGCAGCACTAATAAGACTGCACGCATAAGGAGTTAGATGACCCGTGACTAATTAAGATGCCACATTTTGGGACACTTAAGATTTCTTTGTATAAATGATTTACATTAATCATATTTATGAAATCTTCTTTCGGAAACTGTGTATTTTATACTGATTGTATTTTATAATACTATTCTACAACTTTAGCGAGTTATAGTCCTTTTTGTTACAAACTAACTTCATAAATGGCATCTTAATTTACTGTTCAGCAATAATCATAAGCTCTGATCTGGCATGATGTTCAACGTTAACGTCAGCACCCCCGCTTACTTTAATGCTTCCGCTAATCGCGCGTTGACCGCGTTGACCGAATTTGGGGGTGTCACAGATTGGTATCAGAGCCATTGGTTATAGCGAACTAGAGTTCTTTAAGTGACCTAGAGACTTAGAGACCTAGACTATAGCTTTGGCTAGAACATACATGCACACATTTTCATACGCCTAACTCTCTATATGATGACTATTGTCGCAATGTGTTTAGATGAATAATTGCGTGTTCCTACACGTGACTTCTTAAATATGGTTGGAATAACAATGACAACTCGATACACGAGAGACCATCAACCAACAAACGTCATACACTTAATCTATACAGACGTTATCGTCTGAGGTATAATTAATCTGACTTGTAGTCATTGAAACAAAATACACTTTAGGCAGTCAAGCCTACTTGAGCATTAGAAAAATGTTTGGAGGCACATATATCATATTAAAAGCCTGAAACTCTTCTCATACATTACGACCTCCCACTTATATGAGCGAACATATATAAAACTAATGGTCCCTACCTTAGTTATTATACGTCACATACTAATCAGGGAACTTCCTGACACACAAAATGACGTCTTAAAACTACAGAAAGACACCACCCGACTGGATGGGGGCATGATCTCCACATAAGAGCGCCTTAAACTTGTTGAAGGCCACACGAACTTAGAAAACGAAACTGCCCACGCTACCGGTGCCGGAGCACAAATGCTAGAAGAGCATACTTGAGTGGCAGAGAGTGTAGCTGAGGCCAGCATGATGATAACTATATGATGGCGGCTGTAGGTGCATACTTATCTTAACTTCGTTAAACCGACGTACGAAGGGCTATGCTCCTGCAGTACTGTACTAAAACTTCTATATGATGAATACACATTATTTCCATCATATTTTATACGAACACGATCATACAAAAGTTATAGTTGACTACTATGCAAACAAACTCTCACTTTCTAAAGGACTGAACAAATCCTCGCTAAACATTAAACGATTAGGACTGACAACTTATCAGTCGAATGGATGGAGGGAATAAACGAAGGTTGCTATGCGTAATATAGTCACGAGCATTAAATACTACAAGGACAAACATAGTAAGGTGTCGTTATACACTAATCGATATAGAGTCTTAAACAACCACTAGGGTAACCAGACCCAATCCTGTGAAACAAATTCCTCCCCACAAATAACAAACTTTATATGACAGTCTATATAGAAATTGTCTATGAAAATGCCTTACTATATTTTGGATAAAATTCCAACAAAAACTATATTTTGGAAAACATTCCAACGGAAACTATATATTTTGGATAACTTTCCAACAAGAACTGTATTTGGATGGCGTTCCAACAAAACTATAACTTTGGATGGTATCCCTACAAACACTTTGAATAGGAAACTGGAGAACGTACCAGTACACATTTATTAACCGTAGAACGACCGGTAGTATCTATAATAAATCGGAGAACGTTCCGATAATATTTAAATATACTGGAAACGTACCAGTGAGGCCTCAAACCGGAGAACAACCGGTGGATTAACTGAAGAACAATCAGTACTGTGAATTGCTGGAGAACAACCAGCAATGTTACAAACCGGAGAACGACCGGTGGATAAACTAGAGAACGACCATCGAAGTGTTTGAAACTATATTTTGGGTAACGTCCCAACAAGGTTATATTTTGGGAAACGTTAACTCTTGATTTAATTAACCTGTGTTTCCTACGACAACTACGGTGGAAATGTTAATCTATAATTAGGTTAACATGTGTTTTATACGATAACTATTCTGGGGAAATGTTATTTCTATTAAATAACTTGTGTTTCCTATAAACCATTACTTTAGGAAATGTTTCTCTTAAGTGATAAACTTGTGTTTCCTACAAAACAAACAACAAAACTATATTATGGGCAGACATCCCACTTATACCATGTTTGGGCAGACATCCCGACACAACTATATTATGGGAAGATATCCCACTTAAATTGTAATTTGGGCAGACATCCCAACTAAACTACATTAGGGACAAATATCCCACTTAAAATGTAATTTGGGCAGACATCCCAAATAAACTACATTAGGGACAGATATCCCAATTAAATCGTAAACAGGGTAGACATCTCGACTAAAATGTATCTTGGGAGACATCCCAACGAAACCTTACTTTTGGACGACAATCCAACAAAGCGAAATTGATTTAATCCTAACACCGTCACTGAGATGTTGTGGAAAACGATGACTTAACTTTAAGAAGTTAACTCACGTAAACCTAGATGACAAACACGTCATAGAACTAACCGATGGTAAGTTGATCGAATCAGGAGAAATAGTACCGGGATGTATCCTAACGCTTGAGGGTCATCTCTTCGAAATAGACTTACCACAGGTAGAGATGAGAAGTTTCGACATTATAGTCGGTATGGACTAGTTGTCAAGGAATTAAACTGAGGTTGTATGTTGGATACGTTGGTACGGTTACCACTACTCATTATCCCCGACAAAGATAAGTGCATTACATTTTGCATATGACAGTTGGAGGCGTCATATTGACGTCAGTGCCGATCACCACTCTATTGGAGAGAGTTGGGTGACAGACAACTATCTGGTAAGTAGATTGTCCAAGAAACTACGGACAAAATATTTCAAGAACTTAACCAACTGAAAACAACGTGAGGCTAACAAAAGATTTCGCCGATAACCACTGTAAACCTATTGAAATTCAAGAAAGTGACAAAGCTTTACACAAAGTATCGCCCTGGAAAGGGGTCGCACAACTTGGGTAAACTTAACCCACGAAATATTTAGGACCTTTCAAAAATCCTTGTAAGGATTGGTCCTAGACTCACAAACTAAACCTATCTCAGGAGCTTAACAACATTTATGACACTTTTCAAATTACTAATTTGGAAAAGTGCCTCTCCGACGGAGTGCTTAACACAACAATAACAACTATGGGGATAATTACGAGTCCCACTACGAGAACAACTACAATAACAAATATGGGAACAACTATGATAACAACTATGAGTTCCACTATGATAACAACTTCGATTCCATCTATGATTTAGAATGGACATACTTTAATTTGGTATATGTACAAAACATTGGAAAACTTTATAAACTTTGAAAATTTAACTCATGGATTTTAGTTGACACTAAACGCGTGTTACACATTCCTCAATACCACAATTACTGATTTGACGTCGAGAGCATCATAGGAATGACGTAGCTAGGTCAACGTTAAACTCAGGATTTGCATTTAGCAGACGAGTCAACTCACTATGTTGACAACTGGTTAGTCACGATAGGACTACACTGTGAACAACCATCATATAACAATTTATTGAAGAATGGACTACGATGATATAACTACGATTTGAAACACGGAATAGTCAGAACATGACTAATATGATATAAACTACTAGGATAGACTACGACATAAGTCCTGGATGATCAACAACGACGATGTAAGCTGCCAATACCAATGGTAACTATACACCAGTGAACTAATGAACAGACATCTGTCCCTTGAATGTGAAAGGTCATCATATATAAAGCCTTCTCCCTATTTCTTAGGTTGCCAGCACGACACTAGCCTAACAAGGGGAGGAAGACAAATACAACTGAACGTCACGCTAGTTGACACATACCCGGCTATCAGTGGGTGATACACAGACCACAATCGACACACTAGGCTATTATATATGTGTATATGCATATATATGTATAGCCCCCCACCCCCAACTACACTTGTGAGCTGCGAAACAGACAAGGAATGACTACCTTTAAACTCGTTCTAAGACATTCTAGGCCTACTCTCAGTTAAAAGACTTAGTTACAACTGAGTCATGAGGTAAAGTATTCAGGCACTAACAACTTATAACATAACTTAAATTTCGAGGACGAAATTTCTTTAACAAGGGGAGAATGTGACACTTCGCAATTTTCAGTACAATTAAGTACAGTGAACTCGTGAATCCTACGCTAATTTCCTGATTAAGTTTAAACAAAACTTTTGATGTGATTTAAGCCTAGCAAGCCTAAATACTTTTAAACAAGAAATATTACATAATATGTGATTTATTATAATCATGTACAAACGTATCAGAACGAATCCAACAAAATAAATACAAAAGTTCGTGACACAAAAATAATTAATAATTCGATTATTAATTTCGAGTATTAATGTATCTATAACATATAGATAAAATGATTTAAATATACGTTTTACATAAAACGTATTATTTAACGAACAGAAACAATTGTAAAACGTACCCAGAGATCACAAATCATAAAAGTTCTATTTTTCTCATACGTTTGAAAGTATTTGGAACAATACCTCAAAATATGAATTCGTAATTTAACTGAAATTTGATAAAATGTACAAATTATACAACAGTCTAAAATAATGAGAATCTCATTATTCTAATTTTAAACAACGAACCAGGAGAGCATCTACAAAATAAAAATATAAAATATTATATTTTATATTGTTATAATTATACCCGTATCCGAAATTAACGGGTTAAATACCTAACAATTTAACACCAAAATATCTAGTGACACATTATTTGGAGACAAGAAATTTCCATGCCATGCTTTCTTTTGACTTGCAATAGTCGGCCACCAAACACACCAATGCTCCAATAATGTTGATCACTTGTTCATTTTATTATTCAACCAACTTTTTTTTCCACATTTGTTCCCTCTTCTTTTGCTCTCTCATACGGCTCAAGAACAGCCTTAAACACCCATCATTATCATCCACTTTAATACCACCATTCAACCAACACAATTTTTAGCAAGGAAAGGAAGGAAGAGCTAGCTTCAAGTATCATCACATAACCTTCTTTCATTCCATCTAATTTAAAAGCTTTGTAAGGATACTACTTCTATCAAATTTTATTTCATAAAATTTAGCGTTGTGCGTATTACTAGTTAATATACTTGTAATGTTTATCTCCAAATATATTTGTCAAATGATGGTCAATAGTAGTTTAATTTGATGTTGTATCTACTAACAACATGTTAAATTGATATTTGTCAATTTTTGAATATTATAATAATGGCACAAGTTTGACCGAATGACAGGAACTTTTGATCTTTAAAATAAGGTTTCATCTTCATATGTGATGAAAGACTTAATCTTTGATTTTGGTAATAATAAAGGAAAACTAACTGTAAATATGTTAGATGATTATGTATGAATTGTTATCATATTATAAGTCAAAAAGCTCCATACTCATTATCTACTAGTGAGAGTTTGAAGATAACACAAATTTTGTCATAAAAAGTACGAATATTAAGTGGCCAAATATTAATTGTATATTAATATGTAGGCATGAACCATGCTGAGTCATGTGGATTAACCGCTAAACGCGATCCAACCTCTAAGCTGGGATCACGTATTACTTGTTAATTCGCAGTACGTATGTTGTCGCGTATTAAGCTTAAAACAGAATTTATATTCGGTCCGAATCAAGTAAATTTTAGTATAAAAAAATTTCAAACGACCGAGTAATAATATTTATAACCGTACATTTAGTTCGAACTCACTACAATGATACAACTAAGTGTACATGACAACTTTTGGGAATATTAATATTTATAAACGGAGTAAAAAGGGTACGAGTTAAACGTATTGTATGAGACAATATTTTATATACATAACGACTAACTATATATATATATATATATATATATATATATATATACAACTACATACATGTATATACATATACGAAACGAAATATACGACATAAGAAATAATAACGATATTTCAACATAATGTCAACAACTATATGTACAGAATAAGAAATCAACAATTTCTTTAAACAAACAAACTATTAACATAAATTGATTCAACAAATCAAAGTACTTATGTTAATACAATTATTGCGTATAGGTTGACATACCTTGGGCGCGCTACCCATCTTTGCTAGCATTCACATCAAGCAAACGATAGTGAGTTCACAGCCCCTACTTTACAATGTTTTATGCTTTTAAAACTTGGGGTGAGAAACATAGCTAATGTTTTACTATAACATGCAATAACTGTTCATAATTGCTTTGGTGCGTATGTGTTACTTAATTGTTTAAGTATTTATGTGATACTGATTATACGAATGACTTCATACTATGTTGGCGTACTATTTGTGTA
Organism: Helichrysum umbraculigerum; assembly: GCA_949592205.1. Lineage (NCBI taxonomy): Eukaryota > Viridiplantae > Streptophyta > Magnoliopsida > Asterales > Asteraceae > Helichrysum > Helichrysum umbraculigerum. Next base: position 57,335,240 of record CATIUR010000003.1, on the reverse strand, counting down.
TACCTACATGTTGTTGTATAAACGACTCATAGGATATTACCTTCTTACAAATTATTGTGAATGATCTTATTTGACTTACTTGTCAAATCTTTTGCTAAATGAATATGGTTAAATAAACCCTACACATAAAAAAACCTGTGAATTCACTCAACCACGTGTTGACGTTTTACTATGTTTTTCAGGTAACTAGCAGCACTAATAAGACTGCACGCATAAGGAGTTAGATGACCCGTGACTAATTAAGATGCCACATTTTGGGACACTTAAGATTTCTTTGTATAAATGATTTACATTAATCATATTTATGAAATCTTCTTTCGGAAACTGTGTATTTTATACTGATTGTATTTTATAATACTATTCTACAACTTTAGCGAGTTATAGTCCTTTTTGTTACAAACTAACTTCATAAATGGCATCTTAATTTACTGTTCAGCAATAATCATAAGCTCTGATCTGGCATGATGTTCAACGTTAACGTCAGCACCCCCGCTTACTTTAATGCTTCCGCTAATCGCGCGTTGACCGCGTTGACCGAATTTGGGGGTGTCACAGCTTTCCAATTCTTAATCGCCTCTATTTTGGATGGGTCCACATGAATTCCCTCATCATTTATTACGTGACCTAGGAAATGAACCTCTCTAATCCAAAATTCGCATTTGGAGAACTTAGCATACAGCTTCTCGTTCTCAAGTAGTTGGAGGATAAGTTTCAAATGTTGTTCGTGATCCTCTTTCGTCTTTGAGTAAATCAAAATATCGTCAATGAACACAATGACAAACTTATCTAAGTAAGGTTTGCACACTCGGTTCATGAGATATATAAATACTGCCGGCGCGTTAGTCAATCCAAATGGCATGACTAGGAACTCATAATGACCATAACGAGTCCTAAACGCTGTCATGGGCATGATCCGCCGGATCATGGCCGGATCATGGCCATGACAGGTCTGTTCGTCCTCTGTTCTTATTTTTACATATTGGTTTTGATTTATACTCGTTTTTAATATGATCAAACCCCATTATATGTTATATAAACTCATAATAACATGTTTTTAACAATTTTAACAACAAATCATCAACAATTATCATACTTTAAGAAAATTATAAAAATGAAATAAAAATGGGTAAGTGTTCCTCACAATGACTTGGATGAAGATGATGATGATTCTGATGTTGATGATGACAATGATGAACGATGATGATAATAAAGATCAAGAAACCATTTTTGTTAGTTTGATTGTTTGAAGATTTGAAAGTGGTGAAGGTGATGAAGTGATTGTGGTGTTGCTTCTACTGCTACTCCCTCTGCTGTTGTTGTTGAAGATCACAGAGAACAAGAAAGAGCCAGTGAATGTGTTGTGTGTGTGTGAATTTTGAAGATCAAATTGTAGGTGAAGTTGTATTATTGGAGACAAGGATTTCAAAGGAAGGTAAGGAGGGAGTATGGTGTGCGTATAAATCTGTCGCACAGATATTTTGTTTGTGTATTATTGGTAGTTTTTAGCCCGTTAATTTCGTGTACGGGTATAATTTGTGGTATTTTATTTATAATAAAATTAAGCGTTTTGTTTCTCGATATCTCGAACTCAGTAATTGATAATCAAATAATCGAAATACTTTGTCTAAAGTATAATATAATTATTTACAGTAAAAGTACTGTATAGTTAAAACGCGTGCTAGATTTCAGTTAAATTTGGAAATCATATTCTGACGTAATGTTCTATACATTAAAACAGTAACTTACGAAATAATACTTTTATTATTTTGATCCTCTAAGCGAGTTTTAAAATTGTTTCTGTTCGCATAACGTGTACCAAAAATCGTCTAAATGTTTCGATTTCTTTTCGTGATAATACTTTTATATAATAGTTTCAATCTAAAAATTATTCAAAAGTATTTTTGAAGTTCATTTCGGAACTTTACTATTTGCGATAAATACGTTTATTATAAAAGTATAATTTATTATATTATCACAATAATATAATTATATAATAGTTGTAATTAATAATTTTCGAATTATTAATTATTTTGTATCACCAACATTATTATATTTAGTTTATTCGAGTATAATACGTTTATCTCATACGTAATTATATGTATATACACATAATTAAAATCAAATACATCACGTATCACATAGTAAGTTTCACAAAACTTAACACATAAATTGTTTTGAATTCACTAGTCAGGGAATTACTCTAGGTAATGCATGAAATTAGGTTAAGTAAATACCCTAATTGAAGGATTGTCACATTCTCCCCCTGTTAGCGAAATCTCGTCCCGAGATTTAATTTGTATTATTCATGTCGGTCTCTTGTTCAAATAGATGAGGGTACTTCTTTCTTATCTCATCCTTACGTTCCCAAGTAAACTCTGGGCCATGCTTCGAGTTCCATCGAACTTTGACAAGTTTGATTCGCTTATTTCGGAGTTTCTGTGTTTTTGTGTCGGTTACTTCGATTGGTTCCTCCACAAAGTTAAGCTTTGAGTTAATGAAGACTTCGTCAGGAGGTATAATTAATGTTTCGTCGGAAAGACACTTCTTCAAATTACACACATGAAAAGTGTCGTGAATACTACTAAGCTCTTGTGGCAACTTTAGTTTGTAGGCGACAGGACCAATCCTCGCAAGGATCTCAAAAGGTCCAACATATCTCGGGTTCAGTTTTCCTCGCTTGCCAAATCATGCTATCCCTTTCCAAGGCGATACTTTGAGTAGAACTTTATCTCCTACTTGAAATTCAAGAGGTTTACGGCGGTTATCGGCGTAACTCTTTTGTCTATCTCTCGCCGCTCTCAATCGGTTAAGTACTTGAGATATCTTGTCTGTTGTTTCTTGGACAAGTTCGGGTCCGGATAGTTGTCTGTCATCCAACTCTGCCCAACAGAGTGGAGATCGGCACTTGCGTCCATACAACGCTTCAAACGGTGCCATCTGTATACTGGTGTGATAACTATTGTTGTAGGAGAACTCAGCTAATGGGAGATGAGTATCCCAATTTCCTCCAAAGTCAATCACACATGCTCGCAACAAATCTTCGAGCGTTTGAATCGTTCGTTCACTCTGGCCATCTGTTTGCGGATGATAGGCCGTACTCATATCAAGTCGAGTACCTAAAGCCTGTTGCAGCATTTGCCAGAAACGAGATGTGAATCTGCTATCTCTATCAGATATAATGGACAATGGCACACCGTTCCGAGAAACGACTTCTTTGATATAGATCTTTGCCAGTTTCTCAAGTTTGTCAGTCTCTTTGAAAGCAATGAAGTGGGCTGATTTCGTCAGTCTATCGACAATCACCCATATTGAATCAACTCCAGTTGATGTCTTTGGTAGCTTTGTGATGAAGTCCATCGTTATGTGCTCCCATTTCCATTGTGGCATCACTGGTTGTTGCAAAAGTCCTGAAGGTTTTTGATACTCAACCTTGACCTTTGAACAAGTTAGACACTTGCTGACATAAGTAGCGATGTCTCTCTTCATGTTAGGCCACCAATAGAATCCTTTCACATCTTGGTACATCTTATCTGCACCAGGAAGAATAGAGTAGTTGGACTTGTGAGCTTCGTCCAAAATCAGCTTACGTAGTTCATCGTCATTCGGTACCCAAATCCTATTCATGAAGTATAAAACTCCATTCTCTTTTGTTTCAAGCTGTTTCTCCATTCCTTTCAGGGATTCGTCTTTCATGCGTTCGGCGGTGAAAGCTAATTGTTGCGCATCGTGAATTTGAGTAATGAGATTCTAGTGGATTGTTAACACTAAGGCTCGAACTCTGCGAGGCTTAACGTTCTCTTTACGACTCAGGGCATCTGCTACTATATTAGCCTTGCCCGGATGGTACTTAATTTCACAGTCGTAATCATTCAGCAATTCAACCCAACGTCTCTGTCTCATGTTGAGTTCTTTCTGGTCGAATATGTGTTGTAGGCTCTTGTGGTCAGTGAAAATCGTACACTTTGTGCCATATAGGTAGTGTCTCCAGATCTTCAATGCAAAAACGACTGCTCCTAACTCTGAGTCATGAGTTGTATAGTTCTTCTCGTGAATCTTCAATTGACGAGATGCATAAGCAATAACTTTTTCGTTTTGCATGAGAACGCAACCTAATCCTTGATGTGAGGCGTCACAATAAACAATGAAGTTCTCGGTTCCCTCAGGTAAGGATAGAATCGGTGTGGTGCTCAACTTTTGCTTCAACAGTTGGAAGGCGTTCTCTTGTTTCTCTCCCCATTCGAATTTCTTATCCTTCTGAGTTAAGGTGGTGAGTGACTGGGCTATCTTTGAAAAGTTTTCTATAAATCGTCGGTAATTGCCAGCCAAACCAAGAAATTGTCGAATTTCTGTGGGAGTTTCAGGTGCTTTCCAATTCTTAATCGCCTCTATTTTGGATGGGTCCACATGAATTCCCTAATCATTTATTACGTGACGTAGGAAATGAACCTCTCTAATCCAAAATTCGCATTTGGAGAACTTAGCTTACAGCTTCTCGTTCTCAAGTAGTTGGAGGATAAGTTTCAAATGTTGTTCGTGATCCTCTTTCGTCTTTGAGTAAATCAAAATATCGTCAATGAACACAATGACAAACTTATCTAAGTAAGGTTTGCACACTCGGTTCATGAGATCCATAAATACTGCCGGCGCGTTAGTCAATCCAAATGGCATGACTAGGAACTCATAATGACCATAACGAGTCCTAAACGCTGTCTTCGGCACATCCTCTTCTCGAACCTTCAGTTGATGGTAACCAGAACGCATATCGATCTTCGAGTAGTAACTTGATCCTTGTAGCTGATCAAATAGATCGTCAATGCGTGGTAACGGATATCGGTTCTTGATAGTTACTTTATTCAATTCTCTGTAGTCAATACACATCCTCATTGATCCATCCTTCTTCTTGACAAACAAAACCGGAGCTCCCCAAGGTGAAAAGCTCGGTCGGATGAATCCTAAATCTAAAAGCTCTTGCAACTGTGTAGACAGTTCTTGCATTTCTGATGGAGCTAGACGATAAGGTGAGCGAGCGATTGGTGCGGCTCCCGGCACCAGATCGATGCGAAAGTCGACTTGTCGCGGAGGTGGTAATCCTGGAAGATCGTCAGGAAACACTCCCGGATAGTCTCGTACTACAGGTATATCGTCTAAGCGTCTCTCTACAGGTTTCTTTTCCACAACATGCGCCAAAAATGCTGGATATCCCTTTCGGAGATATTTACAAGCTTTTAGGCAATTAATAGTTTTGACGGTGCTCGTTCTCTTATCTCCTTGTATTACCAAAGTTTCTCCAGTTGACAATGGTAAACGTACCATTTTATCAAAGCAAACAATCTCTGCACGATTTTTCGACAACCAGTCCATACCGACTACGATGTCAAAACTTCCCAACTCAACCGGTAGTAAGTCTATTTTGAAAAGATGACTCTCCAATGCTAGAGTACATCCTGGTACTATTTCTCCTGATTCAATCAACCTACCATCGGCTAGTTCTAAGGTATACTTGTTGTCTAGCTTACAAGATCTAACGTCTAATAGTGGTCTAATGTCTTTAGACACAAAACTCAAATCGGCGCCAGAATCAAATAATACGGATGCATAATGATCGTTAACTAGAAACGTACCAGTGACAGTGTTAGGGTCCTGGCGTGCCTCTTGCGCTCCAACGACAAATGCACGACCCCTAGCTGGCTGGTTGTTGACGCTTCCACGATTGTTGTTGTTGTTCGGGTTTGCAGGGCGGTTCGGATTATTTTGGTTTTCACGGTTCAGTTTAGGTCACTTGTTTCGGAAATGGCCTTGTTCACCACATTCGAAACATCCATTTGCTGGTCGATCCCTATTTGCTTGAGTGGTAGGGTTCGCTCTACAGTATTGGGCCCAATGCCCCCAGCGTTCGCAATTCCCACAGAAAGTACAGTCACCATCATGATGACGTTCACACTTGCCACACTTGGGCTTACTCCCCATGTAAGTCTTTGGCTCAGCAGTAGTGGCAACGTAGGCTTTCGTGGTACTAACCTGCTTCTTATTCTTGTGACCCTGACGGTCATTCCACTTGCGTTTTCCTTTCCCAGCATCAGCATTGCTGGATTCAACCTTTTCAGTAGCAGCTTTCTTAGTGAGATTCCCCATTCTTACTGCTTCATCAGTCAAACGTTGTGCTAGTTCCACAGCAATCTTAAAAGTAGCAGGATTAGCTGATGTTACCAAACTTCGAATTTGTAACACTAAACCCCAGATATACCTTTCAGTGAGCTTGTACTCAGGAGTGACCATGTGAGGTACAAGACGAGCCAATTCTTGAAATCTGGTGGTATATCCTGTGATATCAGCACCAACCATAGCAATGTTCCAGAGCTCAGACTCAATACTCTGCAGCTCACTACGGGGACAAAACTCTTCCATGACCATAGTTTTCAAAGTTTCCCAAGACAGTGAATGAGCGGCTGGACGTCCCATTGCTTGCCTTTGGGCGTTCCACCAGGTCAAAGCTTTATCACTAAACGTGCATGTAGCATACATTACCATGTCTTCACGGGCACACTTGCTAATCTCCAGCACAGACTCCATTTTCTCTATCCAATGGATTATTCCAATGGCACCTTCAGTACCACGGAAATGACTCGGTTTACAAGCTAGGAATGTTTTATATGAACATCCCTTCTGAGTGCTCTCAGGGTTACTACCTGATGCATTTGGTTCGGTGTCTCTACTACCGCTACGGTTTCGGTCAGTGTCATACTGAGCAAGGGCTTCAGAAATCCTTCGGTTAACCATTTGTTCAGTAGTCTCCTCAACAGCAGGAGATGGTGTGGGGTTTCGTTGGCTATTCCTGGTATTTCTACGTTTAGGCGGCATGATTCAGTCCTAATCACACACAAGAAACACATGTAAGATTCCTAATCAAGTCATCACTCATAAAGTATGTGATAAATATAGATATAGTATGAAGTCAATCACCAATTGATATTATTCATAATGTACACAGCGATGTAAACCAAACATAAGTTATATATATCATGATCATGGGTTAATTGTTGTTACATAAGTTTTGTACAAAGATGGGATTTACTACAAAATATACCCATCGGATCAAACATGATTTACAAAATGTGACGGATTTAACCTATACATCCATCTAGTCAAAAGTTAACCCAAATACAACATAACTATAGTCCTAATACATCATACATATGGTCTAAAAGAAATACGGTAGACTCCATCCCACAAACATCCTAACAGCAACCATCAACACACATAACCCAACTGCAGCACCTACAGTCTCCAAACGACTCTCCAATCGGATCAGACGTGCTCTAGTAGCATCGGCAGACTCCCTGTCTACCTCGATATGCAACTCAGAAGTCGCAAGGCGTCCATATATCGCCAGCACATCTTCATCAAGACGAGAGGAGTCACTGCGCATCACTCGGATGGCTGACTGCGTACCAAAATGAAATCCCAGCAAGGTACGAATAACGGCGACCACAGTAGGGACCGTAAGCTCCAGAGGCTCCTCGGTCAAATGTAGAGATGTCAGCATGTGAGATGACTCCCCAGTCTCATAGGTGGAAGGAATCCTCTCAATGGTCCTCCAGTGGCGTAAAATGCGCGGCATCCAATCCAGATGCGGAACTCTAGTTCTCGGTGTCTGCTGATCACAGCGGATCTCTCGCTCCTCAGTCATCGGCTCCTTGCCGCGAGATGATGAGGGTCCTATGGGAAAATCCCTGACACACGACAACGGTGTCCTCCTAGGTGTAGGCCTAAAATCAGGCTCTCCAATAAGATGGCGTCTAGACATAGACATAGATCCCAACATATGGGTAGCAGGATCAGTGGATGGCAATGGTGGAGTGGCTATCGAACCATCTGAAGTATCTCTAGGGAGTGTAGGCAGGTAAACCTCCTCAGACACTGCTGTAGGTATCCCATCGTATGACCCCTCCATGGGCTCCTCCTCAGTATCAGAATCACTGATGTGAATAGGTGCGTGTCTCGACATGCCTAGTCAAAGAATCGGGTGTGACGTGTCAGACGTATGCAATAGTATGAATGCAGAAATGTGTTAGCCAAGGCTATAGTCTAGGTCTCTAAGGTTTTCAGTCGCTTAAAGACTTCTAGTTCTCTATAACCAATAGCTCTGATACCAAGTTCTGTCACACCCCCAAATCGGTAATCGTGTTTATTAATAGTTTAGCGGAAGCTTTTAGTTAATTAGAGGAAGCATTTTAATAATAGTTAAGCATTGAGGGCGGACAGATTCGATAGTGCATTCACTGTATCAGAGTATATGATCATACAGAACATACATAAATTTAAGATGCCATAAGTTTAAAGTTATTACAAAAGATACGACTTATAAAGTCGTACATAAGTAGGGTTGTCAAAGACAACTTAAGTATTTGAAAATACATATTTATAAAAGAGGGATTTCATAAGTATAACCAATGGAATTGATAATACAAAGGAAATCCATGTGTCCCAAAAGTGGCATCATAAATAGTCAGGTTGCCTACGTCCTTAATGCATGCAGGAGTACCTGAGTCCTAATTCCCTGAAAAACATAGTAAACTGTCAACATTGAATGTTGAGTGAATTCACAGGTTTTAGTTTTGTATAAATCATTCATGTACGCAGACATAATATTTATATGTAAAGTAGGAAACACAAGTATTCTAATTAAAGAAAACATTTCCTATAATTAGTAAGAATGTCATTCTTACTACAATAATAATTGTGTAGGAAACACAAGTTTAAACATAAACATTTCCTAATAAATAATAGCCGGATATACAGGTTTATCAAATAAGTAAACATATCCATTTTTATAGTTAAGGAAAATCAGGTTTAGCAGTCAAGCAAACATTTCCCAACAGATAGTTAACAGGAACTCAAGTTTAACAATAAAGTAAACATTCCAATAATAATCATTGCAGGAAACACAGGTTTAACATTTAAGTAAACATTTCCTATGAATAGTTGTTTTTGTGGGAAACCAAGTTCAACCAATTAAGGTAAACGTCTCCTAAAAATAGTTTCTCAAGGAACACCTGTCCTATTAGTCATCACAGGGAATACCCTTCCCAAATCAAGTTGTTGTTTAGTTGTTTAGTTGAGTGTAGTTGTATGTGGGGAATTTAGACTATAATCCCTCCAAGGTGAGCTAAACCTTTAGAGTTAAAGTAACGACACTAGTACTATAACCAAACCACGACTAGTTGTTTTGTTGTTGCCTCAGTAACACCTTAAGTATACACTCCTCGTTACGACTATCGTCGATGTGGTTGGAATGACCAACGAGTAATATCCTGGGAGGGTTGTCAAATCGATAGTACTATCTGTATACTCAGTGGCTAGAGTCACCTAGCTAATGGTTATAGGTTGTAAGCACTGGGACTTATGTGCACTACAACTACCTCGCGTAAACCTTGGATCGTACCAAGATCTGCTGTCTTATTCCCAAAATGTTGTGAAAACGTTTCATATAATTAATTCAAGTTAATTCAATATGAAAACATTTTATAGAAACAGTTCAAGTTTGATAGCGTGAAAGAAATCATGTTATTCAATTTCACATAATAGCATGCAGCGCAATACATAAGGCATATAGCATGTTATATCACATTGTTCTATGTTTTCCACCCCTGGTTTTAAAAGCATTTAAAACAAACAAAAGATAGGGGCTGTGAACTCACGGTTTGCAAGTCTTCAGCAAAATAGCTAGCAAACAATCCAAAAGCGTCGTTCAAATACCTAGACACAAATAATCCATATACTTATACTATTTGTTAAGTTGAAATGTTTGTAACATTTTAAAGTTGTTGGTGACGTTTGCGTTCATATAATCGTTGAGTTCAAGTATGTATATTTATATACATATTAGTTGAATATATATATTCTAATATATATATTAGTTGTCGTTGTTGTCGATTATGTTTTCAAAACAAGATTATAATAGTTATCAAAATAACTTTGTTATATTGTTTACATATGTCGTTTGTTAATTGTCGCGAATAAAACTTAGTCATCGTTTATATTTTCAAAAAACGTAACTTTGTTTGTTGTAAAATATATCTCGTTTTTGTTTATCGTGTATAGTTTGTACTAGATAATTTAAATCGTTCCATTTTATACGTCTCGTTATATATATATTGTCCGTTAGTTTGTATATATATATTTTGTAATTGTCTCGAAGTTTTGTCGTGTACAAAATGTCCGAAATATAATGTCACAATAATATGTCCGTCTAATTACTAAATCCCTTGTCGTATCATTTTGTACCATTTGTCGTATAATTAATAAACATAAGTCGTGTAACATTTATTTGTTTGTACATTATATAAAAATGCAAAAGTTGGTGACTGGACAAAGGGGGAATCCGCCGGATTCTGTTGAATCCGCCGGATTCAGCAAAGTTCAACAGGATCCACCGGATCAAGTAAGGATCTGCCGGATCGGGTGTAATATGAGTGGATCCACCGGATCTAATAAGGATCCACCGGATCATTTGGTTTTCGGCTTGAGGATCCGCCGGATCTAAAGGGGATCCGCCGGATCTGGTTATAATTTGGTGGATCCGCCAGATCAGGACATGATCCGCCGGATCTTAGTCATTTGTACCCGTTCCCACTGCTAGTTCATCGGTCTTGTTTGCTAGGATCCGCCGGATCACCCCTTGATCCGCCGGATCGTTACGGTTTTCCCTTGGTCAGAATGTTGAAAATAAGCTTAATACACACATTTTATATATGTGATCCGCCGGATCATGGCCGGATCATCACCGGATCATGGCCGGATCATGGGCATGATCCGCCGGATCATGGCCGGATCATGGCCATGACAGGTCTGTTCGTCCTCTGTTCTTATTTTTACATATTGGTTTTGATTTATACTCGTTTTTAATATGATCAAACCCCATTATATGTTATATAAACTCATAATAACATGTTTTTAACAATTTTAACAACAAATCATCAACAATTATCATACTTTATGAAAATTATAAAAATGAAATAAAAATGGGTAAGTGTTCCTCACAATGACTTGGATGAAGATGATGATGATTCTGATGTTGATGATGACAATGATGAACGATGATGATAATAAAGATCAAGAAACCATTTTTGTTAGTTTGATTGTTTGAAGATTTGAAAGTGGTGAAGGTGATGAAGTAATTGTGGTGTTGCTTCTGCTGCTACTCCCTCTGCTGTTGTTGTTGAAGATCACAGAGAACAAGAAAGAGCCAGTGAATGTGTTGTGTGTGTGTGAATTTTGAAGATCAAATTGTAGGTGAAGTTGTATTATTGGAGACAAGGATTTCAAAGGAAGGTAAGGAGGGAGTATGGTGTGCGTATAAATCTGTCGCACAGATATTTTGTTTGTGTATTATTGGTAGTTTTTAGCCCGTTAATTTCGTGTACGGGTATAATTTGTGGTATTTTATTTATAATAAAATTAAGCGTTTTGTTTCTCGATATCTCGAACTCAGTAATTGATAATCAAATAATCGAAATACTTTGTCTAAAGTATAATATAATTATTTACAGTAAAAGTACTGTATAGTTAAAACGCGTGCCAGATTTCAGTTAAATTTGAAAATCATATTCTGAGGTAATGTTCTATACATTAAAACAGTAACTTACGAAATAATACTTTTATTATTTTGATCCTCTAAGCGCGTTTTAAAATTGTTTCTGTTCGCATAACGTGTACCAAAAATCGTCTAAATGTTTCGATTTCTTTTCGTGATAATACTTTTATATAATAGTTTCAAACTAAAAATTATTCAAAAGTATTTTTGAAGTTCATTTCGGAACTTTACTATTTGCGATAAATACGTTTATTATAAAACGTATAATTTATTATATTATCACAATAATATAATTATATAATAGTTGTAATTAATAATTTTCGAATTATTAATTATTTTGTATCACCAACATTATTATATTTAGTTTATTCGAGTATAATACGTTTATCTCATACGTAATTATATGTATATACACATAATTAAAATCAAATACATCACGTATCACATAGTAAGTTTCACAAAACTTAACACATAAATTGTTTTGAATTCACTAGTCAGGGAATTACTCTAGGTAATGCATGAAATTAGGTTAAGTAAATATCCTAATTGAAGGATTGTCACATTCTCCCCCTGTTAGCGAAATCTCGTCCCGAGATTTAATTTGTATTATTCATGTTGGTCTCTTGTTCAAATAGATGAGGGTACTTCTTTCTTATCTCATCCTTACGTTCCCAAGTAAACTCTGGGCCATGCTTCGAGTTCCATCGAACTTTGACAAGTTTGATTCGCTTATTTCGGAGTTTCTGTGTTTTTGTGTCGGTTACTTCGATTGGTTCCTCCACAAAGTTAAGCTTTGAGTTAATGAAGACTTCGTCAGGAGGTATAATTAATGTTTCGTCGGAAAGGCACTTCTTCAAATTACACACATGAAAAGTGTCATGAATACTACTAAGCTCTTATGGCAACTTTAGTTTGTAGGAAACAGGACCAATCCTCGCAAGGATCTCAAAAGGTCCAACATATCTCGGGTTCAGTTTTCCTCGCTTGCCAAATCATGCTATCCCTTTCCAAGGCGATACTTTGAGTAGAACTTTATCTCCTACTTGAAATTCAAGAGGTTTACGGCGGTTATCGGCGTAACTCTTTTGTCTATCTCTCGCCGCTCTCAATCGGTTAAGTACTTGAGATATCTTGTCTGTTGTTTCTTGGACAAGTTCGGGTCCGGATAGTTGTCTGTCATCCAACTCTGCCCAACAGAGTGGAGATCGGCACTTGCGTCCATACAACGCTTCAAACGGTGCCATCTGTATACTGGTGTGATAACTATTGTTGTAGGAGAACTCAGCTAATGGGAGATGAGTATCCCAATTTCCTCCAAAGTCAATCACACATGCTCGCAACAAATCTTCGAGCGTTTGAATCGTTCGTTCACTCTGGCCATCTGTTTGCGGATGATAGGCCGTACTCATATCAAGTCGAGTACCTAAAGCCTGTTGCAGCATTTGCCAGAAACGAGATGTGAATCTGCTATCTCTATCAGATATAATGGACAATGGCACACCGTGCCGAGAAACGACTTCTTTGATATAGATCTTTGCCAGTTTCTCAAGTTTGTCAGTCTCTTTGAAAGCAATGAAGTGGACTGATTTCGTCAGTCTATCGACAATCACCCATATTGAATCAACTCCAGTTGATGTCTTTGGTAGCTTTGTGATGAAGTCCATCGTTATGTGCTCCCATTTCCATTGTGGCATCACTGGTTGTTGCAAAAGTCCTGAAGGTTTTTGATACTCAACCTTGACCTTTGAACAAGTTAGACACTTGCTGACATAAGTAGCGATGTCTCTCTACATGTTAGGCCACCAATAGAATCCTTTCACATCTTGGTACATCTTATCTGCACCAGGAAGAATAGAGTAGTTGGACTTGTGAGCTTCGTCCAAAATCAGCTTACGTAGTTCATCGTCATTCGGTACCCAAATCCTATTCATGAAGTATAAAACTCCATTCTCTTTTGTTTCAAGCTGTTTCTCCATTCCTTTCAGGGATTCGTCTTTCATGCGTTCGGCGGTGAAAGCTAATTGTTGCGCGTCGTGAATTTGAGTAATGAGATTCGAGTGGATTGTTAACACTAAGGCTCGAACTCTGCGAGGCTTAACGTTCTCTTTACGACTCAGGGCATCTGCTACTATATTAGCCTTGCCCGGATGGTACTTAATTTCACAGTCGTAATCATTCAGCAATTCAACCCAACGTCTCTGTCTCATGTTGAGTTCTTTCTGGTCGAATATGTGTTGTAGGCTCTTGTGGTCAGTGAAAATCGTACACTTTGTGCCATATAGGTAGTGTCTCCAGATCTTCAATGCAAAAACGACTGCTCCTAACTCTGAGTCATGAGTTGTATAGTTCTTCTCGTGAATCTTCAATTGACGAGATGCATAAGCAATAACTTTTTTGTTTTGCATGAGAACACAACCTAATCCTTGATGTGAGGCGTCACAATAAACAATGAAGTTCTCGGTTCCCTCAGGTAAGGATAGAATCGGTGCGGTGCTCAACTTTTGCTTCAACAGTTGGAAGGCGTTCTCTTGTTTCTCTCCCCATTCAAATTTCTTATCCTTCTGAGTTAAGGTGGTGAGTGACTGGGCTATCTTTGAAAAGTTTTCTATAAATCGTCGGTAATAGCCAGCCAAACCAAGAAATTGTCGAATTTCTGTGGGAGTTTCCGGTGCTTTCCAATTCTTAATCGCCTCTATTTTGGATGGGTCCACATGAATTCCCTTATCATTTATTACGTGACCTAGGAAATGAACCTCTCTAATCCAAAATTCGCATTTGGAGAACTTAGCATACAGCTTCTCGTTCTCAAGTAGTTGGAGGATAAGTTTCAAATGTTGATCGTGATCCTCTTTCGTCTTTGAGTAAATCAAAATATCGTCAATGAACACAATGACAAACTTATCTAAGTAAGGTTTGCACACTCGGTTCATGAGATCCATAAATACTGCCGGCGCGTTAGTCAATCCAAATGGCATGACTAGGAACTCATAATGACCATAACGAGTCCTAAACGCTGTCTTCGGCACATCCTCTTCTCGAACCTTCAGTTGATGGTAACCAGAACGCAGATCGATCTTCGAGTAGTAACTTGATCCTTGTAGCTGATCAAATAGATCATCAATGCGTGGTAACGGATATCGGTTCTTGATAGTTACTTTATTCAATTCTCTGTAGTCAATACACATCCTCATTGATCCATCCTTCTTCTTGACAAACAAAACCGGAGCTCCCCAAGGTGAAAAGCTCGGTCGGATGAATCCTAAATCTAAAAGCTCTTGCAACTGTGTAGACAGTTCTTGCATTTCTGATGGAGCTAGACGATAAGGTGAGCGAGCGATTGGTGCGGCTCCCGGCACCAGATCGATGCGAAAGTCGACTTGTCGCGGAGGTGGTAATCCTGGAAGATCGTCAGGAAACACTCCCGGATAGTCTCGTACTACAGGTATATCGTCTAAGCGTCTCTCTACAGGTTTCTTTTCCACAACATGCGCCAAAAATGCTGGATATCCCTTTCGGAGATATTTACAAGCTTTTAAGCAATTAATAGTTTTGACGGTGCTCGTTCTCTTATCTCCTTGTATTACCAAAGTTTCTCCAGTTGATAATGGTAAACGTACCATTTTATCAAAGCAAACAATCTCTGCACGATTTTTCGACAACCAGTCCATACCGACTACGATGTCAAAACTTCCCAACTCAACCGGTAGTAAGTCTATTTTGAAAAGATGACTCTCCAATGCTAGAGTACATCCTGGTACTATTTCTCCTGATTCAATCAACCTACCATCGGCTAGTTCTAAGGTATACTTGTTGTCTAGCTTACAAGATCTAACGTCTAATAGTGGTCTAATGTCTTTAGACACAAAACTCAAATCGGCGCCAGAATCAAATAATACGGATGCATAATGATCGTTAACTAGAAACGTACCAGTGACAGTGTTAGGGTCCTGGCGTGCCTCTTGCGCTCCAACGACAAATGCACGACCCCTAGCTGGCTGGTTGTTGACGTTTCCACGATTGTTGTTGTTGTTCGGGTTTGCAGGGCGGTTCGGATTATTTTGGTTTTCACGGTTCAGTTTAGGGCACTTGTTTCGGAAATGGCCTTGTTCACCACATTCGAAACATCCATTTGCTGGTCGATCCCTATTTGCTTGAGTGGTAGGGTTCGCTCTACAGTATTGGGCCCAATGCCCCCAGCGTTCGCAATTCCCACAGAAAGTACAGTCACCATCATGATGACGTTCACACTTGCCACACTTGGGCTTACTCCCCATGTAAGTCTTTGGCTCAGCAGTAGTGGCAACGTAGGCTTTCGTGGTACTAACCTGCTTCTTATTCTTGTGACCCTGACGGTCATTCCACTTGCGTTTTCCTTTCCCAGCATCAGCATTGCTGGATTCAACCTTTTCAATAGCAGCTTTCTTAGTGAGATTCCCCATTCTTACTGCTTCATCAGTCAAACGTTGTGCTAGTTCCACAGCAATCTTAAAAGTAGCGGTATTAGCTGATGTTACCAAACTTCGAATTTGTGGCACTAAACCCCAGATATACCTTTCAGTGCGCTTGTACTCAGGAGTGACCATGTGAGGTACAAGACGAGCCAATTCTTGAAATTTGGTGGTATATCCTGTGATATCAGCACCAACCATAGCAATGTTCCAGAGCTCAGACTCAATATTCTACAGCTCACTGCGGGGACAAAACTCTTCCATGACCATAGTTTTCAAAGTTTCCCAAGACAGTGAATGAGCGGCTTGACGTCCCATTGCTTGCCTTTGGGCGTTCCACCAGGTCAAAGCTTTATCACTAAACATGCATGTAGCATACATTACCATGTCTTCACGGGCACACTTGCTAATCTCCAGCACAGACTCCATTTTCTCTATCCAATGGATTATTCCAATGGCACCTTCAGTACCACGGAAATGACTCGGTTTACAAGCTAGGAATGTTTTATATGAACATCCCTTCTGAGTGCTCTCAGGGTTACTACCTGATGCATTTGGTTCGGTGTCTCTACTACCACTACGGTTTCGGTCAGTGTCATACTGAGCAAGGGCTTCAGAAATCCTTCGGTTAACCATTTGTTCAGTAGTCTTCTCAACAGCAGGAGATGGTGTGGGGTTTCGTTGGCTATTCCTGGTATTTCTACGTTTAGGCGGCATGATTCAGTCCTAATCACACACAAGAAACACATGTAAGATTCCTAATCAAGTCATCACTCATAAAGTATGTGATAAATATAGATATAGTATGAAGTCAATCACCAATTGATATTATTCATAATGTACACAGCGATGTAAACCAAACATAAGTTATATATATCATGATCATGGGTTAATTGTTGTTACATAAGTTTTGTACAAAGATGGGATTTACTACAAAATATACCCATCGGATCAAACATGATTTACAAAATGTGACGGATTTAACCTATACATCCATCTAGTCAAAAGTTAACCCAAATACAACATAACTATAGTCCTAATACATCATACATATGGTCTAAAAGAAATACGGTAGACTCCATCCCACAAACATCCTAACAGCAACCATCAACACACATAACCTAACTGCAGCACCTACAGTCTCCAAACGACTCTCCAATCGGATCAGACGTGCTCTAGTAGCATCGGCAGACTCCCTGTCTACCTCGATATGCAACTCAGAAGTCGCAAGGCGTCCATATATCGCCAGCACATCTTCATCAAGACGAGAGGCGTCACTGCGCATCACTCGGATGGCTGACTGCGTACCAAAATGAAATCCCAGCAAGGTACGAATAACGGCGACCACAGTAGGGACCGTAAGCTCCAGAGGCTCCTCGGTCAAATGTAGAGATGTCAGCATGTGAGATGACTCCCCAGTCTCATAGGTGGAAGGAATCCTCTCAATGGTCCTCCAATGGCGTAAAATGCGCGGCATCCAATCCAGATGCGGAACTCTAGTTCTCGGTGTCTGCTGATCACAGCGGATCTCTCGCTCCTCAGTCATCGGCTCCTTGCCGCGAGATGATGAGGGTCCTATGGGAAAATCCCTGACACACGACAACGGTGTCCTCCTAGGTGTAGGCCTAAAATCAGGCTCTCCAATAAGATGGCGTCTAGACATAGACATAGATCCTAACATATGGGTAGCAGGATCAGTGGATGGCAATGGTGGAGTGGCTATCGAACCATCTGAAGTATCTCTAGGGAGTGTAGGCGGGTAAACCTCCTCAGACACTGCTGTAGGTATCCTGTCGTATGACCCCTCCATGGGCTCCTCCTCAGTATCAGAATCACTGATGTGAATAGGTGCGTGTCTCGACATGCCTAGTCAAAGAATCGGGTGTGACGTGTCAGACGTATGTAATAGTATGAATGCAGAAATGTGTTAGCCAAGGCTATAGTCTAGGTCTCTAAGGTTTTCAGTCGCTTAAAGACTTCTAGTTCTCTATAACCAATAGCTCTGATACCAAGTTCTGTCACACCCCCAAATCGGTAATCGTGTTTATTAATAGTTTAGCGGAAGCTTTTAGTTAATTAGCGGAAGCATTTTAATAATAGTTAAGCATTGAGGGCGGACAGATTCGATAGTGCATTCACTGTATCAGAGTATATGATCATACAGAACATACATAAATTTAAGATGCCATAAGTTTAAAGTTATTACAAAAGATACGACTTATAAAGTCGTACATAAGTAGGGTTGTCAAAGACAACTTAAGTATTTGAAAATACATATTTATAAAAGAGGGATTTCATAAGTATAACCAATGGAATTGATAATACAAAGGAAATCCATGTGTCCCAAAAGTGGCATCATAAATAGTCAGGTTGCCTACGTCCTTAATGCATGCAGGAGTACCTGAGTCCTAATTCCCTGAAAAACATAGTAAACTGTCAACATTGAATGTTGAGTGAATTCACAGGTTTTAGTTTTGTATAAATCATTCATGTACGCAGACATAATATTTATATGTAAAGTAGGAAACACAAGTATTCTAATTAAAGAAAACATTTCCTATAATTAGTAAGAATGTCATTCTTACTACAATAATAATTGTGTAGGAAACACAAGTTTAAACATAAACATTTCCTAATAAATAGTCGCCGGATATACAGGTTTATCAAATAAGTAAACATATCCATTTTTATAGTTAAGGAAAATCAGGTTTAGCAGTCAAGCAAACATTTCCCAACAGATAGTTAACAGGAACTCAAGTTTAACAATAAAGTAAACATTCCAATAATAATCATTGCAGGAAACACAGGTTTAACATTTAAGTAAACATTTCCTATGAATAGTTGTTTTTGTGGGAAACCAAGTTCAACCAATTAAGGTAAACGTCTCCTAAAAATAGTTTCTCAAGGAACACCTGTCCTATTAGTCATCACAGGGAATACCCTTCCCAAATCAAGTTGTTGTTTAGTTGTTTAGTTGAGTGTAGTTGTATGTGGGGAATTTAGACTATAATCCCTCCAAGGTGAGCTAAACCTTTAGAGTTAAAGTAACGACACTAGTACTATAACCAAACCACGACTAGTTGTTTTGTTGTTGCCTCAGTAACACCTTAAGTATACACTCCTCGTTACGACTATCGTCGATGTGGTTGGAATGACCAACGAGTAATATCCTGGGAGGGTTGTCAAATCGATAGTACTATCTGTATACTCAGTGGCTAGAGTCACCTAGCTAATGGTTATAGGTTGTAAGCACTGGGACTTATGTGCACTACAACTACCTCGCGTAAACCTTGGATCGTACCAAGATCTGCTGTCTTATTCCCAAAATGTTGTGAAAACGTTTCATATAATTAATTCAAGTTAATTCAATATGAAAACATTTTATAGAAACAGTTCAAGTTTGATAGCGTGAAAGAAATCATGTTATTCAATTTCACATAATAGCATGCAGCGCAATACATAAGGCATATAGCATGTTATATCACATTGTTCTATGTTTTCCACCCTGGTTTTAAAAGCATTTAAAACAAACAATAGATAGGGGCTGTGAACTCACGGTTTGCAAGTCTTCAGCAAAATAGCTAGCAAACAATCCAAAAGCGTCGTTCAAATACCTAGACGCAAATAATAATACTTGTATAAGTATATGGATTATTTGTTAAGTTGAAATGTTTGTAACATTTTAAAGTTGTTGGTGACGTTTGCGTTCATATAATCGTTGAGTTCAAGTATGTATATTTATATACATATTAGTTGAATATATATATTCTAATATATATATTAGTTGTCGTTGTTGTCGATTATGTTTTCAAAACAAGATTATAATAGTTATCAAAATAACTTTGTTATATTGTTTACATATGTCGTTTATTAATTGTCGCGAATAAAACTTAGTCATCGTTTATATTTTCAAAAAACGTAACTTTGTTTGTTGTAAAATATATCTCGTTTTTGTTTATCGTGTATAGTTTGTACTAGATAATTTAAATCGTTCCATTTTATACGTCTCGTTATATATATATATTGTCCGTTAGTTTGTATATATATATTTTGTAATTGTCTCGAAGTTTTGTCGTGTCCAAAATGTCCGAAATATAATGTCACAATAATATGTCCGTCTAATTACTAAATCCCTTGTCGTATCATTTTGTACCATTTGTCGTATAATTAATAAACATAAGTCGTGTAACATTTATTTGTTTGTACATTATATAAAAATGCAAAAGTTGGTGACTGGACAAAGGGGGAATCCGCCGGATTCTGTTGAATCCGCCGGATTCAGCAAAGTTCAACAGGATCCACCGGATCAAGTAAGGATCCGCCGGATCGGGTGTAATATGAGTGGATCCACCGGATCTAATAAGGATCCACCGGATCATTTGGTTTTCGGCTTGAGGATCCGCCGGATCTAAAGGGGATCCGCTGGATCTGGTTATAATTTGGTGGATCCGCCGGATCAGGACATGATCCGCCGGATCTTGGTCATTTGTACCCGTTCCCACTGCTAGTTCATCGGTCTTGTTTGGTTAGGATCCGCCGGATCACCCCTTGATCCGCCGGATCGTTACGGTTTTCCCTTGGTCAGAATGTTGAAAATAAGCTTAAATACACACATTTTATATATGTGATCCGCCGGATCATGGCCGGATCATGGGCATGATCCGCCGGATCATGGCCGGATCATGGGCATGATCCGCCGGATCATGGCCATGTGTAACACCCCCAAATTTAACAGTTTGCGGAAGCGATGTTTTGGGTGTTACTAATCAATAATCACAAGCACAAAGGATACAGTGAACGACTCTAAATGAGACGTTCGAAAAGTTATTACATTAATACATAAGTAGTTTCAAAATACAAGCTCGAGTTCAAGTAAATTCCTAGAGATTCTAATACATAACAGTAAGTACAAAAGTAATGTAATAAAATCTCCAAGCTTGTGAATGCATGCGACTCGAGCTAAGAAAGCTTCTCCTGCTGGGCATCCCTACTGATGCTGTGTACCTGAGAAGCATTACTAAAACGGTCAACCAAAAAGGTTGGTGAATCTCACAGGTTTGTAAGTAAGTAAACAGTTTGAACACACAAGTAGTATTTGTAAATCATAGCCAGCCAGTAAGTAACGATCACAGGTTATGCTCATCGATTACTTAAGTTTTAATAAGTGGGTGGTCGCAGGACATGCAAACCGGTTGATACAATTGCCATGAGCCACCATAGTTGAAGCTTAACGTACAGTAAATATAGGTACCCCCTCATGAATGTAATCCAAAACATTCATACGGAACGAGTAAGAAACGCCCGTTTCTACAGGAACGGTTCGTGGTAGTGCGTGCTACCCCGGGCGGGGATTGTCAGTCCCATATGGATCCATATACTAAAACTCGCGCTTATCACATAACTAACAACTATGATTAAGGAGGATTTCATTGGATTAGTCGTAAACTCATGCAGTTGGCGTATCCGTAATCTCGTACAGTAAGTAAATCATGGCAGCAAGTAAGTTTTGTGTGTTCATGTAAAACAGTAATGCATCTCACCCCTGAGTATAAAACAGTAAAGTAGGGGCTGTGAGACTCACCTGAGTCTGGCAGACAATGCAGTAAGTAAGCAAGTAGTATCCCGAACTAGCAACCCTTAGCGTCCTAATACGCATAAGGTTTAGTAAGTAAATGGAATACTTGTAAAGTATCCATGCTAGTTGTTCCCAAACTAGTTAATGTCCATTAGTTTGTTTGTACGTTTGTATTCGTTTGTAAATCGTAGTTTGTATAAAAGTTGTACGGTCCGTTTGTTATCGGTGCATAATAATAATTCCATCCATTATTATTATGTAATCATAGTAGTGGTACAGTTGTAAAGTATACTCGTATGATCGTTTGTTTGTATTACAACATGTATCGTTTGCGTAAGTTCCAATGGGCTTAAACCCCAAAGGGTACGAGCGAAACCTCGTAAGTATTCGTGTGTATGATCGTATCAGTTTGTAATCCAGCACATAACTAGTGATGGAACTTGTAAGTTCGTATCGGATGTAATTCCGTGTAATGTACAAGTGTAAGTTCGTTGGAGTGTAATCTCCTAAGTATTTCGAGTGTAAACTCGTGTGTGTGTGTGTGAGTGAAATCTCACGTTAGTTTAGTATAGTCTTGTACGTATTCAAGTGTTGTTGTATACTCTCAAAAGTATAGTATTTTTATGTATAAGTAGCATCGTCTTTGATTTAGTAGTTGAAAAGTGATTCCAACACTTAGAATATATTTTGTTTTCTGATCTGGGCTATCTGCGACACAAGGCTTGTGTCGCAGACCGTATGCGACATAAGGTCTGTGTCATATGGATTGATTTCGGTTTGGTGTTTATGCGACACAATGGTTGTGTCGCATACAAGGGTACGACACAACGATACGACATAGTCGTTGTGTCGCAATCAAGCGATAGGTAAACTTTGTGTCGTAGATGATACGACATATAGTGCGACATAAGAGTTGTGTCGCATACATTGTGACATAACGTGCGACACAGTGTTGTGTCGCATGAAATTTTGGTCCGATGCGACACAAGAGGTCTGTTCGGAATTTAAGTTTCCGAAAATGTATTTTCCGGTTTCCGTTGGGTCTAGAACTTTTATACTAGTTTTAATATGTTATAATGAGTCCATAGTAACTATTGGTGGTCGTTTTTAAGGTTTGTGGTGTCGTTTTCTTTAAAATGACCAAAACCGACGTTTCCTTTAATGTGTTCAAAAATGAGTTTTAATTACGTATTCGGACATCATTTAGCTAGGGGAACAACATGGAAGTAAAATAAATGTAATCGGAAAAGTTTCGGGTCGCCGGAAAACTTACAAGTTGTCGAATCGAGAAACCGAAAAGATAGGATTGTAGCCCTCATTTTCGTGATCACTTTTCTTCAAACCGAGCCTAGCCTCCGAGGTGTTTTAATGGTGTTTTTATGGTGGTTTAGTGTTGGTTTTAGAGAGAGAGAGAGAGAGAGAGAACCGATTGAGAGAGAGAGAGAGAGATTGAGTGTGGGTTGTGTTTGTGTGTTAGAGTGATCAAAAGGGTGAGGGTTTGGCACCCCTCACCTTGGCCGGCCATGGTGGGGTCCACCATGTGTGGATCTCACCAAATGTTGTTCCCTCGTGTTTGCGCTCCGTGCGGTGTTCGTTTCCCCGGTCGTTTAAACGTTAAAATCATTTTATACGCGATTAAATATACGTTTAAAATACGAAATATTATTCGGTAATTTAGTTGAAGCATTTTAATAAAATACTTTGTTTTTAAGTTATAGAATGTTACTTTGTTTTGTTTTGTCGGTTGGTCGAGTTTTCGGAGAGTTCGGTAACGTTTTGGTTAAAACGTACGTTTTCGTTATATTATATATATAGTATAAAGTTGTAGTGGAAGTAATTAAATAATTTAACATTATTTAATATTTGTTTTTATGAACATCCGTATGCCTATGCAATGGTTGTTTTATACGATTTGAACGAATCGTATACACGTATATTTATATATATATATTCCATCCATATACATATATAATAAGTAAGTAATGTATATAATCCTATTTCATATTATATACAAGTAGTAAACACGTAATTAGGGAAATTTTAAATTGGCCCTAATTTTGGGGTTGTTACACCATGACATGTCTGTTCGTCCTCTGTTCTTATTTTTACATATTGGTTTTGATTTATACTCGTTTTTAATATGATCAAACCCCATTATATGTTATATAAACTCATAATAACATGTTTTTAACAATTTTAACAACAAATCATCAACAATTATCATACTTTAAGAAAATTATAAAAATGAAATAAAAATGGGTAAGTGTTCCTCACAATGACTTGGATGAAGATGATGATGATTCTGATGTTGATGATGACAATGATGAACGATGATGATAATAAAGATCAAGAAACCATTTTTGTTAGTTTGATTGTTTGAAGATTTGAAAGTGGTGAAGGTGATGAAGTGATTGTGGTGTTGCTTCTGCTGCTACTCCCTCTGCTGTTGTTGTTGAAGATCACAGAGAATAAGAAAGAGCCAGTGAATGTGTTGTGTGCGTGTGAATTTTGAAGATCAAATTGTAGGTGAAGTTGTATTATTGGAGACAAGGATTTCAAAGGAAGGTAAGGAGGGAGTATGGTGTGCGTATAAATCTGTCGCACAGATATTTTGTTTGTGTATTATTGGTAGTTTTTAGCCCGTTAATTTCGTGTACGGGTATAATTTGTGGTATTTTATTTATAATAAAATTAAGTGTTTTGTTTCTCGATATCTCGAACTCAGTAATTGATAATCATATAATCGAAATACTTTGTCTAAAGTATAATATAATTATTTACAGTAAAAGTACTGTATAGTTAAAACGCGTGCGAGATTTCAGTTAAATTTTGAAATCATATTCTGAGGTAATGTTCTATACATTAAAACAGTAACTTACGAAATAATACTTTTATTATTTTGATCCTCTAAGCGCGTTTTAAAATTGTTTCTGTTCGCATAACGTGTACCAAAAATCGTCTAAATGTTTCGATTTCTTTTCGTGATAATACTTTTATATAATAGTTTCAAACTAAAAATTATTCAAAAGTATTTTTGAAGTTCATTTCGGAACTTTACTATTTGCGATAAATACGTTTATTATAAAACGTATAATTTATTATATTATCACAATAATATAATTATATAATAGTTGTAATTAATAATTTTCGAATTATTAATTATTTTGTATCACCAACATTATTATATTTAGTTTAGTCGAGTATAATACGTTTATCTCATACGTAATTATATGTATATACACATAATTAAAATCAAATACATCACGTATCACATAGTAAGTTTCACAAAACTTAACACATAAATTGTTTTGAATTCACTAGTCAGGGAATTACTCTAGGTAATGCATGAAATTAGGTTAAGTAAATACCCTAATTGAAGGATTGTCACAATATATATAAACATCGACTATTATTATTATTATTATTTATATATATAAGTACAATGACAAATTTTATATATATACGAATATATGTATACTTACACGCAACAAATGATATGACTTGGGAAATACTAATTAACTGAACAACGAACTAAGAACGATCTGTTAGTCACTTACTTATACATATAACCTCACGTGTTTAGGACACTAGGTGGTTACTGCTGGACAACACGTGCTTTTAGAAACGCTAGCACCCAAAGGTGAGTCTCACGACCCCTTTTTACTGTCTTTACTTTGGGGGAGATGCATTACATGTTTACTATAAATACATGTGCAAGTTTACTGTTTACCGACTTATCTACTTACTGTTTTACTGGAATACTACTTTACAGACTTTACTGACTTGCTACTCTACAAACTTACTATTTTACCAACTTATATACTTACTGCATGACCGACTTACAAATTTACCATTTTGCAAACTATACCAACTTACAGACCTACAGACTTACAGACTTACGGAAATGCATGAGTTGCGATTAATCCAAATGAAGTCCTCTGAATCATAGTTGTTAGTTATGGGATAAGCGCGAGTTTTAGTATATGGATCCATATGGGACTGACAATCCCCGTCCGGGGTGGTAGCGCCACCACGAACCGTACTCGTATAAACGGACGTTTTCTACTCGTTTCGTATGAGTGTTTTTGGATTAGCACTCACGGGGGCAAATTACAGACTTGTTAAGCTTCGACTATGATGGCTCATGGCAGAACCTACTTACCTAATTACCTTTGTGAACTGGTTACTACTTACTGAATTACATCTGTGTAATTGTTACTTACTTCCCCTATTACTGCATTCGTAAATTTCTTACTTACTGACGGGTACATTGTGATACTATTACTACTGACTGATTGTACTTGTATGATAGCTTACTTACTACTTTGTGTATAAATTCCTATTGCTATTTACCTACAAACCTGTGAGATTCACCAACCTTTTGGTTGACGCTTTTAGTGATGCATTCTCAGGTACACAGCAGCAGTAGGAATGGCCCGCAGGATATGCTAAGCTAGTACGAGTCGCATACATACACACTTATGAAGATTTTTACTTGCATTATCTTTTGTACTTTGATTATGTATTTAAAATCTTCAGAATCATTTTGCGAACTCGCTAATGATGTATACTTATGACTTAAAACCTTGTACTACTTTTGTAATGTAATGTATTTTCTAAAATGTCTCATTTAGAGTCGTTTGCTTAAATCTTTGTGCTTGATTACTGGATTAGTAGCACCCCAATGTATGCTTCCGCAACAGGTAAATTTTGGGGGTGTTACAAATAGGATTCAAGATTAACTGTCGAATAATACGGCCGTACATTTGAGAGAACTTTCGGTGTACATGTCAATGTATTCTGCAATCCACGTGACATTCTTTCTGCCTGATTGTGGACCCCTTCGCGTCAGTCCGATAGAAGGATTGTAGCGATAACTCACATTAACTTACGAACTTACCCTCATTAGAACTCTTCATATTTAATTTCCCTAAACTGCTTCATAGTGGACAATCGTTTTAACTGATGAACGCCCGAAGTAACCTCCACCTTTAGTTTATTATTACTTTTGTTTTAATAGAATAGAAAACCCCAAACCAAAACCAACTTTTTACCCCCAGCTAGATACATAAAACTTTCTAAATCCCCTAGTTTCAATTCGTTGGGCGCTTTGAAGAACGATCCTAGGTCATACTTATCCTTTACTAGCCCTTCCAGTTTAGCATTAATAGTACCCCTAGGCCCCAGCCTTATAAATTTAAAACCCACTGTTGCTCCGCCCAGCCATTGAAACATCACCAACGAAACCGACTAGGGTGATGCAACACCTATATTTTGACCAAAAATTTACCAATGCAATTTAGTGATCAAATCTAGTTTGTGAGGTAGTGTGCTTGTATTGATTTTCAAGATAATTAAGTGTAAACTGTAAGTTTTCGGTAAAAAGTTAAGAATCTTACAAAATGAATATGATCAACAGTAATATGAGTATTAAACTTGTATAAAATGTTATCAAAGACTTTGAGAATATCAAATTAATATGCGGTAAAGGTTTAATAACAAAATGAATGCAAAAGATCAAGTAAAACCCAGGATAATTATGGGATAATGTAGTTTATGCAAGAAATGAATTGAACAAACAATGAAAAAGAAAAGTAGATGCGATTGACACGATGATGTACGAGGAAAACCCTTGATCTATAATAGATCGCCAGCACAAAACCTCGGGAAGGATCAATCGATCCTTGCCTTATGTTTATATTATTGAAATAAAACAAATTACTAGCTAAGAGCACGATGATGATCAATCTAAGTGTTGGGAATGTGATTTGTAAGCGTTTAAGTGTGTGTAAGTAGTGTAGTAGTGACAAACGGAGTAAAAAGATAACCTAATTTGACCATCTCCCCTCGTATATATACTATAAGCTAATAACAAATAATTCTAAAATATTAGGGGATCATCCGGATTATGCTGATGCAGTCTTCAACGTTCGTATGTGTAACACCCCCAAATTTACTGTTTGGCGGAAGCATACTTTGGGTGTTACGAAATCAATAATCAAAGCACATAAGATATAGTAAACGACTCTACATGCGTCATTTTAACAAAATATATTAATATGAAAATGTTTACAACATTTGAAACTGTACATAGCTCGTGTTCGATTTAAATGAGAGATTTCAGTACATAAGTACTTGTACAAAATATACTAATGCAAGAAAATCTCTAATATCTGCATGCTGACTCGAGCTATAGAATCCCTGATGACAATCCAACCTACTGCTGGGTACCTGTGAAACATGCTAAAATGGGTCAGCTAAAGCTGGTGAGCTCACAGGTTTGAAATCAGGTAATATCGTATGAACCGGAAGATTTAAGTAGTGATTTGCAATCAGCAAATAAATAATAGTGTATACATCCATGAGCACATAGTCTGAGCTTAACTCGAGGGTCTGGTCCCGTATAGAGAATTCCGAGCGAGGTGCCTCCACGAGTGCCTAATCCACACTCGTCTGAACAATTATTAGTACGTCCGTTTACCCAGTTAGTGCGTGCTAACCCGGACAAGGAGGGTCAATCCTATATGGTACCATATACTAATAATCACGCTACAATGTATTACCAAACTATGCTGACGGAGGACTTTGAAATGATTAGTGGAAAAACAACTCATGTAGTATATTGTAAAGTTTGTACTTGCGTTCACATGTTAAAAATAAGCATTGAATCACACCCCTGAGTGAAAAGCGGTAAAAAGAGGGGCTATGAGACTCACCTGAGTCTTGAGCGTTCGGTCAATAAACGTACGGTGCTTAATCAAGCAGTGAGATGTCCACAGACAGATAACCTGAGGGTGTCCACGACACGCGAGGGTTATTAATATGAGTAGGTAGTTACAAAGACTACCTTTGTAGTTGTTCGTTCAACCATAATGTCCAAATGACTACGATTTGGTTGTTTGATTAACTTGTGTTTTGAAAACGTGTACGGCCCATTGGTGATTGTTTGAAATAGTAATCTCGACTTTTACTATGATATTAGTGTGGTTGTATACTTAACAAGGTATATATGTCTCGTGTATAAGTTGTATCGTATTCGATTTGGTTGGTATGAAACGTTTCAAGACTTAGGAAAATATTCTAACTTTTCTGTTTTTGGCGACACTTGGCTAGTGTCGCTATAGGCGGCACTAGTTAGGCGACACTAGGGGAGTGTCGCTATAGGCGGCACTGGTTAGGCGACACTTAGTGAGTGTCGCTGTATTTCCGATTTTTGATAAAGGGGCGACACTTGATTAGTGTCACTATAGGCGACACTTATAAATTTAGGCGTCACTAAGGGAGTGTCGCTAATCTAAATCCGGTTAAGTAATTCAGCGACACTTAGGTAGTGTCGCTATAGGGGCGACACTTAGGCATAGCGACACTTAGCTAGTGTCGCTAGCACTGTTTTTGGCACACTAGCGACACTTCAAACTGTTCGGCGGAAATTGAGTAAAAATCGAGTTTTCCGGTCACCGTTCGACCCAAATCTTTTACCCAACCCTTATATGGTCATTTTGGACATATATAAACCATAAACATGTAAAAATGAGCGAAAACGGAGAGTTTCGGGTTTTTGTCGGAAACTTACGCGGTGTCGAAACGAAAATCTGAAAAGATGAGGTTGTAGATCGCGATGCGGTGATCGTTTTTCTCTAAAGGGTCTTGAAAATCCGAGATCGTTTAGTGGTAGTATTTTGCGATTTGATGGAGGTGGTGGTGTTTTGCTTTTTGGTGAGAAAGAAGAAAGAAGAGAGAGAAGAGAAATAAGAAATGAAGAAAGAAAGAAAGATGGAGGTGGTTTTGGTGGAAGCCCCACCATTTTCAGTCCACGCAATGTGCTCCGTGCGGTGTTCGGTTTCCCGTTCGTTTAAGCGTTAAATATTTATTTTATACGTCTAAATTTACGTTTTAGAATACAAATCAATATTCAATATTTTTGTTGAAATATTTTTCTAAATATCTAATAATGGTGTAATTCGTTTTGTTTGTTTACGCATTTGTATTTTAATTGTGTGTATGTTGTTTGTACGATACAACTTGACTATGAAATATTATTGAAGTAATATTTTTGAATATAATGGTGTTATTAAACAATATTTGTATTATTTAATAAAATCGTTCACCAACGTCCGTATTAATTATGTCGAAATCCAATCGATTTGAGATTCGTACGATTTAATCAAATCACCTTTCTTGTATATATTATTTAACAATATATAATATTTGATACACAAATTAGCCTAACACAGAACTAATTACATGTATCAACAGTTGATTAGGCACTAATCACGAGTCCTAATTTGACGGGTGTCACATTCTCCCCCTGTTAGAAGAATTTCGTCCCGAAATTTAAGTCGAAGTCGTGTTTGATGTTGAGTCAGTGAAGAGTTGAGGATACTTGAGTCGCATTTGGTCTTCCCGTTCCCAAGTGAATTCCGGACCACGCCGCGAATTCCACCCGACCTTCATGATGGGAATACGACTTTGTTTGAGTTGTTTGACCTCACGGTCCATGATTTCAGCGGGTTCCTCAACGAAATGAAGTTTGTCGTCAACGCGAATTTCATCGAGTGGGATAATAAGTGACTCATCAGATAGGCATTTCTTCAGATTAGAAATGTGAAAAGTAGGGTGCACGCTGCTGAGTTCGGATGGCAGCTGCAATCGATATGCCACTGGACCAACCCTCTCGAGGATCTCAAATGGTCCAATGTACCTGGGATTTAGCTTCCCGCGTTTGCCGAATCGAATGACACCTTTCCAAGGTGACACTTTGAGTAGTACTGGATCCCCAACCTGGAACTCGAGTGGTTTGCGTCTCACGTCAGCGTAACTTTTCTGACGATCACGTGCGGCTTTAAGTTTGTTTTGAATCTCTACTATTTTCTCGGTTGTTTTGTGAATGATTTCCGGACCAGTGAGTTGGCTGTCTCCCACTTCGGTCCAACAGATAGGTGATCGGCACTTACGACCGTACAGTGCCTCGAAGGGTGCAGCTCCAATACTGGTATGGTAGCTGTTGTTGTACGAAAACTCGCACAATGGTAGATGTTGTTCCCAGTTTACACCGAAGTCTACTACGCAGGCTCGTAGCATGTCTTCCAGTGTTTGAATTGTTTGTTCGCTTTGGCCGTCGGTTTGAGGGTGGTATGCGGTACTCATGTCGAGGCGAGTACCCAACGATTTCTGAAGTGATTGCCAAAAGCGAGATGTGAAACGACTATCCCTATCGGAGATAATTGAGGTTGGAACACCCTGTTGGGTTACGATTTCTTTCAGATAAATTCGGGTAAGGCGTTCTATTTTGTCGGTCTCTTTGGTCGCCAGGAAGTGAGCAGATTTCGTGAGACGATCGACGATCATCCAAATGGTATCGCAACCGTTCGATGACTTTGGTAGCTTGGTTATGAAATCCATGGCAATTTGTTCCCATTTCCATTCGGGAATGTCGGGTTGCTGAAGTAAGCCAGAAGGTTTCTGGTATTCGGCTTTGACTTTCGAGCAAGTAAGGCACTTGCTGACGTATGTGGCGATTTCAGCTTTCATGTTCGGCCACCAATAAAACTCCTTGATACCGTGGTACATTTTATCGGATCCCGGGTGGATGGAATATTTTGACTGGTGAGCTTCATCCATCACCAAGACTCGTAGGTTCCCAAAACTAGGCAACCAGATTCGGTTAGAGAAACACCTAACTCTGTTAGGTTTGATTTCGAATTGCTTATCCATACCCCGCAGGGCTTCGTTTCTGATATTATCGGGTTTTAAAGCTTCGAGTTGAGCAGTGAGGATCTGGATGTTCAGATCATTGTGAATGGTCATACTGAGGGCTCGGACTCGAAGTGGTTTCGACCGTTCTTTTCGACTGAGGGCATCGGCAACAACATTTGCCTTACCCGGATGGTATTTGATTTCGCAGTCGTAATCAGTAAGCAACTCGACCCATCGACGTTGACTCATGTTGAGATCCTTTTGATCGAATATGTGTTGGAGACTTTTGTGGTCGGTAAAGTTTGTGCACTTAGTGCCATAGAGGTAATGTCTCCAGATTTTGAGAGCGAACACGACAGCTCCAAGTTCGAGGTCGTGAGTGGTGTAGTTCTTTTCGTGGATTTTGAGTTGTCGTGAGGCGTAGGCAATGACCTTGTCTCGTTGCATTAACACGCAACCGAGACCTTGATGAGAAGCATCGCAGTATACCACGAAGTCATCGGTGCCTTCGGGTAGTGATAGAATTGGAGCACTGCAAAGCTTTTGTTTCAGAAGTTGGAACGCTGACTCTTGTTTATCGGTCCAGTCGAACTTTTTGTCCTTTTGAGTCAGTACCGTGAGTGGTTGAGCTATTTTTGAGAAATTTTCGATGAATCGCCGATAGTACCCGGCAAGTCCTAGAAACTGCTGTACTTCGATTGGTGTGGTAGGTGCTTGCCAGCACTTGATAGCTTCGATTTTTGAAGGATCTACATGAATTCCTTGACTGTCAATCACATGTCCAAGGAATTGAACGGTTTGTATCCAGAACTCACACTTGGAGAATTTGGGGTAAAGCTCCTCGTGTCTAAGTAGTTCTAAAATGGTTTTGAGATGTTGAGCATGTTCTTCTTCGTTGCGCGAATAGATGAGGATGTCATCGATAAAAACAATTACAAACTTGTCGAGGTAGGGTTTGCACACCCGATTCATAAGATCCATGAATACAGCCGGTGCGTTGGTTAATCCAAAGGGCATCACTTGGAATTCATAATGCCCATAACGGGTTCTGAAAGCAGTTTTCAGAATGTCGGTGTCGCGAACACGTAGCTGATGATAACCTGACCGAAGATCGATCTTTGAATAAAAACTCGACCCTTGAAGTTGGTCGAACAGGTCATCTATTCGAGGAAGTGGATAACGGTTCTTGACGGTCAATTTGTTCAACTCTCGGTAGTCGATAAACATCCTGAATGAACCGTCCTTCTTTTTCACAAACAGGACCGGAGCTCCCTAAGGGGAAGAACTCGGTCTGACGAATCCTCTATCCAGGAGTTCCTGTAATTGAGTGGACAACTCCTGAAGTTCGGATGGGGCTAAGCGGTATGGTGCTCGGGCTACCGGTGCAGCACCTGGCACGAGATCGATTGAGAACTGTAACACCCGCCAAATTAGGACTAGTGATTTAGTGCCTAATCATATGTTAATACATGTAATTAGTTCCTTGTTAGGCTAATTAATGTATCGAATTATATATATATTGTTGAATATATACGAATATGCGATTTGATTAAATCGTACGCAATTTAAATCGGATGTATTTCGATTCAATATTATACGGACGTTGGTGACTCATTTTATTAAATAACACTTTTATGTCAAAAATATTATTTTGATAATATTTCGTATTCATTCGTATCGTACAAACCAAACTTACACGATTTAAAACATTAAACCACGCAAACGAAATAAACTAACTTACGTTTTATAACACAAATATAAAATGATTTGTAAAATATTTAAATAATATATCGCGTAATAAATCGTAATTTAAAACTTATAATTAAAATGTAAATAATTAATTAACGCTTAAACGACGGAGCAAACGAATACCACACGTGACGCGGAGCGAAAACTGGAAAGTGGGGATAACCCCCACCTCCCATCTTTTTCTTCATTTCATCTTTCCTTCTATCTCTCTCTCTTCTTTTTCTCTCTAAAAAGAAACAAACCACCAAACTTATAAAACCGCAAAATACTACCACGAAACGCGACCGGATCACAAATATTTTTAGAGATTCACGACCACCTCGCAACGATCTACATTTCTACCTTCCCGGATTTTCATTTCGGCAAATTGTAAGTTTCCGACAAAATCCCGAAATCTCTCGATTCTTAGTATTTTTCGTTTGTGGTTGTTATTATAACTAGTATATGTCCATTACAATGTATAGAACACGAAATTACAGCTTGAAAACGGGTTAAAAACGGATTTTTGGCCGGAAAATGTTGAACAGCCGGAATTCTGGGCTGGTGTTCATCCATGCGACACAAGCATTGTGTCGCATGTTGTGTCGTATTTTAGCCTTTATGTCGCATAAAATCCCTTGTGTCGTACCTTATGTCGTACCAGATATTTAGTGTCGCAAGTCCTGCGACACAACCACTATGTCGCATACCCCATACGACACGATCACTATGTCGCTGTTGAATCAGCATTTCGCATCCATGCGACACAACCCTTGTGTCGTATGGACATTGTGTCGCACTCCTATGCGACACAACCTTTGTGTCGCATAATTCATTTTGTGTCGCATGATTGTGTCGCATAAAACAGCAGGTTTTCAAATCTCAATTTCACTAAGTGTCGGAACTATGTAACCTCAAACACTTATACGATACGACTTATAAAACACATTGGGACACACTTTTAAGTGCAAAAAGCCAAATACATGATAATAATCCTTAAAGTTTATTATTTCAAATCCGTCACCAATGGGCCGTACACGTTTTCAAACACTTATTAAATAAACCAAATCGAAGTAATTTGGACATATATAGTTGTGTAACAACTACAAGGGTGATCTTTTGAGATACCCAATCATGATTATAACCATCGCGTGTCGTGGACACCCTCAGGTTACAAGTCGTTGGACTTCATTTCTCGCTAATCAACTTACGTTTGTTTAAACGCATTCAGACTCAGGTGAGTCTCATAGCCCCTCTTTTACTATTTTACTCAGGGGTGTGATATACTGCTCAAACTTTTAACATGTGAACGCAAGTACCAACTTTTCATATACTACATGAGTTTTTCGAAACTAATCATTTAAAGTCCTCTGTCAGCATAGTTGTTAATACGTTGTAGCGTGAATATTAGTATATGGTACCATATAGGATTGACCCTCCTCGTTCGGGTTAGCAAGCACTAACCGGGTAAACGGACGTACTAATATTTGGGAAGACGAATGTTGATTAGGCATTCGTGGAGGCACCTCGCCCGGAATTCTCTATAGGGGACCCGGCCCTCGAGTTAAGCTCAACTATGTGCTCATGGCTGTATACAAGATGACTATCATTTAATTGCTGGATGCAATTCATTATTTAATTGCTGGATGCAATTCATTATTTAAATCTTGCGGTTCATACGATATTACTTGATTTCAAAACTGTGAGCTCACCAGCTTTATAGCTGACCTTTTAGCATATATCGCAGGTACCCAGCAGTAGGATGTTTCTGCTTCAGGATTTAGCTCGAGTCAGCATACAGACGATTGAGATTTTCTTGCATTAGTATATTTTGTACAAGTACTTATGTACTGAAATCTCATTTTATTTAACTCGAGCTATGTAAAGCTTTAAATGTTGTAAACATTTCAGTTATCAATATATTTTGTTAAAACGACGCATATAGAGTCGTTTGCTATTTATCTTTGTGCTTTGTTATTGATTAGTAACACCCAAATCAAGCTTCTGCAAATCATCAAATTTGGGGGTGTTACAAGAACTCAACCTGTCTAGGCGGCGGTAGACCAGGTAGTTCTTCGGGAAAAACTTCTGGAAAGTCTCGTACGATTGGCACATCCTCTAGTCGCTTCTCCTTCGACTTTTTCTCCATGATGTGTGCGAGGATGGCTGGATAACCCTTTCTCATAAATTTTTGGGTTTTCAAGCAAGAGATGATATTCAGTCTCGACCCACCGGTCTCCCCCTGTATGATCAAAGTTCTACCGACGGCGAGGGGGATGCGGACAATTTTGTCATGACAAACAATTTCAGCCCGATGCTTGGACAACCAGTCCATACCCACGATGACGTCAAAACTTCCGATTCTAACAGGCATGAGGTCAATTGTAAAGGTTTCGTCCGCTAGGTTTAAAGTGCAATTAGGTATCACACTATCGGTTTCTATGAGCTTACCGTCTGCTAGTTCTACGGTGTACTTAACATCTAAGGCCACGGGGGTGATGTCAAGTAGGGGGCAAAACTCTTCAGATATAAAGCTCCTATCGGCACCAGTATCAAACAGAATAGATGCAGTTAAGTTGTTGAGGAGGAACATACCCGTGACCACATTCGGGTCTTGACGGGCGTTCCCAGAGTTGAGTACAAAGGCTCTACCTTTGGCGTTGTTGTTGTGGCTGCCCTTGTTCTTCAGTTTTGGGCACTCATTCCTGTAGTGCCCAGGGTTTCCGCATTCGTAGCAGGTTTTGGTCGGCCTGGCATTGCGGTTGGAGTTGTTGTTGGAGTTGTTGGGAGACCTGCAGTCTTTGGTGAGGTGTCCGTACCTCTTACAGTTGTTGCAGGGGGTTTCGCAGGGACCTTCGTGGTGACGGTTGCACTTGGAACAGTAGGGTTTGTTCCCGGTGTAACCCCGTTTGGTTTCGGTGGTTGAGTTGTAGGCTTTGATGGTGTCAGGTTTCTTGTTCTGGTAGTTGTTGTGGTTGTCAGACCACTTTCTTTTGTTGTTGTGGGAGGACGAAGTGGGTAGTTCTGAGCCCTCGCTCATAGCCATGAGGTCGTGGGCTAATCGAATAGCACCGTCAATAGTGGTTTGGTTTGAGGAGGCCACGTTCCCCCGAACAGGTTCCGGAAGGCCAAGAATGTACTTCCTGATTTTATCGGGTTCCGTGCTCACCATAGCTGGGTGGAGGGCAGCGAGTTCCTGGAACCTGGTGGTATAACCATCGATATCACCACCCTGAACCTTTAGGTTCCAGAACTCCTCGTCCAGCTTTTGGAGTTTGTCGATTGAACAGTACTTGGCGGTGAGTTTTGCTTTCAAGTCCTCCCAAGAGAGTTGGTAGGCAGTGTCAGCACCCACTGATTGGGAATATGAGTTCCACCAAGAGTGGGCATCATCTTCGAGGGAGCAGGTGGCGAAATTTACTTTGTCGTTTTCCGCCCATTTGCTGACGCAGAAAACAGTTTCCATCTTTTCGAACCATCTGATTAGTCCGATGGCTCCCTCAGTACCCTTGAAGCTTGAGGGTTTGCAGCTCTGAAAGTCCTTGTAAGAACAAGGTTTAGCAGTGGCGGTTTCGGCGGCATTGCTATTTCTCCCGGAATTCTGTGGAGTATTCCGAGCCAGGGCTTTAGTTACAGCCTGGGTTATGAGGGATGTAAGCTAGGCATCGGTGTATGGTCTCGTCTTTGGCGGCATGCTTCTTCAATAAAAGAAATGAAGATACATGAGATTTTGTAGGAAAAATTTTATTTGTCACAGATGCTCATGTATAAAAGCGGTAATACATAACATCAATATGAAAAATGACAATTAATATGAGTTGAAACAGCAAGGAATATTTGATAGATAATACGAGTTCAAAGGTTACATCCCATGGATGTATTACAAAAGGTGTCGGGAATTGTTACATCCGACCGAATCATAAAGTAGTGCTTAAGTGGTTACTAGACTACAAGATAGATTACAAGACAAGGACTACACTAGTCTCAATGTAGATTAATCTGTTCCATCATT
Source organism: Helichrysum umbraculigerum (assembly GCA_949592205.1). Taxonomy (NCBI): domain Eukaryota; kingdom Viridiplantae; phylum Streptophyta; class Magnoliopsida; order Asterales; family Asteraceae; genus Helichrysum; species Helichrysum umbraculigerum. The sequence goes on along the minus strand of CATIUR010000003.1, from coordinate 57,298,188 downwards.
TCAATGAGACGATCCACAGTATTTGCAAGTCTGCTGGCCTGTCGGGCATTGTCTTCAGCCAATGCTAGTCGCTGTACCAGTCCACGGGCATATTCTTCCGTTTCCCGTGAGCGTTGCTCACACTCTTCTAATCTGTGTTTCAAAAGGGCGGTTTCAACGCTTATCTCCACCACTTTGTTGAAAAGAACATCTACATTGTTAACGGTGGTTTCGTGATCCTCGGAGACTTGTTCGATGCGTTCGAGAGATGTAAGTCTCCAGTTTTCGTTCGTTTCCTGCAACACGACGTCCATGGTGCGAAGTTGCTGCTCGTGTTGGTTCACCCTAGCGGCTAGGGTCGGTAAGGTGAAGTGAGTGGGGTACGGGCCAGCTCGAGGCAACCTGGCGTTCCTCCTAACTACCCTTGGGTTCCGCGACCCGGATTGAGAGCGCGATGAATTGGGTGGGATGTTTGCCATTTCTGAGACAAAGCGTTAGAGAAAGTGAGGCCTATCTATGTATATAAATAATAATATAACATAATAGCCTAGGGTGTCTAACATAGACATGTTTAAGTCTCGGTTCTCTCGAGGTCAGAGTCAACTAGTGTATTCCTGTTCGATATAACCATTTCAGACCTTACATCATCTTTCCTTAATTGTACATAGTTGATCAGGCTATGTTAAATTAAAGTCGTATGCTGTAATTTCTGAACTAATCATGTCTAATAAGGAAATACTGCCTAACAGTCATAGTCTACGCCCACTAAATGCAACCTAGTTCACTATAACCTTAGGCTCTGATACCAATCTGTAACACCCCCAAATTTACTGTTTGGCGGAAGCATACTTTGGGTGTTACGAAATCAATAATCAAAGCACATAAGATATAGTAAACGACTCTACATGCGTCGTTTTAACAAAATATATTAATATGAAAATGTTTACAACATTTGAAACTGTACATAGCTCGTGTTCGATTTAAATGAGAGATTTCAGTACATAAGTACTTGTACAAAATATACTAATGCAAGAAAATCTCTAATATCTGCATGCTGACTCGAGCTATAGAATCCCTGATGATAATCCAACCTACTGCTGGGTACCTGTGAAACATGCTAAAATGGGTCAGCTAAAGCTGGTGAGCTCACAGGTTTGAAATCAGGTAATATCGTATGAACCGCAAGATTTAAGTAGTGATTTGCAATCAGCAAATAAATAATAGTGTATACAGCCATGAGCACATAGTCTGAGCTTAACTCGAGGGTCGGGTCCCATATAGAGAATTCCGAGCGAGGTGCCTCCACGAGTGCCTAATCCACACTCGTCTGAACAATTATTAGTACATCCGTTTACCCAGTTAGTGCGTGCTAACCCGGACAAGGAGGGTCAATCCTATATGGTACCATATACTAATAATCACGCTACAATGTATTACCAAACTATGCTGACGGAGGACTTTGAAATGATTAGTGGAAAAACAACTCATGTAGTATATTGTAAAGTTTGTACTTGCGTTCACATGTTAAAAATAAGCATTGAATCACACCCCTGAGTGAAAAGCGGTAAAAAGAGGGGCTATGAGACTCACCTGAGTCTTGAGCGTTCGGTCAATAAACGTACGGTGCTTAATCAAGCAGTGAGATGTCTACAGACAGATAACCTGAGGGTGTCCACGACACGCGAGGGTTATTAATATGAGTAGGTAGTTACAAAGACTACCTTTGTAGTTGTTCGTTCAACCATAATGTCCAAATGACTACGATTTGGTTGTTTGATTAACTTGTGTTTTGAAAACGTGTACGGCCCGTTGGTGATTGTTTGAAATAGTAATCTCGACTTTTACTATGATATTAGTGTGGTTGTATACTTAACAAGGTATATATGTCTCATGTATAAGTTGTATCATATTCGATTTGGTTGGTATGAAACGTTTCAAGACTTGGGAAAATATTCTAACTTTTCTGTTTTTGGCGACACTTGGCTAGTGTCGCTATAGGCGACACTAGTTAGGCGACACTAGGGGAGTGTCGCTATAAGCGGCACTGGTTAGGCGACACTTAGTGAGTGTCGCTGTATTTCCGATTTTTGATAAAGGGGCGACACTTGATTAGTGTCGCTATAGGCGACACTTATAAATTTAGGCGTCACTAAGGGAGTGTCGCTAATCTAAATCCGGTTAAGTAATTCAGCGACACTTAGGTAGTGTCGCTATAGGGGCGACACTTAGGCATAGCGACACTTAGCTAGTGTCACTAGCACTGTTTTTGGCACACTAGCGACACTTCAAACTGTTCGCCGGAAATTGAGTAAAAATCGAGTTTTCCGGCCACCGTTCGACCCAAATATTTTACCCAACCCTTATATGGTCATTTTGGACATATATAAACCATAAACATGTAAAAATGAGCGAAAACGGAGAGTTTCGGGTTTTTGTCAGAAACTTACGCGGTGTCGGAACGAAAATCTGAAAAGATGAGGTTGTAGATCGCGAAGCGGTGATCGTTTTTCTCTAAAGGGTCTTGAAAATCCGAGATCGTTTAGTGGTAGTATTTTGCGATTTGATGGAGGTGGTGGTGTTTTGCTTTTTGGTGAGAAAGGAGAAAGAAGACAGAGAAGAGAAATAAGAAATGAAGAAAGAAAGAAAGATTGAGGTGGTTTTGGTGGAAGCCCCACCATTTTCAGTCCATGCAATGTGCTCCGTGCGGTGTTCGTTTTCCCGTTCGTTTAAGCGTTAAATATTTATTTTATACATCTAAATTTACGTTTTAGAATACGAATCAATATTCAATATTTTTGTTGAAATATTTTTCTAAATATCTAATAATGGTGTAATTCGTTTTGTTTGTTTGCGCATTTGTATTTTAATTGTGTGTATGTTGTTTGTACGATACAACTTGACTATGAAATATTATTGAAGTAATATTTTTGAATATAATGGTGTTATTAAACAATATTAATATTATTTAATAAAATCGTTCACCAACGTCCGTATTAATTATGTCGAAATCCAATCGATTTGAGATTCGTACGATTTAATCAAATCGCCTTTCTTGTATATATTATTCAACAATATATAATATTCGATACACAAATTAGCCTAACACAGAACTAATTACATGTATCAACAGTTGATTAGGCACTAATCACGAGTCCTAATTTGACGGGTGTCACAGTATGACCAAGTATAAGCCTATGTGTTGACTCTTCTCTTCGTAATTCAAATATTCCTCAGATATTATTCGATCCAAGGAAATCGGAACTAATTAGTGACATCCCGCAAGACCTGGTTATAGAGAGTAAACACGTGTATAAATTAGTAGCGAGTGATCCCAAGATTTTAGATATCAGGGATCCTTAAAATAAGCAAATATTATATTATGGGAACGTTAATTATATATCCAAGATGCTCCATTATCTCAAACTTGGGCAAGTTAAGATAACAATATCCCTGCCTGGATCCTGCAATACCATTATTAGAACAGAACTTTTATATGATCATCATCCTCTCTTATTCCTAATTATAAGGATAACCTGCTCATACATGGGATCCCGCGTAGCACATAAATCAGGATCACATATAACTACTATTCATTACCTCAGTATATATCTAATTCCAGTAACCCCGCATACAATTTATCTTTATGCAGTCCAAGATCTCCAGTGTTAATTATACGAGAACCATTTCAGGATCCTGCAAGGTTAATCAAAAATATGCCCACAACAATTGCCCCCGAAGTTGTATCGTTTTTCAGGATCCTGAAAACGTTACAACTTCAACAAACTAGAATCAAAGATAAAGTTAGGTGAGATATTTACGTGTATCGATAACCGTGCCCGAGTATTAATCATTTTCTGATATATATCAAATTATCGTCACATCAAATCATCATCATGTTGGCAGGTAATTCTTCTCCTTCACTCATCTTTTTCTCTGTTTTATGTTTAAACATACCGCAATTCTACTTAAATCACTTCATCGATCCAATTTTTACAGCAATCTCATGGAGAAAAACTTCAAGAAACCCCCACAAGACATAAACAAGTGGAATCCGCATTTGAAACAGGATCACAATATCAGGTAATTTCATCCTTTCTTCACTTATGATTCTTACCTCCATCTTCTTAACCTGTTTACAAATTTCCAGTCCACTTTACTTTGTCCGATATCGTTCCTGATGCCACTTCAAGGAAGGAAGTGATTAGGATTGACGGTTCGAAACTTAAATCACCAAAACTTCGCTCCAAATCAAAGAGAAAAAGGATCTATGAAGTATACGATCTCGAAGATCCTCCTGCTAATCTTCTCATGGTAATAATTTTCAGATTTAATTCTTACCAATTAGGCATTCTAACATAGAATCTTCACACAGGCTACCGAAATCATGATCGAGAACTACCTCAAAAAGGTTGAGGTAATCGACAACATGAGAGCGCTCGCCCTAGATAGAATCGCAGCCCACGAAAAAGACTCCGTCAAATTGGCGTAGGCAAAGCAAAAGATCAAAACCCTGAAGGCTAAACTTTCTATTAAGTTTGCTGGAGCCAATGATGAAGAAATGGCTATGAAGAACGTCTTGGTTGATGAAGTAAAAAGAGATGCCACTATCGCCGTATTGGAGGCCCTAATGGCCACAGAAACCGCTAACAATGGCTTTGATATCTCTATTTGGGATGTTCAAGCATGGAAAGACAGGCTGGCTGACATAAAGGGAAATGATCCTGAGATTGAAGCGACTCCGGTTACGACTAGCAACAAGATGTTTAAGGCCCCGAAAAGAAAATCAACCAAAGCACCCAAACCGAATTTGAGCAGAGCCCTAATGTTGCTAGGAGATGAAGTGCTTGATTCGAGAGATAACGAAGGCACAGCTACGGTTGGTGACATAGTTGACAGTGATGATACATCGGGTGAGGATGGCATATGACTAGCCGGAGCCCGATTTTATTTTAATGCTATTATTTTCTAAGGGTTGTGCTATAATCAAATAATTTGTTCGGGGGTGAGGTTAGCCTGGCATGGCTAACCATGGTGGTGTCTAGAGTGGTTCATGTTACTCACTCTATCTTTTGCTTTAGCATAAATACTTTAGAACTTATTCCCAGGATTAAGCTATTCCTAGGACATTTTGATATAAATGGTATTAGGACCTATTATATACCTCCCGTTTTCAGGATACTGAGGAGATTCCCCCAGTATACATATATCTGTTTGATTTTTACTCAAAACCAGGATCCTGAGGGGATTCCCTCTGGATGTACTTGAGATAATCCAGATTTTAGGACAATGGGAAGATTCTCCCATTATACAATTTACTTACATATTGAGGATTCTGAGGAGATTCCCTCAGAATATTTTGTGATAACTTTGAACCCATAATCCCCATATTTTGGGATCCTGAAATATGCTTTGAGCTGACAAGCATAAAAAAGATCTTGTAGACAATATCCTGCAATATAAATATGGGAAAATTGCCAAATATTATGAATACATAAATGTTTGACGAAGATCATTTATGACATAAGTGTGACACCCGCAATTTCGACATAATTATAAACATAATTAGCACACAATTCTAGGCTAATTCCCTACTTGAGTGTATTCACAACACATTTTAAAGGTAAGTCTAGCAAAGCCCAACTAGTTAATACGCGCAGTATTATACGATTCGTAATTTTTATAATTGCGCGCAGAACGATTAGAACAAACGCGACAAAAATATACGACTGTTGGTGAACAAATTTATTTAATAAAACGAAAGTTATTAAATAAAGTTAACGTGTAATAAATATTATGTCGATAATATTTACAAATATTTCGTAACGAAAAACATTTATTTAATACCCTGAAACAAAACAAAGTTTAAAAATTTAGAACTCAACTAAATTAATTTTATAAAATGTCTCAATTAAAAATTCATTATTTAAAATATTGTAACATTTAACGATCGGGTAAACGAACACGGATGAAATACCGCAAAGTGGGACAAAGTCCCTCCCCTTTTTGGACCCAAAAAGCCGGCCCACCCACCATCACCGACCTCATTTTCTTCATCTTCACTCTCTCTCTACTCTCATTCTCTCTCAATTCTCACCACAAAATCACCAAAAACTACCATTAAAACACCTTGGATCATCTAACTCCTTTAGGAAAAACGATCACAGAGTCGAGCTCTACACAACCATCTTTTCGGATTTTAAAACCGACGCGCGTAAGTTTCCGACACTTTTCGAAAACTCTTAGATTTCGGTTTTTGTTTGATATTTCATGTTTATAATACTTAATATACCATGTATTAGTGTTATATCAACTTATTATGTCCAAAAACACCATTAAAAACGCTTTAAAAGTCGAATTTTGCACAAAAATCGCGAACAGCGAGTTTCGCGAGTTGAGATTCAATCTCAACTCGCTTTGCGAAACTCAACTCGCCTTGCAAAACTCAACTTGCGAAACTCAACTCGCCTTGCGAAACTCAACTTGCGAACTCAAATTGTAGAACTCAACTTGCAGAACTCAACTTGCGAAACTCAACTTGCAGAACTCAACTTGCGAAACTCAACTTGCAGAACTCAACTTGCAGAACTCAACTTGCGAAACTCAACTTGCAGAACTCAACTTGCAGAACTCAACTTGCGAAACTCAACTTGCATAACTCAACTTGCGAAACTCAACTTGCAAATCATTTTTCCACTAAGTGTCAAACTTAACCAGAAACGAATACTTACACACGATACGATATACGAACTGTACAGACATTTCAAACAAACTTATTTTATTGAAATCGTGATTTCAAACTATTACCAACGAGTCGTATACATTTTCACAACTGCGAAATACAAACGTAAACATTAAACAAACACTTTGGACATAATTTAGTTGCGTGAACACTAGCATGGATGGTCAAACTTAGACATCCACATACTTATTAAATCTCAAACGTTTAGGGCGTTAGGAGATTCTGGACTACACTTGGGCTTTAGGCTTTGCTAGCACTCGCACATTACTTAACTCAACAGGTGAGTTTACAGCCCCTACTTTTACTGTTTTAACTGCTTTTGTACAGGGGTGGAAAACATAGTCAACGATTTTGCTACGTGAGCAAACTTTTATATAACTATTATTTATGAAATGGTATTTCATACGAAAACTAAACTGAGAACATGCTGGAGAACGACCAGCTACACACTTTTATTACTAGTTTTATGAAACAACATTTTCATAAACACACAAAAAGTCCCTACGTCTTAGGCACGCACGCACAGAAAGTCCCTACTTCTTGGGCAAGGTGTCATCCTACGTCTTGGATGAAGGCTCTACTTCTTGAGCAGATGGGTCCTACGTCTTGGATGCCAGTCCTACTTCTTGGACACAACTTATACAAGTCCCTACGTCTTGGGCACATACATAGAAGTCCCTACTTCTTGGGCAGATACTGATGGGTCCTACTTCTTGGACAAACGATTTAGTCCCTACTTCTTGGGCACACTTGGAAAGTCCCTACATCTTGGGTAAACATTTTAAACACTACTCCTTGGATAAACAATTTAAATCCCTACTTCTTGGGTAAACTAATAGGATACTGCTTTCCTACGAAACTTAAACTGTATTTTGGGTAACATCCCACTTAAACTGTAAACTGCATTCTTTGGATAACATTCCACAAAACCTTACTTGATCGGGATGACGATAACTATTTGGTGTAACATTTCGAACTACCAACTATTATTGTAAACATAAAACCTGTGAATTCACCCAACCTCGTTGTTGACTTTTTCTATGTTTTTCAGGGAATTAGCTGCACGTAAGATCCGCCTGCATACTTGGAACATAGGCGACCCACGAAGGAATAGGATGCCAACTTTTGACAACTGGATTTCTTTTATATAACTAAAACTTTTTAGTCATATTTACGAAATCTACTTTTGTAAACTCTATTACTTTTAAACTTATACGATTTGATGAATCGTAAACTCTGTAACTACTACTCTTAGCATCTTAATATATATGTTTGGTTGTAATCATATGCTCTGATACGTATGCATGTACAATGTGTGATGTGGCACTCCCCATACTTAACTAAATGCTTCCGCTAATCGAAACCAACGAATTTGGGGGTGTTACAGATTGGTATCAGAGCCATTGGTTATAGCGAACTAGATTTCTTAGGTGACTTAGAGACCTTATAGACCTAGACTATAGCCTTGGCTAGAACGCACATGCATATACACATTTGCATACGACTAACTATCGTTACGACACGTCGATACACACGATTCGCTTATTTGAACTTCACTACGTCCGATTCGTTCGTACTCATTCGGACTACATATGAACCTGATCGTGTTAAATGGTTGATGAAAAGAAGTATGTATTTAGCATCATATAATGACGCCTGGCCAACGTGATTATATTATACTAAGTACATATGGGTGTTTCATAGTCGTGAGACACTCGATGGGGATCTTGTCATTTCTTCTTAAATACTCAATAACTGAATTATGTGAAACTTCATCCTTCACATCTCTTTCATTGGCATTGACTTCTGCATTTCCTTCCTCGCAGAACGTCAGCATGCCGCCTAAACAAAGAAAGACCCGCAACAGTCGCCAAACGAATACACCTCCCGTCGTCGAAACCACCGAACAGATTATAGAACGACGCGTGGCTGAAGCTATCGCTCAATACGAGGTAAGCCGCAATCGAGACAACGTGGCAAATAACAGTGGAGCCACCCCCGTCAACAGTGAGACACCGACGAATACCCAGCAGGGGTGTTCATACAAAACCTTCCAGGCTTGCAAACCGAGCACATACACCTGGACTGAAGGGGCCATTGGCCTAGTCCACTGGATCGAGAAGATGGAATCGGTCCTCGATATCAGCGGCTGCGCAACTAACACCATGGTGAAATACACCATGTGTACCCTAGCTGACAAAGCGTTGACTTGGTGGAACGCTCAAATTCAAATCATGGGACGACCAACTGCTTACTCCATCTCGTGGGAGACTTTGAAACGGATGATGATGGAAGAGTTTTGCTCTCACAGTGAGCAACAGAAACTTGAAACCGAGCTGTGGAACATCCAGATGATCGGTGCTGACATTATCGGGTACACGACAAGGTTCCAGGAGCTTGCACGCCTCGTACCCCACATGGTGACCCCCGAGACCAAACGCATTGAGCGTTACAACAGGGGATTGGCCCCACAGATAAGAGGAATGGTCATGTCCTCCAAACCAGCTACTTTTAGGAGCGCAGTTGACCTGGCTCAAAGCTTGACCGATGACGCGGTCTTGATCGGAACCCTGAAAGCTACTGCAGGGAAAACTGAACCTACCCGTACTGATGCGGGCGATTCTGGGAATAACAAACGAAAATGGAACAGTGAAAGTAATGACCGACAGGGTCAGCAAAACAGGAACGTGGGAAACACCCGAGCCTACGCCGCCATCACCAACACCGAACCAAAACCATACTTAGGCAAGAGGCCTAAATGCGGAAAATGCGAAAGGCATCACGAGGGCGAGTGCTCTCTCTGCGGTAGATGCAGCCAATGGGGACACCGAGCCCATTCTTGTAGAAACAATCCTCCCGCTCAACCAAACACCGGGCGACAAAATACGGGCTGTTTCGAGTGTGGTGAACCTGGACACTACCGAAATCAATGCCCACAGCTTAACAACGCCAACCACAATCACAACAATAACAACCGCATCGCCAACACCGAACCGGCTCGCGGACGCGCATACATCCTTCGTACACGGGATGCACCAGAGGATCCCCACGCCAACATTGGTATGTTTTAACAAACTATTATTACGCTCTAACATTAAGCTATTTGAATGTCGATTCAAACCTAACACTTGGTAAACTTTGACCACTTAACAAACACTCAACTTATCAAACTATACGACGAGTATACATGAAACCGTTTAAACTTTTATGGCAACCTAGAGCGCCACGCAAACTATTACTATTGTTAACAAAACGACTTTTCGGAGAACAAACACTGAGGGCGATCCGACTTGAATTTAAATCTCGGGACGAGATTTCTCTAACATGGGGAGAATGTGACACCCCGCAATTTCGACATAATTATAAACATAATTAGCACACAATTCTAGGCTAATTCCCTACTTGAGTGAATTCACAATGCATTTTAAAAGTAAGTCTAGCAAAGCCCAACTAGTTAATACGCGTAGTATTATACGATTCGTAATTTTTATAATTGCGCGCAGAACGATTGGAACAAACGCGACAAAAATATACGACTGTTGGTGAACAAATTTATTCAATAAAACGAAAGTTATTAAATAACGTTAACGTGTAATAAATATTATGTCGATAATATTTACAAATATTTCGTAACGAAAAACATTTATTTAATACCCTGAAACAAAACAAAGTTTAAAAATTTAGAACTCAACTAAATTAATTTTATAAAATGTCTCAATTAAAAATTCATTATTTAAAATATTGTAACATTTAACGATCGGATAAACGAACACTGATGAAATACCGCAAAGCGGGACAAAGTCCCTCCCCTTTTTGGACCCAAAAAGCCGACCCACCCACCATCACCAACCTCATTTTCTTCATCTTCACTCTCTCTTTACTCTCATTCTCTCTCAATTCTCACTCTAAAACTCACCACAAAATCACCAAAAACTACCATTAAAACACCTTGGATCATCTAACTCCTTTAGGAAAAACGATCACGGAGTCGAGCTCTACACAACCATCTTTTCGGATTTTAAAACCGACGGGCGTAAGTTTCTGACACTTTTCGAAAACTCTTAGATTTCGGTTTTTGTTTGATATTTCATGTTTATAATACTTAATATACCATGTATTAGTGTTATATCAACTTATTATGTCCAAAAACACCATTAAAAACGCTTTAAAAGTCGAATTTTGCACAAAAATCGCGAACGGCGAGTTTCGCGAGTTGAGATTCAATCTCAACTCGCCTTGCGAAACTCAACTCGCCTTGCAAAACTCAACTTGCGAAACTCAACTCGCCTTGCGAAACTCAAATCGCCTTGCGAAACTCAACTTGCGAACTCAACTTGCAGAACTCAACTTGCAGAACTCAACTTGCGAAACTCAACTTGCAGAACTCAACTGGCGAAACTCAACTTGCAGAACTCAACTTGCAGAACTCAACTTGCGAAACTCAACTTGCAGAACTCAACTTGCAGAACTCAACTTGCGAAACTCATCTTGCAGAACTCAACTTGCGAAACTCAACTTGCGAAACTCAACTTGCAAATCATTTTTCCACTAAGTGTCAAACTTAACCAGAAACGAATACTTACACACGATACGATATACGAACTGTAAAGACATTTCAAACAAACTTATTTTATTGAAATCGTGATTTCAAACTATTACCAACGAGTCGTATACATTTTCACAACTGCGAAATACAAACGTAAACATTAAACAAACACTTTGGACATAATTTAGTTGCGTGAACACTAGCATGGATGGTCAAACTTAGACATCCACGTACTTATTAAATCTCAAACGTTTAGGGCGTTAGGAGATTCTGGACTACACTTGGGCTTTAGGCTTTGCTAGCACTCGCACATTACTTAACTCAACAAGTGAGTTCACAGCCCCTACTTTTACTGTTTTAACTGCTTTTGTACAGGGGTGGAAAACATAGTCAACGCTTTTGCTACGTGAGCAAACTTTTATATAACTATTATTTATGAAGTGGTATTTCATACGAAAACTAAACTGAGAACATGCTGGAGAACGACCAGCTACACACTTTTATTACTATCTTTTATGAAACAACATTTTCATAAACACACAGAAAGTCCCTACGTCTTGGGCACGCACGCACAGAAAGTCCCTACGTCTTGGGCAAACAGAAAGTCCCTACTTCTTGGGCAAGGTGCCATCCTACGTCTTGGATGAAGGCTCTACTTCTTGAGCAGATGGGTCCTACGTCTTGGATGCCAGTCCTACTTCTTGGACACAACTTATACAAGTCCCTACATCTTGGGCACATACATAGAAGTCCCTACTTCTTGGGCAGATACTGATGGGTCCTACTTCTTGGACAAACGATTTAGTCCCTACTTCTTAGGCACACTTGGAAAGTCCCTACATCTTGGGCAAACATTTTAAACACTACTCCTTGGATAAACAATTTAAATCCCTACTTCTTGGGTAAACTAATAGGATACTGCTTTCCTACGAAACTTAAATTGTATTTTGGGTAACATCCCACTTAAACTGTAAACTGCATTCTTTGGATAACATTCCACAAAACCTTACTTGATCGTGATGACGATAACTATTTGGTGTAACATTTCGAACTACCAACTATTATTGTAAACATAAAACCTGTGAATTCACCCAACCTCGTTGTTGACTTTTACTATGTTTTTCAGGGAATTAGTTGCACGTAAGATCCGCCTGCATACTTGGAACATAGGCGACCCACGAAGGAATAGGATGCCAACTTTTGACAACTGGATCTCTTTTATATAACTAAAACTGTTTAGTCATATTTACAAAATCTACTTTTATAAACTCTATTACTTTTAAACTTATACGATTTGATGAATCGTAAACTCTGTAACTACTACTCTTGGCATCTTAATATATATGTTTGGTTGTAATCATATGCTCCGATACGTATGCATGTACAATGTGTGATGTAGCACTCCCCATACTTAACTAAATGCTTCCGCTAATCGAAACCAACGAATTTGGGGGTGTTACAATAAGGATGTCAAAAAGTACACAAATCTTTTATAATCATTTTTGTGATCCTCAAAACTAGTTTATAAAATCATTTTGACAATGTAAAAATTTATAAACTTCAGATCAATGAAAGAATATTTTGATAATGTGAAAACATTATAACCGCTAGACTCATAGTTAGGCATAGCCAACAAAATCATGTTTTTGTAATGTGAAAACATTATCATTATCCGTGGGCTAAGCCAATATTCGGGATAATCCGACTTTTGTATGGTATGAAGATACCAATATCCTTAGGTAATGTGAAAACATTACAAACCTTTGTGTATCTTGGGAATATTCCAATCTTTGTGACGTGAAAACACCAAAACCTTAGGTAATATGAAAACATTACAAACCTTAGTATCACGTGAAAACGCCAAAAACCTTAGGTCGACACGTTTAGTGCATATCAGTGTCGACAATTCGGAAGAGTTTGATCTATAGGCCAGTTGGTCATGAAATTGTTGGGTACCAGAGGCATCACCGATCACATAACCTTGACACTATAATCAAACGTCGTGCGCTCCAGGCGTGAGTGTGGAAACCCAAATACTTAGAGAGGTGTTTATCCGTTCGGAAACCTCTAAACATTAGAAGAATCCCTGGGATCCTTAAACAGAGGAGAGGTGGCCAACCCCTAATCTTCATTCCATGATCCTCAAATGCATTATCTACAACAAATACAGGATCTTGGGTAAAGGTGGGTGTTAGTTTACCTAACACCCCTCTGATGCTTAAGTCAGTAAGATATTCAAATGAAGATAATAAAAGAAAAGGAATTATATATACATATCTATATATCATTAAATAATCATAATATAAATATAATGAAAAAATTAAATGAAGAGTTAGGGATCATAGGAGTACCTTATTTAAGTTGAATAAAAATATACAACTTACATATAATAGAGCTTTAAGTGGATTGCATTCCAAGATCTTAGTAGAATTTCACCATCCATGTTTGACAACCAGTATACCCCCTTTCTAGCTTGTGAATCTATCAAATAAGGTCCTTCCTATTTAAGTGCCAATTTGCCATCAGCGGAATCCCGAGTATTCTCAAATACTTTTCTCAGTACTAAATCCCCAACTTGAAATCTTCTTATCCTGATATTTTTATTATAGGCTCTCGAAATTCTTTGCTGGTATGCTGCAATCCTAAGCTTGGTGCGGTCCCTAATCTTGTCTATCGTATCAAGATCTTGAATCAAAGCTTCTTTATTAGCTTCCGTTGTCTGCATCCGGGATCTTGCAGTCGGGATAACCATTTCTGTTGGGATCACAGCTTCAGAACCAAATACTAGAGCAAAAGGAGTTAGCTTGGTTGCTTCTTTTTCAGTCGTCCTATCAGCCCATAAAACAAAAGGCAACACCTCAGCCCATCTTCCTTTCTTTGCATCTAGCCTTTTCTTGAGATTGTTGATAATTATTTTATTGCTCGATTCTGCCTGACCATTAGCTTGAGGATGTACTGGAGTTGAAGTTAACATTTTAATCCCCCAACTTTCACAGAAATTTGTTGTTCTCTTGCCGATAAATTGAGATCCATTGTCGCATATAATTTCTGCCCGGATCCCAAACCTCGCCAGGATATTCCTCTTGATGAACGAGATCACATCATTTTCCTTAACTTGCACAAATGCTTCAGCCTCAATCCATTTTGAGAAGTAATCTGTCATAGCGAGCATAAATACTTTTCCACCCGGTGCTGTTGGCAGCTTGCCAACAATGTCCATTCCCCATTTCATAAATGGCCATGGAGAGATAATCGGATGCATCAATTCTGCCGGTTTGTTGATGCAAAATCAACATGTTTTGTCAATAGTTTTTATTGAAAATTTAGCTTGAATAATTGTATTGCAATTACATGTGTTTGGGCCTGCGACATAGTCTATGTCACTGTGGGCTTAGGCCTGCGACATTGAGCCCAATGTCGCAGGGTCCAACGGTCCAACATATATAAGGTCATTTAGGGTTTCATTTGTTTCCGTTCGTTCATTTTGTATGTATGTGGAACGAAAATGAGAGAGAGAGAGTTCAGAGAGTTTGGTTTGGTGCTTAATTGTTTTGTTTTTGTTAATCAATAAACAGAAACATTATTTATCTTTGTGTGTTTGTTTGATTCACGTTCATTACAATTGATTGTTGATTTCCGCTTTATTCAATTGATTGTGATTCACATCTCCGAGATCGCTACAGGGACTTTCAGCTGGTATCAAAGCGGGAGGAGTTGTTTGAATCGTTATTGAACGTGTTTTTGGGTTAAACAAAGGGTTTCGAAAGTAGTCGAATTTTGGGGTTTGGAGCTGCTGCAGTCGCGATTTGCGACATTAGCTACAGTGCTGCGACATTGCATGCGACGTTGTGTGCGACGTTAGCCATGTTGTCTCAGCACTATTCATGCTACAGTGCATGCGACATTAGCCCTTACGTCTCAGCACTATTCATGCTACAGTGCATGCGACATTAGCCCTGACGTCTCAGCACTATTCATAGCTACAGTGCATGCGACGTTGGCCCTTACGTCTCAGCACTATTCATAAAAAAAAATAAAATTGGGGGGAACTTTTTCGCATTGATAAATTTCGTTTTTGAACTTAAAAGTTCTTAATTTTTGTCTTAAAAAAAATTGTTTTAGTCGAGCATTTGTCGAATTTATTGAACGAAATTTTTGGAGGAATATTTGAATATGGACTTTTTGACCCAAACCATGAGAGATAGGTTGAAGTCTTTATTCAATGAGGATTTTGATTGATGGAAGACTATCTTTGAAGATTTGATTACGCTGTATGATCCAGATTTATGGATTTTCATTACCGAACCGTATGAAACACCGACAATCGCAGAAAATGAATTCTTCCCAGAGATACCTACAAGTGTAAAAATGGAAAACCAAATGTCAGACACGGAAAGGAAGTTGTTTGATTTGGAAAAGAAGACGTTTGAATCAATACTGGCTTGTTTACCAAATGAAGTAGCCTCACATTATAAAATAGAACCTACATCATTTCATTTGTGGGACTCTCTTAAATTTATTTACGGAAGTAATACTTCATTTAGTGTGATAAGTTCTGAAGAAAGGATGAAAGAGGATTTGATGAAGAAAGAAAGTGAAATCAAAGCCCTTCAAACCCAAGTGCTCAACATGGAGAATGAACGTGAAGAATTACGATTAAAGGTTGCCATGATGGAAGAAGGTATTCTGGAATTTGAGAGACAACAAACAGTATTAACAAGGCTACAAAAAGATCATGAGCTTGCATTAAAGACTATTCAAGATCTTCGTGAATGACTCTCTGAATCTGTAAAGGATGTGAAGAAGGTTTATGAACATAAATCTTCATGTGGGAAGAATAATTCTTCATGTGGGAAGAATAATTCTTCATGTGATAAGAAGAAATTTTCTCAGTTCACTAATTATTCTTTACAAAAGAATAAGAAGTGGATGAATTGTTCAGGGAAAATACAATAAACCAAAACAAGTAATCATCAAAAGGTTGATTTTCGTGATAATTCCGGTAACGTTAAATGTAACAAAAGTTCGGCTTCGAAATCTCCAAAGAAATCAAGAGATTTTAATCCGACACTACAACCGGAATCGAGACGAACAAAGTCTTTTACTTATACTCATGAGCAAATGTTTGCGTTTGCACCACCACGGTTTCATCATATGGTGCAAAATAGACGAAAAGATTTTGTTCATTTCTCCTGGAGGACATCGGTTTGGCGTACCGAATTCAAAAATGAAACAAGATGTTTAAATTTCAGGTGGAATTCGATGTCTTTGAATTTTATTGATGAATCATATCGGAAGGTCTCGAAGATCTCAAGAAAGATTGGGACCGTGCTCAAATGGATTCCAAAAGTTAAAGTTTAGTTTTTATTTTGTTTTTGTAATTGTATATAGTATACAAATATACAATATACATCTTAAACAAAAAAATAAAAAAAAAATTAAAAAATTATTTTTGTTTCTGTTATTTGAGAACGGTTAAATACTTATCAGAAGACCAAGGAGAAAGATTGAAGAGAAAGAAAAATCCAGCATCATCAACAACAAATTGCTTGCATCTGACGATCCTTCAAGAGTTCGAGGTGAATCTGCTGTTCAGGGGGAGTTTGTTGATACATGTTTATTGAACAACAGATTCTTGGAGGTTTCGATGAAGTTGTTGATTAGAGAGAGGATAAGTGCTGGAAGATACTCAAGCTAATGTTAAAGATTTGAAGACATATCCAAGCTATTGCCAAGGGGGAGTTTGTTGATGCAAAATCAACATGTTTTGTCAATAGTTTGTATAGAAAATTTAGCTTGAATAATTGTATTGCAATTACATGTGTTTCGGCCTGCGACATAGTCTATGTAGCTGTGGGCTTGGGCCTGCGACATTGAGCCCAATGTCGCAGGGTCCAACGGTCCAACGTATATAAGGTCATTTAGGGTTTCATTTGTTTCCGTTCGTTCATTTTGTATGTATGTGGAACGAAAATCAGAGAGAGAGAGAGTTCAGAGAGTTTGGTTTGGTGCTTAATTGTTTTGTTTTTGTTAATCAATAAACAGAAACATTATTTATCTTTGTGTGTTTGTTTGATTCACGTTCATTACAATTGATTGTTTATTTCCGCTTTATTCAATTGATTGTGATTCACATCTCCGAGATCGCTACAGGGACTTTCACGGTTGATGATAAATATTCCCATGTCTTTGACAAGCATCACACTTACGAGCATATTCCATAGCATCTCTTCTCATGGTAGGCCAATAGTATCCCATTCTCAAAGTTTTTGAAAATAAGGATCTCCCAGCAGCATGATTCCCACAATCACCTTCATGTATATCTTTTAAGACTTTCTGAGCTTCAGGATCCTCAAGGCATCTCAAGAGCGGACCTGCGAGAGATTTTTTATACAAAATTCCATCTACAATAGTAAAACGAAATACCTTCATTCTGAAAGCCTTAGGGTTTGTCTCATCCTCGGGAATCATATTATCCTGTAAATATTTTATGATTGGTGCTGTCCAATATCCTGATTTGCCCCCAGAACCTGATGTTTTCGTATTATCTTGAGGATCAGGATCATCAATGTTTTGGTCAAAAATTACCCTAGGCAATTAAGTGATCAAATTTAGAAAAGTGAGGTTGCGTGCTATAAATTACTTTCAAGATAATTACGCTTTTACACGATTATCTATATGAGTAAATGACAACTTTGAATGAAAATTATGCCTTGAATCCTTGGATTCGTGGATCCTTGTTAAAATTGAGTTTAACGGTGAAAACAAGTGTTTGTAAATAAGATTATTCCACAAGTTTAAGTAAAATGTGAAGTATTTTCAGGATAATGCAAGTTATGCAATAAATATATGATCGCAATCAATAAAAATGCATGAAACAGAATAATAATGCAATTATTGCGATAAAAAGATGATTAGAAACAAGATAAATACGTATCTTTATGATAAATATAAGATAAAATCAGGATAATGCAGAATATATGATCAAAGGATCAATGGAATGCAAATTAAACAACGAAAATACAAAATAAATGCGATCGACACAAGGATGTACGATGAAAGCCCTTGATCAAGGTTGCTCGCCGGCATAAAACCTCGGGAAGGAACAATCGTTCCTTGCCTTTGTTCATCTTATAAAAATGAAAGTAATTGATTACAAACTAAGAGCACAAGGATGATCGGCTAAGTGAATACGTGTGAATTTAGCTAAGTGTTGGTGAAATAATCGTAAAAGAAAGAAAGAACAGAGTGTTTGTGTGTTTTTCCGGTGAAAATAGTGAGTAAACGTTTTCCTAATCGATCACCCAAGCCTCGTTTAAATACTAAGAGCGTTTAACAATAATTCCGAAATATCAGGGATCCTCCAAGGAATGATGAAGACTCCCAATGTCTCTTTTGACTCTATTCCACATGTGCATAAAACTTCGTCTTCTCCAAATCGTATTGTTAGTACATGTTTAGTGTCTGTCAGTTGGTCTAGCTCGTAGTTTGTAATTAGAATTAGCATTCCTGACTCCTGCGACGTAGCGTGTAACGTCGCAGGTGCGACGTCAGGTTTTGGGCCTGCGACGTAGTCTACGTCGCATGGGCTTGGGCCTGCGACGTAGCGTGCGACGTCGCAGGTGCCAGATTTTGTATAAATTCGTTTTATGTTTTCTGTTTTAGGGTTGACGAAACCCTAAACACCATTAGTTGAAATCTCTGTAATCTGATTGACTATAATCGAATAAACAACGTTTTGATTCGTATTCTTTGTGTTTGATTATTCGTGTGATTGGTTAGTGATCTAATTGTTATTTCCGCTAGCGATTAGATTGACTCGGTGCCGTAAGATCCAAGGTTAGGGACAAACAACTGGTATCAGAGTAGAAAGTGCTCGTTTTGGCGATTCGGATCGAGTTTGGTTTTTAAAAGGAAGTGATATTCGCGTTTTTTTGTGTTTATCACATTTGTTTTGTGTTTTTACAGGTTTTCGATCAGTATTACTGGGATAATTGAAGGTTTCTGTCGTTCGGCATTCGTGGTTTTGGTTTTTAGGGTTAAAAATTTGTTTTTAGGGTTTTTGGCCGCAGGATTTCGCGTTTTGCGACGTACCATTGCGACGTAAGCTGCGACGTCGCGTGCGACGTAGTTATTTGGACTTTAATTAGTCTGTGCGACGTCGTTTTGCGACGTAGTGTGATTCTGCGACGTCCTCTGCGACGTCATCTGCGACGTACCTATCAACGTCGCATAGTGTGATTCTGCGACGTCCTCTGCGATGTCATCTGCGACGTACCTCTCAACGTCGTATAGTGTGATTCTGCGACGTCCTCTGCGACGTCATCTGCGACGTACCACTCAACATCGCATATTTCTGATTCTTAATTGAATCCTTTGCTTTTGCGACGTACCTATCAACGTCGCATAATCTTGGTGCGACGTACTCACCAACGTCGCTAAGATCAGAAGTTTGTTTTTCGATTAAGTAATTACAATGGCAGCTGATAAAGAGGATATTAGAGGTCTAAGAGAAATGATTAAACAAAGTAATGACATAGGTTCAAGTAATAAACCTCCATTATTTACTGCGGACATGGATTATGTATACTGGAGAGACTGAGTTGAACAATACATTGATTTTCATTGTCCAGAATTATGGGGACCATTACGCGAACGTTATGTACCTCCATTAGCTGAAGGAGAATACCGTAATATTCGTCCTGCTAAGACCTATAAAGCGATGTCTCCCGAGGAGAAGAAAGATTTTGATACTGAAAGAAAATCTTTTTCAATGATTAAAATGTGTCTAACCAAGGATGTTCTTTGGCTTTTCAGAACTCATGAAACAGCCTTTGATCTGTGGAAGGCAATTGAAACTCGTTGTGGAGGAAATTATAAGTACAAGGAAGCCAAGCTCGAACTGATTAAGAAACAGTACGATATCTTTGACATCCTTCCAAATGAAGACACGACTTCGTTATTCACTAGGTACTCACGGTTAGTTGGTGAGTTGTTTGAAGGGGGTTATACTTTTCCTTCAATTGAAGTAAATAAGAAGCTACTGGATGTGTTGCCAAGTTCTTGGGATGTTAAAGTTCAATTTTTAAAGGAAAATGAAGAACTTGCAAACATGTCTTTGGATACGCTGATAGGGGATCTTCAAGCTCACGCGATGGAGATTAAGAAGAAAGAAACTAGGTCTGGTGCTGCTGTTCAGAATCCTAGTGTGTATGGTGTTCAGATCAACTCTGGAAAGACTTATGGATCTGGAGTCGCCTTCGTGACAAATACAAATGCTCCATCCACTTCTTCTTCTGCTTCCGATGGGATTCATTCTGTTTTCATGACTGGACCTTCTTCAAATCAACAACAGGTTCAGGTCTCACCTGCTATTCAGGAACAAGCTGCAATTTATACAGCTTTCTTAAGCTCATACAAGGATTTGGTTACTCAACCAAATCTTACTTTGGAGCTGACTAAGGAAGACTATGCTCAGCTTGATGAAGATGATCTGGAGCAAATGGATTTAACTTGGAATGTGGCGATGATCACCAGAAGAATTCAAAAGTTCTTGCAGAGGACAGGGCGTAAAAGTTTGGAAGGTGATGGAAAGACTGGCTTCGGATTTGACAAGAGTAAGGTCCGATGTTACAATTGTCAAAATTTGGGTCACTTCGCCAGAGAGTGCGAGAAACCCAAAATGCCAGCATCGGGATTCACAACACCATCTACTCCTCCAAAGGCCAAAGAAACGGAAGTTTCTAAGAAAGGGATTGCTGATAATGCCCTGATTGCCTTTGAGCCTACAAGTCAAGATTGGACGCCTGTCTCCCAGCATTACCAACAGTGTCTGATGGCTCACATTGTGAATGAGGTACATGATGAACCATTAAATTGTATCTCATGTATTAAGTTAACTGAATCTCTAAAGGCATTTCAAAATGAAACCGTAGAGTTGAGGAAAAAGAATGAAAAACTAACCGAGTCAAATAATTTCTTAAAAGCTAATGAGAAACTTTATGAAAAACATCTTGAGGCTCATCGGTTAGATACTCAGAAATATAAATCTAAGGTTTTTAGTCAAGAAGATGCCATTAAAAGCTATCTTGTTGAAATTGAATTACTAAATAAAGAACTTACAGATTTAAAAGCTGAGTATGAGAATTATAAGAGTAAAATCTTAGGTTCAAATTCCTCAACGGTTGTTTTTAATGAAATTCTTAGCAAGCATGGTACTAAAGGGAAGAAGAATGAGGGATTGGGATACAACTCAGTCCCTCCTCCTACTACTCATTGTCCCCTGCCTGTTAAGGAAGGCTTTGAAGAGATTCCAGTTGATTGGTCCAAGCTTTATGGTTTAAAAGCTAAAGATGCTAAAGAGACCAAACATAACAAACCGGCAAAGGAGAAAACCAAGCGGCCAGAGTACCCCTTGCCAACGTTTGTTAAGTCTGTGCATGAATCTCCTGTTAGTGTTAAGGAGAGAGTTGAGTTAAAGAATGAATCTCCTGTTATTATTGAGGAGATTGTTGAGATTGAGGACATTACGGATCAGGAGTATCCTGAGGTTAAGAAGGTTGTGGTTAAACCTGAAAAAGTGATTTCAAAGATTGAACCTGAAATTAAGGTTCAACCAAATAAGGGAAAAGCCAAGGTTTTTAATTCGAAACAACAAACTTTACAGTCACCTGTAAAGATTTTGCAAAATAAAATAGTAAATGAAAGAGTTTCGTATGATAAACCTTCAACTTCAACCTCTCAACCAAAACAAACACTTTCTAAAACATGTACGCATTGTTCATGTTCTAGAAATGTTTCTCCACCTCCTGTGGTAATTCCTCAGCCTCAACCGTTTGTTGAGACCCGTTCTTGTTTCTACTGCAAGAAACAAGGACATTTAATTCGTGAATGTCCAAAGCTGTCAAATCAGCGCTATGGGAGAGAGATGCCTAGGACATCTGTTTATAGAAATTCTTTTTCAAAATCTCCACTTAGGCGTTACTCTACCTCTCCCAAGCCTATTTTGAAGCCTGTTTCGAAACCAAGTAATGTTGAGCAAAAACCTTTGCCAATTCAAAAGCCCAACATTACTTCTAATATCAATTCCGAATCTTCAAAAGTTTGGAAACGAAAAGAGTCTGATGTTGACTCTTCAGTCGTCAACAGTAACTCATCAGATAAAAATTTTAATTTGTTTAAAGATAAAATCCTATCTGACGTGCTTATTGTTGATGACCACGGTCGACCTAAGTCTGTAAAGGCTTGGGTCACCGTTTCTCACTAATCTCCTTCGTTTGTGTGTTGCAGCAGTCAGAACGTGTTAAAGATAGTGAATGGTATTTGGATAGCGGCTGCTCGCGACATATGACAGGCGATGTATCTCTTCTTGTGGATATTAAACCATACGCAGGAGGATATGTTGCTTTTGCTGGAGATACTGGGGGAACCATTTCTGGAAGAGGAACGTTAACTAACGGCAATGTTAGTTTTGAAAATGTGAACTACGTGGAACAGCTTACGCACAACTTGCTAAGTGTTACACAGGTCTGTGATAAGGATTATACCACTGCGTTCACAAAGACAGAGTGTGTGATACTGAAGCCTGGGTATGTCATTCCGGAAGAATGGGTGTTACTGAGAGCACCAAGAAAGAATGACACATACATTCTGAATATGAGAACTGTTGAGACCTCAAACGAGTATACGTGTCTCTTGTCTAAGGCTTCTGAAAAGGAATCACTGCTTTGGCACAGACGAATGGGACATATTCATTTCCGAAAAATGAATTTCTTGACTAAAAATGACCTAGTGCTAGGAGTTCCGAAACAGTCATTTGCTCTAAAGGATGACTGTATCTCCTGCCAAAAAGGAAAGCTACGTAAGAAGTCCCATAAGTCTAAGCAGGTGAATTCCATAAATGCTCCATTGGAACTACTGCATATGGATCTTTTTGGTCCAGTCTACAAAGAGCATTGGTGGTAGGTCTTACTGCTTGGTAGTTACTGATGACTACTCAAGGTTTTCGTGGGTTTACTTTTTGACCACAAAAGGGGAAACTCCTGAGATTCTAGTGTATTTGTTGGACAAGTTGGCAAATCTTTGCAACTTGAAGGTGAAAAGGATACGAAGCGATAATGGAACTGAATTCAAGAACTCAACTCTCGAATTGTTTTGTGCTACAAGAGGTATTGAGCATCAATTTAGTGCTCCGAGGACTGCACAACAGAATGGAGTTGCAGAAAGAAAGAACAGGACAATCATCGAGACAGCTCGGACTATGTTAGCTGACTCCAAGTTACCAATCATCTTCTGGGCTGAGGCAGTTAATACTGCCTGTTATGTTCTCAACAGAGTACTCACGGTTAAGAAAAAGAACAAAACATGTTATGAACTTTTCAATAACCGTAAGCCAAATCTACAGTTCCTAGAACCATTTGGGTGTCCATGCCTGATCATGATAACAAAAGATAAGGTCTCTAAGTTTGGTGATAAAGCTGTTGAAGGGATTTTTCTTGGATATTCAGTCAACTCTCCGAACAAAAGAGTCTTTAACAAATCAACGAATCAGATTGAGGAGCATTTTGAAGTGAAATGTTTAAGGTATACGGAACCTCCTCAAGGAACGGGTCCGGATTGGTTTATCAACTATGGAAACCTCTTCAACTCTTTCAATATTCCGGAAGAAGATGAAACGGAAGAATTGGTTTCTATACTTCATGAGCTTGATCTTACTCAAGATACACCTGTTAATAATAAACCATCCAACCCAAATCCCAATGCAACACCCGCACCTCCACCGACTAATCCTACACCTCCACAAACTACACCTACACCTTCACCACCACCCACACAACCACCCACACAACCACAAACAACTACCAAATCACCACCATCAACACCATCTCCTACTCCATCATCTTCGTCTGCTCCTTCTAAAACAGTTTATACCTACACAAAGGAGCTTCCATATGATCCAAACATGCCTCCTTTAGAGGAACCTCAAGAAGAAGATGAAATGGAGGAAACAATGGCCTACTCTCACTTATTTTCTCATGAAGATGAAGTAGAAGGAGAAGAGTTAGCCTCTCCTGAGTCTGCTGCTACTCCTGAAACTGAGGGAGATTTGAACAATCTGGGTGTGGATCTTGTGCCAGGTGCCATACCAGAAACTCGTATACATAAGGATCACCCCATTGATAATATCATTGGTGATCCTCATGCATCTGTTCAAACACGACAGCAAGCAAAGCAGACTTCAGCTCAGTAACTTTTGGGACTTATAGCTCATATCGATTCATGTCATTTGTCTCAAATTGAACCTAAAAAGGTTGAACAAGCCTTAAAGGATCCATCTTGGGTCGAGGCTATGCAGGAGGAACTACAGCAAATAAACAAGATGAATGTTTGGGAAATTGTTCCTCTACCCAAGGGTGCTCACTTGACGGGTACTCGTTGGGTTTTTCGTAACATAATGGATGATCGTGGGGCTGTTATTCGAAACAAAGCCCGTCTAGTAGTTCAAGGATATAGTCAATTAGAAGGTATTGACTATGATGAAGTTTTCGCTCCTGTTGCTCGTTTGGAATCTATTCGGATTTTTCTAGCCTATGCTTCATTTAAAGGATTCCGCGTGTATCAACTTGACGTAAAGTGTGCTTTTCTATACGGAGATGTCGACGCAGTGATTTATGTGTGTCAGCCTCCTGGTTTTGAAGACCCAAAGCATCCTAATCATGTTTGCAAACTGAAGAAAGCTTTGTATGGTCTTCATCAATCTCCTCGACTTTGGTATGAGCGACTTGCCAAGTAATTGCTGAAGAATGGTTTTGACAGAGGACAGATTGATAGCACGCTTTTCATCAAACGGGAAGGAGCGGATTTGTTACTTGTGCAGGTCTATGTGGACGACATAATCTTTGGATCAACTAATGATCAGTTGTGCAAGGATTTTGAAAGACTGATGAAATCTGAGTTTGAAATGAGTGCTATGGGGGAACTTACGTTCTTTCTGGGACTACAGGTTGAGCAATCTGACAATGGAATTTATATCCACCAGTCAAAATATGTCACTGACATGTTAAAGCGATATGAATTGTTCAACTGTAAACACTACGGCACTCCAATTGAAGCAAGACACAATCTTGGACCTAATGAGGACGATGAAGATTGCAAGGAGAAAGACTATCGCTCAATGATAGGCTCTCTCATGTACCTGACTGCCTCAAGACCAGATATAGTGTTTGCTGTTTCTCTCTGCTCACGATTTCAAGCAAATCCGAAGGTGTCTCATATGAAGGCAGTAAAACGCATTTTTGGATATCTCGCTTTTAGGCCATCTCTGGGTCTATGGTATTCAAACGAGAAAAACTTTGAGTTAACTGCCTATTCGGATTCGGATCTTGGTGGCTGCAAGATAGATATGAAGTCAACCACTGGAGGATGTCAGTTCCTTGGATCGCGCTTAGTTTCTTGGCAGTGCAAAAAGCAGACTGCGGTTGCTATTTCCACAGCTGAAGCCGAGTATGTTGCTGCTGCAAGTTGCTGTTCTCAAGTTCTCTGGATTCAGCATCAGCTGCGTGATTACGGGTTCAATCTCTCTATGACTCCTATTTATATAGATAATACAGCTGCTATATCTATAACTCACAATCCCGTACAACACTCTAAGACCAAACATATCGAACTTAGGTTCCACTTCATACGGGATTGCTTTGAGAAACACCTTATAGATGTCGTACATATAGAGACCCTTAAGCAGTGTGCGGACCTTTTCACAAAAGCCTTTTTGCGATCACGTTTTATTGAACTGGTCAATCTGATAGGTTTAAGGTTCTTTCAGTCAAAGAAATGATTTGTGACTTGGATTTTTAAGTTTTTAAATTCAATTAAAAAAAAAAAAAAAAAAAAAAAAAAAAAAAAAAAAAAAAAAAAAAACGCAACAGCCATTCTTTATACTCTTTAGTATTAAAGAAAACGCAAGGTTGCTACATTTTTAAAATAGACGTTGAAGTTGTGTCTGTAAACAACTTGGGATATGATAGTACATCGGGTGACATGCACAAAATGGAATTTTAAGGTTTATCTTGGATGTGTCAGTAGGTTTATCTGACACACTTAAAACAGTTTTTATCTAAATTATCTTCATCATACGATGTATTGGTAGGCATGGTACACACCGGTCTCTGAAATATTAAGAAGTAATTTAAATACTTGTCTATTACTTTGAGAAAAATGTTATATGATGTATGACATAAGTCTTAATTGATAAATGGAAGTACTATCATACACTGTCATAATTATGTAAATGTAAAATGGGCATATAGTGATAATATGATTATTCGCCTAACTAATGGTGACTATTGTTGTACTCACGTACAGACCTGAATCCATTAGTTATGCAAATAGTCTCAAACTTGTTATGTTCATACTAAGGGACCCTCTGTTGTACTTTGTACAGATCTGGGGCCACTAGTATCTTCATAGTCGGTTTGATGTATGCCTAAATATAAATATCAAGTGTCTGTTACGAGAAAACCGAGATAAACTTGGTCTTGTAATCTCTACCTTGTGTGAATATGCAGTGTTTGTTTTACTGAAGTTTATCGGTATATCATATAATAGGTCTCTCAAAATTAATATTCATACTCACAATAAAAGTTTAACTCACAGACACGGATGTAACGTGTTTAGGTAGACAAACAATACCAATAATTGTCTTGAAATAATTTTTATAACAGGTGTTTTAAATGTGCCACGTAAATTTAAAGTGGAAAAATATACTGATGATCGAAATAACACTTACTATTCCTAATAAATGCATGTTATTCCGATATGATCCCTAATCAGACAACTCAACTCCGTCACCAAAAATAGAGTGTTAGTTATTTTATTTTGTTAATTTTTTACTTTTTGTAAAATTAAAGAAAATACCAAAAAGATTTTTTAGTTTTATGCTTTATTTTTATTCTGCGTTATTTTTCCCAAGTCACGAGTTATTTGGATATTATTTGCTAAAATAACGAGTAAACGGTTTGAAAAATTTCAAACTTGGATCAAAAATTTTATGCGACGTCCCACTCTACGTCGCCTGCGACGTCCCAGTCTACGTCGCATGAAGGGTTAGACTATATATAGTCTCAACTGCGACGTAACACGTCACACTATTCACTATTCACGTGCGACGTAGCCTGCGACGTACCAGTGGCGATTTGCGACGTAGCAATTTTCGAGCAATTTTCGTGATTTGTAGCTGTTTTCATTCCGATTCACTTACGTAGTTTTGATCTACTCGTTATTCCGCACACTTAGGTACCGATTTTACCATTTTTAACCGTGTATATTATGTTTAAATGGCTATGTATGTATTACGGGTTAAAAGGGTTTCGGGTTTCGGATAAATTAGATGGTCTATTGTGTAAATTACTGGTTATAAATCATGTTTTCGTGATCATCATCGTTAGCCGCACCTTGTAGTGCGTTTGATTTTGAAAACCCCTAAATTCGAGGGTTAGGGTTTCTGGGTTGGGGACGTCTGTTCGTCAGTGCGACGTACGCTGCGACGTCGTAGCCTACGTCGCTTTAATTAATTATTATTAATTTCCTACGTCGCCCTTCCCTACGTCGCTTTCACTGCGACGTCCGATGCGACGTACTTCTCTACGTCGCTATTTTAAATAAAGTGATTAAATTCACAATAAATTGCAAAATGCGACGTCCCTCTTGACGTCGCTCGAATTTTATGCGACGTCAGGCCTTACGTCGCTTTTCAATTTATTTTGAATTTTAGCGACGTACAGTTCTACGTCGCTCTGTGTTAATGCGACGTACGGGGCTACGTCGCTAGTTCCAGGGAATTTGAAAAAGTTTGTAAAAATGTAACATTATTTTTCTAATCTTTTTCGAGTTGCAATCTGTTTCTGTTTTTGCAGATATGGCTTTGATTTTTGAAGCTCGTCATAATACGGCTGCTTTCCTTACTGACACTTCTGATAAAGCTGCACCGTATCGTCAGATGATCGCGTTTTTGAGACGTTCAAGGGTATTCCACGTCATTTCCGATAACACTATGGCGTTTGGAAATCTGATCAACCCTTTTTGGAGAAACGCAACTGTCGTTACTGAAAACGACGTTAGACGATTGGTCTCTACCGTTCTGGGTACGGAGATCACTATTACAGAACAGAGCATTCGGGAACTTTTACAGCTGAATGATCAACCGGATATGCCTGTCGGTTTTGATCATATTTTCGTTACCGGAGCTATGCAACGGATAGGATATCCCGGGATTCCCTCTGATCAGTATAGAAAAGCGAATCTCACACGCGTCTGGAGATATTTGATGCATGTGATTATTGTTTGCTTGGGGAATAGGAAAGGTGGAACGGATGGGATGAGCCGAAGTCTCGCTTCTGCTATGTTAGCGTTGGTATATAACAAGCCGTTCAACTTCTCGGGATTTATCTTCAGGGCTATGGTTGATAATGCGAATGCCGGGGATCAGAAATGGATTTTATATCCAAGATTTGTACAGTTGCACATCAATCGTCATCATCCGGAACTTCAGGCACAGGGTGATATCGATCAACCGCTAAAGATTTCACCGATGATGAGTCGGATTTTCACTATTTGTGCAGGGTATGAGAAAGGGGTCGAGGCACCAAGGGATGTTCCTTTATTCGGTGCTATTGTGGATGAAAATTATGTACCGCCCCCAGATCCTCAGTATATGGATGTTCCAGCACCACAGCAACCGCAGCAACCACTCATGAACGTTCCTGTTCAAGCTGCGGGGGAGAATGTAGATGCTCTATTGGAGAACATCGAGCAGTTCGGGCATGTGGATTCGGACAATCCAGCATCTCACGACACGGTCGAGAGTTCTGATTCCGAAGAACCGGCCAATGTAGGTCCTCAGGATGGGGGTCCGACGCCTGAGCACTCGGATGGTACTGTTCCGCATCCCTTTGAGATGGAACGTATCAGGTTATCCGATTCATTCAGATATTTGAGAATTCAGCGTCGGATCCGGGCAGGACGCAAGTATGTACCTCCAAGGGATACTGGGAAACGTACACGAGACGGTGATGATCCTGCTGATGAGACTTATCAACCGAGACGTCGTGTTCGTCGCTCTTCGTCAACACGAGCTCCAGTCAATCCACAGCAGCATGATGCTTTTGAGATTCAACCGACTCCAGCTTTCATGCAAAAGATAATGGAAGATATGCAGCAGATGAAGCAAAAGCTGGAGGCTCAAGACGAGAAGATTGCTGAACAAGCTGCGTTGATCGAGGTCCAATCTAAGGAGCTTGAGGATACGAAGCTTAGGGTTAATGTTTTGGAAGGCAGGTTACTTGCCTCGGGGGAGTCTGGGTCTGGGATACCCACTTTAGAGTCAAGTGAACCTGCGACTGTAAATCCCAACCCTGTAATTGAAAATGTTAATGAAAATATTTCTCTTTTGGATTATTTTTGTGTTGATGATATTCCAGGGCAACCGAGACCGCTGGCAGTTGATTACTCATTCGCTGACTTATCATTTATTCAGAGGATGGCCAGTGGAGTTGGCTCTGAGGAAGAAACAGAGAATGTTTTTGAGATGAACGAGGATGTCTCGATTGAAGAGGAACAGTTGAATGCAGATGAAACGTATGATGATGCACAATCTGGGGAAGCTTATGATGGTGCACCAATTATAGAATCTGATTCAAGTGAAGACGAGAGTCCTGATAAAGCTCAACATGGAGAATCAAGTTCTGCTGCAACTCCAGCTTCAGAGAGACAGGCACCGGACTCAGCAGCGAAGAAATTAACTGCTGAAGAAAAGAGAGAGAGAAACAAGAAATGGTGGCCTAAGGGACGAAATCCAGTTCCTATTCCAGTTAAATGTCAAGTGTACCGGGTTAGTCGAAATTATACCGGTGTTATTAAAAGCTGGAAGTGTCAGAGGAATCTGTTCATGATTAAGAGAGAAGATGGAGTTCAGTATTTCAGAATGCGTTTTGATAGATTGAGCACGTTGCCAAAAGGAGAGATTAATCGATTAGCTCAGCTTAAATTGATTAATCCTTTTGAGAATGATTATGCTGAGTTCATTCAGAGAAATTTACGTCGGGAAGTGTTATCGAAGACATATTCGAAATTGAAGCCGACGTTGGGAACTCGGTATACGTGGAAAAAGAAGATTGATCCAGTCACCAGGAAGCCTTTGGTTAAAGTTCACTATTCGCCTGCTAACTGTTTGACTGAGATACCTCTGGAATCAGTTCCTTATTATTTTCTGAGAAGACTTGTAAAATGGGAACTTGATCCACAGACTGGCGAAGCGGTTATTACTTTCGTTCCAGATTCTGAACCGTGGCCAGAAGTTGGAGGTATATGGAATCTGAGGCAAGCAACGTTTAGACTATATGATCCGATGAGTTTGATTAATTTTCATGAAAAAGATTTAAGAAAACTCTATGATAATCGGATTCGTGTTGGTCAGAAGAATGAATTCAACAGACGTTTAGCACAGCAGTTTTACAATGTTGTTACTGTTTGTGTGGCTAATGGAATTCATGCTGATGGCCAGTTTCCTGCGGGCTGGGTTTAAAGAAGATTTTTGAAGACCAAGCTGAAGACACGGGGGAGTTTGTTAGTACATGTTTAGTGTCTGTCAGTTGGTCTAGCTCGTAGTTTGTAATTAGAATTAGCATTCCTGACTCCTGCGACGTAGCGTGTAACGTCGCAGGTGCGACGTCAGGTTTTGGGCCTGCGACGTAGTCTACGTCGCATGGGCTTGGGCCTGCGACGTAGCGTGCGATGTCGCAGGTGCCAGATTTTGTATAAATTCGTTTTATGTTTTCTGTTTTAGGGTTGACGAAACCCTAAACACCATTAGTCAAAATCTCTGTAATCTGATTGACTATAATCGAATAAACAACGTTTTGATTCGTATTCTTTGTGTTTGATTATTCGTGTGATTGGTTAGTGATCTAATTGTTATTTCCGCTAGCGATTAGATTGACTCGGTGCAGTAAGATCCAAGGTTAGGGACAAACACGTATCACAGCCTAGCCACATAATCCGGAGCATATCTCATTAACGCGTTCCATGTATGACCTGGTCAATACTCAAAAAAAATAAACACGTTAATCGGCTCGTGATCCTAAACTAATACGGGTTCAGGATCCTGAACTATTTGTATTCCAGAATAAACTTAGGATTCTCAGTTAAGGATCCTGCACGCTCAGTATCCTGCACAATCATATTAGATAAATATATCCTGACCAGGATCCTACAAGATAAACAATAACGATATATCCAGGATTTTAATAACCTGTAACAGATAAACATAGAATCTCAGGATCCTTAGTCTTAGCTTTATCTTGAACATATGCATGATCTGAAATATAATTTTCAATAGTAACTAGAGACTTCAGGATCCTGTATCCTAACTATAAAATTTAGCCCCAAACAATTGCCCCCAAGTTGTGTTATCTTCAGAACCCTGATGGTGACACAACTTCTAAAAATAAACATTAAATAAATGAAGCAAGATATTACCGTGCATTGGTAACCATGTCCACGTTGATTGAATTTTTTGATAAACATAAACCCTTTCATACCTCATTTGCATGACTTCAAACTTCATAATGGCTTGGGCTACCTGTTCTTCGTCAAGTTTCAATGAAAAATAGTACAAAGATTTCATACCTGAATTGTGTATTTAATCCGTGACCAAGCTATGTTACTCTCAAATTGTACTCACGGCTTGGCGTAGCTTTTTCGTTTATCCAAAGCATCATGGATTTCCATTACCTTGATCATGACGTTTCTTTTGAAAATATCAACTATCTTCAGGATCCCAAAGGGATGCCCCCATTCCTGTCAACAAGATACATACTTGGGCTATGCCAATAATTCAGGGTAAGTTCAACCTTATACGGTTGGCCATGGTGTTGTTCAAGTGGTTTATGTTGGCCACTTGTTGAACTTTTATTCAGGATAAGTTAATCCTGAGTGTGGGTTGGCTTGATTCGATTCGTCACACTCCGTAATTTACGTGGATAACCCGTTAGAGTTTATTGAACGACACTAAGGGTGGTGTGAATCGAATGGATACCATCTAAGGAGATGAGTTTTTGTGATGAGCAAGGCTCAAACTTGGACGATGAATATAGAGAAAGAGCATATGGAGGCTCCTCATGATCTTGCTGAACACTCTGAAAATATAGGCTCATGGTAGTGAGCAAAACTCACCATGGATGAAGGTGATGGATAGAAAGGGAGCAAGAAGGCTGCCTTCTCATTTGATGTGTGTTATCATCTTCTATTTATCTTCTATATCAAGGATACTTGAGAGATTACCCCAATATATGTTTATTTCATCCATACTCTCAGAATCCTGAGGAGATTCCCTCAAGATATATTTGAAATAATCCTGTTCATAAGATTCCAATATTCTAGGATCCTGGAACAGACTTTCAATCGTAAAATTCCTAAGTAATGTCAGAATCTTGAAAAGTTATTCAAGATACTCAAAGAGGAAGGAAGCCAAAGAAACCAAGGCTACCAATAAAATTAGGATTTATATATCCCCTGTCTTCAAGATACTGGAGAGATTCCCCAAGTATGTATCTGTTTTATACTTATGACCAGGATCCTGAGGAGATTCCCTCAGGATGTACAAGAGGTAACCTGTTTTTATGATATTGGGGAGATTTTCCCAATATATGTTTATTCCAATCATATCTGTAGGTCTTTCAAGATAATGGGAGGATTCCCCCATCACACACTCATATTACTTATACCTCAAGGATTTCGAGGAGATTCCCTCAGAAAACTTGAAATAACTTCATACTCAGGATTCCCATCTCTTAGGATCCTAAAACATACTTCAGCTTGAGAAGCATATTTAAAACCATCAATGATGATGATTAAATCCTGTAATATGATAACATCAAAGATTGCCAAAGTAACGTGAAAACATTACTAACACTTATGATGACGCAATAGTGTCAAAGTCTTTCGAACAACCTGTAAATATTAAGATCATTTTTCTGATCTTTGGCTCAAGATTCCTGTATCTCAAAATCCTGAAATAAATCTTGATACGTTCAAAGAAGATATCAGGATCTCTCTTGGGATAATCCAATGATCCTGATATATAACATTGTTATATGATTCTGATAACATAAAAACATTCCAGTTATTCTCATAATGTCAAAACATTATAATTTTTATTTATCTTTAAGAATGGCTTAAAAGCTGTCAAGATTTTTAATGCAAAAAATATTGCAATTATTTTCGAAAATGTCACAAATTTTGAATAATGTGAAAACATTATAACAATCATGATCTTTGGATTAAATTCGAAAAATATTTTGGTAATATGATAATATTACAACCATTTGAATCTTTTACGGCCTACGCCAATAGAAATATTTTGGTAATGTGTAAAACATTACAAATCTTAAGAAAACTTTTGATAAATCAAATTTCGTGACATGTAAATGCCAAACCATTTGGTAATGTGAAAACATTACAACCGTTTGATTCGTGCGCCAAGCCATTTGAGACATGAATATGCCTAACCAATTGGTAATGTGAAAACATTACAAACCTTGCGTCATAGATAATGTAAAAACATTACAAGCCTTGTGTACTTAGTGACGCGAATATTCCAAAACCTTAGGTAATGTGAAAACATTACTACCTTAGAGTGACGTGAAAACGACACAAACCTTGGGTCGGCACCTAGTGCACTCAGTACCGACAATCGGAAGAGTTTGATTTATAGGCCAACGGAAATGAAGTTGTCGGGTACCAGAGGCATCACCGATTCCCTAATCATGGCACTATAATCAAACATCGTGCACACCCGGCGAGGTGTATAAACCCAAATTCTTAGAGAGGTGTTTATGCGTCAGCAAACCTCTAAACCTTAGAGAATCGCTGGAATTCTTAACGGAGGAGAGGTGGCCAACCCCTAATCTTCATTCCATGATCCTTAGATGCATGAACTACAACAAACACAAGATCTTGGGTAAAGGTAGGTGTTAGTTTGCCTAACACTCATCCGATGCTTAAGTCAGTGTAAGATTCGAATGAAAATAATAATTATGAAAGATTTTCATGCGTATATAATTATGATACAGACATACATATATAGTAAAGAGTATAAAAATTAATGAAAAGTTAAGGATCATAGGGGTACCTTTTTATGTTGAATATAAATACTCAACTTACACACGATAGAGTTTTAGGTGAATAGCATTTTAGGATCTTGAAAGTAGTTCTCCATTAACATGCCCCCATTTTCCAGCACCCACGCCAATCAAACATTGATCACAGATAGATAATTGGATGCATCGGTTCTGAACGTCTCCATGTATGCCCCCAGGATAGTTTCTGCAGATTCTCCCGTGCATATCCTTCAGTTTCGCTTATGCTTTAGGATCCTCAAAAATATCGCAACAACAATGATCCTTCTACAAAAAAATTCTAATAATCGACTACATCTATGATCCTGACTTGCCCCCAGAACCTGATGTGTCCAATTATCCTCAAAATCAAGACCACTAACATAGCATCAGTTGAAGATCCTGAAGTTACCTGCAGAATCTTAAAGCATATCCAAATACAAAACTAGTCTAACTATCCTTAGGGTATATTTCCAATGATGATTAGTAACTAACATGCACCTATATGTTTTACAACGACATCCTTAGTTAATCCTAATCCTTCAATTGGTGTTTTGTAATCCGTTTCATTATTGGCACTTTAAAATTTATAATCAATATCCTGTTGCATGTCATACCTTTAAGGTGATTTTAATACCATATCTTAACCTAACTAAGCATATTGTATCCATATTTTATTTTAAAGATCGCCATTAAAATTTACTCAAAACATAAAGTTTTATCATATTTCTACAATCTCATTATAGGATTATAAACATTTAATTTCTGAGATCATTTAGTTATTCACAGTGACATTCCTGGTTTTTATATTTAATAATTGATTAATCTTATCACGCATAGGATGTATTTCAAGATAACCAATGCAAACATAAATTTTTTAAGATAGGAGTACCTGGCATCAGCATCTAGTAGACTTCTACTTAAGTGATAGATAAAAAGTTGCTGACCTTTCAGAATCTTTAACTTATGCAGCATCGTTCATATTTCAGGATACCGCCACGTTTACGAGTAATGATTTACCAACTAGATTTGTATTCCACCACCACATTTGCCATGATCAGGAATCTTGCTTCCTTGAACATATCAGCACGCAATAACATTCGTCTTATCCTTTTCCACCTTAGGATCCTCAGAATGGAGTCGCACTTCTTTGATACCTTATCTGATTGTAACCAAGATATCCCATGCCTTTTTCCATTGATTGCCATGCTGATGGAGGCTTGGCAGTAGATCTCATTGATGTTGTGTAGCAACCCTTCGCTTCCCGTTGATCACTATTGATCTTGATTTGGCATCCGACGGTGATGATCTTGCTCTGTGTGGGATCCTATGATTATTCTGAGTTTCAGGATCCAGAGCCTTGTCATGATCCTGGCCGTGATCCTTCTTTCTTCCAAGTAGCTCCTTCAAGTATGCAATCCTCAATCACGTGACCGAAATCCTTATGATATGTGCACCACTTAGTCTTATCCTTCCAAGTGACGGCTTTATGATTTCTTTTTGGCCATCTCGCCTTATCTCCAAGACCCTGCATAGCACACAAGATCCCTGTAGTGTCAATAGAAAAACAATAATCAGTTAGCCTAGGATATTCTTTGTCATCCTCTCCAATTGCAATTATCCGACGATCCTCATTTCTGGCATAAGACTTGTCCTTGTTGGATCTGTACGAGGATGACTTTGATTTCCTGTCGGGCCTATCATATGTTGATAAAATTTCCACCCTTTTCTAGATCAAAGCATCTTCTTCTAGCCTTATGAACCTCAGAGCTCTATTCCTGACCTCATCAAGGTTTCTGCAAGGATTCATCACAAAATCCTCCTAAAATGGAGAATCCTTATTGATCCCCATCTTAAAGGCCTGTGCTGCAGTAGCCATATCTAGGTTAGGTATATCCAAAGATTCTCTTCCAAACACTAGTACAAATCTGCGATTTCGTTACACCAGAAAAGTGTGACGATATGCATATAGTCACACTTGCGTTTTCAGCATTTGTGTGACTAAAGGTCGAGCGACCATAGGGTACATATGGTTACATTAGCGGGTTAGTGGCCGTATCCATTTAAAAAGAGTAACCAAATCCATAAAATGTGTGACCATGTGATTTTTAAAGTTAAGTAAACGTGTATTTTGTGTGACTATTGTTCATCCAATGACCACTTGAATTTTATGTTTGTGTGACGTTTTGTAACACTTAGTCACACAATGATTGTTTTATATTGAGGTTTGGTCACATAAAATTAAGACAAAAGTGGCCAAAAGTGTTAATAAGTATGACCATATGCTTTTTAAAGTTAAGTAAACGTGTATTTTGTGTGACTATTGTTTATCCAAAGGCCACTTAAATTTTATGTTTGTGTGGCGTTTTGTAACATTTAGTCACACAACGATTGTTTTATATTGGGATTTGGTCACATGAAATTAAGACAAAGGTGGCCAAAAGTGTTAATAAGTGTGACCATATGCTCTTTAAAATCAAGTAAATATGTATTTCGTGTGACTATTGTTCACCTAATGGCCACTTGAATTTTATGTTTGTGTGACGTTTTGTAACATTTAGTCACACAACGATTGTTTTATATTGGGATTTGGTCACATAAAATTAAGACAAAAGTTGCCAAAAGTGTTAATAAGTGTGACCATATGCTCTTTAAAGTCAAGTAAACGTGTATTTTGTGTGACTATTGTTAATCCAATGGTAACTTGAATTACATGTTTGTGTGGCGTTTTGTAACATTTAGTCACACAACGATTATTTTATATTGGGATTTGGTCACATAAAATTAAGACAAAAGTGGCCAAAAGTGTTAATAAGTGTGACCATATGCTCTTTAAAGTCAAGTAAACGTGTATTTTTTGTGACTATTGTTCATCTAATGGCCACTTGAATTTCATGTTTGTGTGGCATTTTGTAACATTTAGTCACACAACGATTGTTTTATATTGGGATTTGGTCACATAAATCTAAGATAAAAGTGGCCACAAATGTTAATAAGTGTGACGCTATACTCTTTAAAGTCAAATAAACGTGTATTTTGTGTGACTATTGTTCATCCAATGGCCACTTGAATTTTTTGTTTATGTGACATTTTGTAATTCGCTATCCGAAATCCGCTATCCGAAATCCGAAATTTCAGGTATCCGAAATAATTCACAATGTCAAAATATTCAGTGATAAATATGGAAAAATAAGTTCACATCACCTAATACCATTACTTATCAATAACTATTATCAAGATTCAAAAGTCCAAAATGAATATGATAAAACATCAATCCAAAGCAACGAAACACACAGTTACTAAAAGTCTTAAAACCCTCATACATATTACATAGTCTTAATGTTTAAACCCATTACAATCATTCAAAAGTTAATAATGTGCATATGGTCCTTTGTCGATCGATCCCACTCTTAACATTGAGTCACTTATCCGATTTGCTCCTCAAGTTCATCTTTCAACGTTTTTACCTACAAAATGAAAAAAACACAGACACACACATGAACAACTGATATGACTTTCTAACATATGAGATTATAAACGGGTAAAACCAACATACAGAATAGCTAATAATGTCTAATATTACTATATGACATACAACAATTCATAAGTCCAATGCGAACAACCAGTATGACTTGCACAATAACTAATACCAGTATATAGCCTATAAGGATTTATTACCAGATTATGCTGAAGATGTTTCTTTTGCTTGACAATATCATTAAAACACAGTAGGTCACTACAAGCATTGGTAATGACTGAATACAAGTCTAGATGGATGGACTCTCCTCTGCTGCTGCTCATACAACTTAACGAAATTATAATAATAATTATTATACTAACAAAACAAAGCAAGAAATAAATAAAGAGTAAAAGCATGTAATGGAGAAATAACAATAGATACATTACCAACCTCAGGCAATCCACTGTAAACGTTAAATTGCAAACCCAACTGACCCACAAGAGATCCAAAAGCTTTAACGTATTTAGCCCCTATATATATGACCTCTACAATTTATATCTTGAACATCAATCTCACCCCTGCATATCATTGGGTTAAGGAACAGCTCAGCAACAACATTTATAACTAGTGTAATAGAAAATATAGACTACTAAAAAAAGATTGAATGGAACTTTTCATCATCACAATTCACAGATACATACATATATGGAGAGATTTATTGTAATTTTTTGTAAAGATTTATCGCTAGATAAACATACCGTTTATAGAAGGTTAGACATAACTTAACATAAGCATAAACTTATAATTTCTCATTAAATAAAATAAAATTGTAACCCTCATTTATGTATTGTACGTAAAAAGTTATGATGTAATAAACATTAAGCGGATCCACACGAGTAAATTAGCATGTTCCTAGCCAAATCAATGAGAAAAACATCGGAACATTATACCTTTATATAGTAAACATGACACAACTGATTATGAAATTAAACCATTACCAAACCCGCCCATATGACAGGTGTAATAAACTTTGAAGTCCAGTCTTAAAAGTTAGAAACCTTGTGTGTTTGTTGCATTAACATGTAGCTATTACAATATTCAACTTCATTAATTCAATGGAAAAACGTAGTAAATTGACATGTCATATCCGAGAACCTGTTTGACCTATGTAAAAAACTAAACAAATATGTAAAAAAGAATTGTGACGACCGTTCAGTCAGGTCATGGAGCATACCTACATCTCCTAATGCAAAATCCTTGGCTTTGAGGGGATAACGTTCCATATCACTCCTCTTCCCTATTCCTTATGATATCACCTTCACCATAAGATCCTACATGTAGCATATATGTAATAGAAACTATACTATAATGCTAAGTTTTACATTAATAAGTAATTGAGACTAAAGTTAATGAAACTTGAGTTATGAGGCACCAATCACCATATATACTCATTGGATGCAATTGTAAAAACTCTAAGATCCCGAGATAAGTAACAACCTAAAAATGAGATACTATCAAACATCAATCGCAAACCTATTGCAATTTGAATCTTCTAGGAAAGTATGATCAAATGTTGTTGATAAACATGCTCTACAATAGCCCCTAGAATAACTACAACAATAGTGGCCCAAAAATATAATTATCAATAAATACGAAAGTTGAGTAAAATTGATATATTCACCATACTTCCTATCCTAATATCCTATAATTGTAAATGATGATCGGAATAGGTGCAACGCCCCATCTTCCATGTTCAATGCAATAGCTCGTTGGCAGCTACGCAAAAACAATTTATATAAATATTCAAGTGATTTACGCTGATGTATGTCATATAATTACAATCAAAATTATATGATTAAATAAAATAATTGAATAACATGTAATGGGAGAAGTAAGTTGTCATACCATCACTGCACACAACCAATTATCTGAAAAAGATCAATCCAATACACCAGTAGTCCTGACAGCATTCAGAATTGCAACGATAGGAGCAAGAGCCATAATGACTGTAACCAACCAGTAGTTCACACGAGGAGTGAACTCCATAACCGCATAATATATCATTAATAACGCATAGAGACCATTTTCAATATTACTCCATTAGATAAAATAACAACACAACTATGATATATCTATTATTTTATGCAGGTCAAAAAAATCCCTTAACATGTTTGAATTTTCATAATGAAAATGGCCAAGGACCTGGAAACCGCATAATCACATGAACAAATATTCTTAATTCGAATAACCTGAACATATACATAAATTTACACTGGGAGGCATATTTTAACATGAAATTCCATCAGACAATGGGTCGTATACCATATCCCATGATGTTTTAGCGGATAGTGTTTAGAGTGAGGCGGTATATGGCATATGTAGATGGCTGCCTCTACACGGTTTGCATAGTCATTTCATCGAACACTTGGTGGGCACACCAAAATTAATGAAAACTACAACAAATATTACTTATAAATCTATTACATGAACTTAACCCATAAAAAAAAACCAAGAAAAACCACTACGATTCAATCGAATATCAAGAATGGATCCTCTTTCAAATTTCATCTCGTAATATAATCACGCCAAAGTGGGATTCAGTCAAAAATTAGGGCTTAAACATAAAAAATCAATTATCATCAAACTATTTCAATAAGAATTGAAATTGTTTTACCTGAAAACTAACAAATCGCAGAACTTAAGCACTCGAGAAGAGTTTCCGTAATTGGTAATAAGAGGATCCATTCCATTAATCCTTGTTTAGAAGAGATAAGTAATAAGTAATAATAGTATAATAAAGGAGAGATCACACCACTTAACCGAAAAACAAAGGAATATTAAACAGCAGGCGATGGAGAAATAAATTAGGGATGAACTTTTGAAGACTGAAGAGTGAATTGGATTTTGGGCGGTGGATTTCTAGCAATTAGAGGGGAACCAGATAGATTCAAAAATTTAGGAGAATGAAAAACTTTTTTTTATATAAAAGCGTTATCTTTTAGCACGCGTATATAGTAAAACAAAATTTATGATATATAAGTAAAATATAAAAATTTCGTAAGATACATAAGTGTGCAAATAGTAATCAAAGTCATACAAAATTACATACAAATTTATAAGTTTCATATAAATTTGATCCAACATATAACTTGCTTCATGTTACGACCGAAATATATAAGTGTCAAATAACTTGTAATATTATAAGAAGTTTATATCAAAGTGTCCGTTTGTATTACATCGTAATATGACCTAACAAATAAACGTCCTATAAACATTAATGTAATTGGACGTATATATTGTATTTCCTATTAGAGTCTATTATAGTAGGACATCAATGAATAAGTGTCCTATATAATGTGTTATAATAGGACATATCTGACAAGGGTCCTATTAGATTACATCATATATCATATATTGCATTATTAAACTTAAGATAATGTCATATATTCCAAAATGATGAATTAATTTTATCCTAAGTTTAATGGTGGTATGTGTGATATTGGTAATGTCATATATCATTGTGACACCCGACGATTTAGGGTTACTGATTAACCTGCTGGAAACCCTAATTACGTGTGTTTAGTTTAGAATTAGGCTAAATACTTGTAATTGCTTGTAACTACTTGTATATTTTGTGAATATACGCTTACGTAATTAGTTGTAATTACGCTTACGCAATTTGATGAAATTGCGCAAAACAACCGGACGGAGTCCGCCTAATTATACGACGTTGGTGAAAACATTTCTATATATAACTTGAATCTATTATTAGAAGTTATTTATCATATATTGTTAATTTGTTTAATTAATACACGAAAAACTTAGGCGTTTTGACTAAAACGTCTCAAATGCAACGAAAACGCGCGAATTGAATTCGGCAACCAAAAGAACGTCAATAAATAAATTGAAAACTTAAATTAAAGCATTTTAATTAATACTTCAATGAAGATTTACCCAAAACATATCGTTAATTAAGACGACTCAAAATAAATCTACGCGATTTAACGTTTAAACACGAATAACGGGTAAACGACCACAATACGTAATGTAAACTTAAAAGACCAAATTTAAATCATTTCCCCACCCATTGGGGCCCCCAAAAACGTTTTCCCCCTCCCCATACTCACATGGTCACCTCCTTATTCCACCATTCTCCACACATGCACTAGAATCATTACCATCATTTTCTCTCAATTACTTACACTCCTTTCTTTCTTCATTTCTCTCTAACCAAAAACCCTCTCTCCAAAAATCAGTGAATAGCAGCCCCAAGAACATCTTAAGGCCACCATAACAACCACCATCTTCCACCATAACACCATCAACATTCACCTTGAAGATTAAACAAAAATACTTAACTTTTTATAATAATAAGGAGCTCAAGAACATCTCATCTCAATTCTTTCCAATCATCTCCATTTTCATCATTGTGAGAACTTATTTCTACTCTCATATATGTCTATTTACATATTATTATGTTCATCTATCTCTATTATGTCCAAATATAAGCTTGAAAATCATTTTTATGAAGTATACATGAACATGCATAATCTGCCTTCAAAAACACAGTCCACTAAAACGACAATATCTGGAGTTCTCGGAAGAATTAGACAACGAATTTTTTTTAAAAGATGCGTATTGAAAAGATCTACAACTTTTGTGTTTTGCACTTTTTCCAGATCCGTACGTATTTTTGGCTATAATCTGGTCTGGAAGTTTTCGAAAACCGAGTTCGGTTCCTTCGCGAATTTATTTAAATATGTAAATGGACACTATA
This sequence comes from Helichrysum umbraculigerum, assembly GCA_949592205.1. NCBI lineage: Eukaryota > Viridiplantae > Streptophyta > Magnoliopsida > Asterales > Asteraceae > Helichrysum > Helichrysum umbraculigerum. Next base: position 57,255,519 of record CATIUR010000003.1, on the reverse strand, counting down.
GTTTCTGTAAAAATTATATGTTAGACCAGAGACATTGATGATCAATTGGTAAAATTTGTGAGACTTGATTTGGAACAGAAGTGGTAGAAATTAAATGGCGAACCATCCCGACAAAAGTCGAAAATTATGAAATCTTGAAATCTTAAGTTGCATGTTAGAAACCGACACTTTGGATGAACCCCGACACGAACCGACAAATTTTATGGACTCTATAAACTGATGTATGGGTTGGGTGACTTAGTTAGTAACTTGGACCAAAAACTAAACTTAGAAAGTTTCTCGAATTAGAAACCGACACTTAGAACACTTGAACCAAATATCCTAAGTCTCAAGTAGAGACACTAACCTAGTGATGCCACAATTACTAGTGTTGCTACATTTTGCTAGTGATGCTAAGTTTGACTAAGTTTGACCAACTTTGACCAACTTTGACCAAGTTTGACCAGGTTTGACCAACTTTGACCAGGTTTGACCAGCTTTGACCAACAAGTTGACCAACTTTGACCTACGGTTTAAGGCTTATACAAACTAAAATAATCTATTTGCAACACATGATTTGTACTACTGAATAGTATACAACAAAACAAACTTAATAATAATGTCTAAATGAATTATTATTACAAACTTTCACCAACGGGTCATACACGTTTTTGATAAACGAACTTGAACAACTTATTTGGACATAACTAGTTGATGAACTAGCTCTAGGTGGATTTTAACCCTCCACCTACATGATTGGCTTAAGTGGACATTAACCCCCACTTATACAATCGCTATAGATGGTCTTACAAGACATCTACTTACACAACCGTATACGTTTAGGACGTTAGAAGGTTGCACATCGGCTTGCTTGCTTATTTGATATTTGCTTGCTACTTGCTAATCTAAGGTGAGTTTCATAGCCCCCGTTTTACTCGTTTTAACTATTTTGGGGGTGAGAATACATACACACATGATTTATACAACTATCTTTGTACATGCTTTATACAACTGTCGTTATGCAACTGCTTTTATACAACTGTTTTATAAACAATGGATAACAAAGGAAACAAGGGAAAGCAAAGGATAAAGCATGAGTGAAACCATAATCCAACAAAGCCCTCGCACATCGTAGTTCGTTAATTATTTGTAAGCGTGAGTATTTGTGAATAGATCTATTTGGGATTGACCCCCCCGTCCGGGTTAGGTTGCTCTAACTGGTCAAACGGACGCATAATACTTGACAAGTGAGTGTTCCGGATTAGACACTTGCTGAGGCAACAACAAGGGTTAAGCTTCAAACTATGAGCTCATGACGCAAAGGATAACAAATGATAACAAAGGAAAACAAGGAATAACAAATGATAACCTGATATTTTTACAACAGTTTTTTTTTTGCATACGTGCAACGCAACGGAAATCTCATATTTCTTATTTAAGTTTACAACCGCTTGCAAACCTATGAACTCACCAACTTTATGTTGACCCTTTTACTATGTATTCTGAGGTTTGCAGATGTTGTAGGACTACCCACAGGAAACAAGACAGTAGGATGCTTTTGGAAAGCATAGCTTGAGTCGCATCGTTTTCAAACATCAAGGAATTAGAATTGCATTTACTATATTTTGTAGTTTTAATTATGTAATTATACTTCTATTATGCGAACTCCAAATACTTTTGTAAACTTTTGAATTATTGTAATGTAACTATTTTCAAACGTCTCATATAGAGGTCGTTTGCTTTAATCTTTGAGTGATGATATTTGATTTGGTCTTAGCCCCGTGACACCTCATACTTCCGCTGCCACGTGTTTCGGGGGTGCGACAGATTGGTATCAGAGCCTAAGGTTATAGCGAACTAGGATTGCATTAGTGACCTAGACTATAACCATTAGGTTAGTATTCCTTGTTTAGTATGACTGGTTCAGCGATTGCATCATTTAAATTTAATTTAACATAGCCTGATCAACTATGTACAATTAAAGGAGATTCGATGCAAGACTTGAAATGGTTGTAGTGAACGAGAATACAGTAGCAGACATAGATCGAGGATAGAACGGGACCAACATTTATACGTGCTTATGTGCTAGGCCTTTATGTGTGTATATATATACATATATATATATATATATATATATATATATATATATATATATATATATATAGCGTTACGTACACTAAACTTACTTGCCACCTTTTACGGCAACCACTCCCACAACTACGTCACCTAACTCTGAAAACAAGACTCAACCCTTATTTACCACTAAGGAGACTTCCACGGTACCACTTCCCAACCGCATAGGGTAACTACATAATCGAATAGGACTCACTTGAGAAGAATCTACTCGAGGATTCACCAACCAAACAAGTCACATCTACTTCACCCTCTTCTTTCCGCTTGCAAACAAATCACGCAGGAACACGTATAGAACATAAACCGTACGATACTTCATCACTTAGACAGACTATACCTACTTCAGCCAATTCACTTTCTCCACTCGCTCTCGACCTAGACATATGAATCACGTGTGTTTTACACCACTGGAAGGACTGACTGATAGACCTCCTCGGACTAGACCTTATCCTATTCATACTATTTCTACTTGATCATGTTTGGTCACTATTTCGACACGTTCGTCAAACGATTTACCCATAACTTGATTCGCGACTTTGACTGCTCGAACACCTATATCAAATATTCGTTCATTTCAAAACAATAACATAGTCATGATTGACTACTTCAAGAACACTACTCGATCATTGTCATGACCAATTTTTGAAACTACGATTTGGCTATCTACAACTCTTGAGAAGCGGAGAATCTCCCGACATGAATACCCCTCCATACGCATAGGAACCCACTCATCATACCGTTCTGGTACTAGCTGCTAGGCTACGCCGCCACGAGAATTGAATAGACGATATGGATTTTTCACAGACGTAAACTTTCAACCGATTTTTGACAAAACAGAATTTTCAACACTTTTCAATAACCAGAGTCTTTCAACGCGCTGACAAGAGTTTCCAACGTATTTTAATTGACATTAAGTTTTCAACAGATATTATGATGACATTTTTAACAAATAAAAACACCGTACCTATAAACAAAGACTTGATTTTCACTTAATTTTTCTCAAAGATCTATGTTTTCTAACGAACGATAACGACTTATACTTTGAAACACCTGCGGGTCTTCTAACGATTTGCATATTGGAAATACTTTCACAACGATTTATATTGGATGTGATCCAACGAATTATTCATAACTTGCGAATTGTTTACAAACTGGTTTATTGACAGTTTTAACAAACTATGTATTGGAATCTAATTACTACTTTAATTTTTCTTTTATCAAGATTTGATCACTACTTTGACTTGTATGTCAACGAATTACCCAATACCCGAGACATAATACACGCTTCCAACTACGATTCCTACAACGAACCACATAGCAATGTTTTCCTACTACGAACCCTATAGTAAATGACCTTACTACGACCGACTATTTAGGAATATTTGTCCTACTTATAGTACACGGGGAAAATTTTCTAAACGTATACGAACGGATGTATTTACATCACGAAATAACAACCAGAACAACAACGCTCGATAGAACCCATAACATTGTTACGGGTACGTTACTGCTCAATAACTTGACCGTTTTCAATCTTATTTGGTACTAAATTACGCGATCACGCCCCATAGACCTAGAAGCTAAGAAAAACGCAGAAATGACAAATTGATTTTAGTCGAGTAATCATAAATCAGAATTCAGAACCTCACTTTGAAACAAACCAACAAAACTTTTCTCTCTAGACTTAATAAACCATCGAGATCGAAACTTCCTTTCTCTTTTCCTTTCTTGATGCCATCTAAAAATCCCATCCGAATCGTTGCCATGAGAAACCTATTGTGTTCTTACTGTTACTAGTAGAACATCGATCTAACGTGGGGAGAAGAGTTAAACAAGAATTTTTTCATTAAGAAACCTACAGAAACCTTACAACAGAAAACCAAGAACTTAGACCCTGATGGCTTACCCATCATCAAGGCCCGGTGAATCTCAAGACGAGGTCCGAATTCACTAGAACCACCCACTTACTCTCTCACTGACCCTACACAGACCGTGACTGAAAACAAATTTCGGGACGAAATTCTCCTAACAGGGGGAGAATGTGACACCCGACGATTTAGGGTTACTGATTAACCTGCTTGAAACCCTAATTACGTGTGTTTAGTTTAGAATTAGGCTAAATACTTGTAATTGCTTGTAACTACTTGTATATTTTGTGAATATACGCTTACGTAATTAGTTGTAATTACGCTTACGCAATTTGATGAAATTGCGCAAAACAACCGGATGGAGTCCGCCTAATTATACGACGTTGGTGAAAACATATCTATAAATAACTTGAATCTATTTTTAGAAGTTATTTATCATATATTGTTAATTTGTTAAATTAATACACGAAAAACTTAGGCGTTTTGACTAAAACGTCTCAAATGCAACGAAAACGCGCGAATTGAATTCGGCAACCAAACGAACGTCAATAAATAAATTGAAAACTTAAATTAAAGCATTTTAATTAATACTTCAATGAAGATTTACCCAAAACATATCGTTAATTAAGACGACTCAAAATAAATCTACGCGATTTAACGTTTAAACACGAATAACGGGTAAACGACCACAATACGTAATGTAAACTTAAAAGACAAAATTTAAATCATTTCCCCACCCATTGGGGCCCCCAAAAACGTTTTCCCCCTCCCCATACTCACATGGTCACCTCCTTATTCCACCATTCTCCACACATGCACTAGAATCATTACCATCATTTTCTCTCAATTACATACACTCCTTTCTTTCTTCATTTCTCTCTAACCAAAAACCCTCTCTCCAAAAATCAGTGAATAGCAGCCCCAAGAACATCTTAAGGCCACCATAACAACCACCATCTTCCACCATAACACCATCAACATTCACCTTGAAGATTAAACAAAAATACTTAACTTTTTATAATAATAAGGAGCTCAAGAACATCCCATCTCAATTCTTTCCAATCATCTCCATTTTCATCATTGTGAGAACTTATTTCTACTCTCATATATGTCTATTTACATATTATTATGTTCATCTATCTCTATTATGTCCAAATATAAGCTTGAAAATCGTTTTTATGAAGTATACATGAACATGCATAATCTGCCTTCAAAAACACAGTCCACTAAAACGACAATATCTGGAGTTCTCGGAAGAATTAGACAACGAATTTTTTTTAAAAGATGCGTATTGAAAAGATCTACAACTTTTGTGTTTTGCACTTTTTCCAGATCCGTACGTATTTTTGGCTATAATCTGATCTTTGAGTCTGGTCTGGAAGTTTTCGAAAACCGAGTTCGGTTCCTTCCCTTTTATTTAAATATGTAAATGGACACTATAGTTTCTGTAAAAATTATATGTTAGACTAGAGACATTGATGATCAATTGGTAAAATTTGTGAGACTTGATTTGGAACAGAAGTGGTAGAAATTAAATGGCGAACCAAACCGACAAAAGTCGAAAATTATGAAATCTTGAAATCTTAAGTTGCATGTTAGAAACCGACACTTTGGATGAACCCCGACACGAACCGACAAATTTTATGAACTCTATAAACTGATGTATGGGTTGGGTGACTTAGTTAGTAACTTGGACCAAAAACTAAACTTAGAAAGTTTCCCGAATTAGAAACCGACACTTAGAACACTTGAACCAAATATCCTAAGTCTCAAGTAGAGACACTAACCTAGTGATGCCACAATTACTAGTGTTGCTACATTTTGCTAGTGATGCTAAGTTTGACTAAGTTTGACCAACTTTGACCAGGTTTGACCAACTTTGACCAAGTTTGACCAGGTTTGACCAACTTTGACCAGGTTTGACCAGCTTTGACCAACGAGTTGACCAACTTTGACCTACGGTTTAAGGCTTATACAAACTAAAATAATCTATTTGCAACACACGATTTGTACTACTGAATAGTATACAACAAAACAAACTTAATAATAATGTCTAAATGAATTATTATTACAAACTTTTACCAACGGGTCGTACACGTTTTTGATAAACGAACTTGAACAACTTATTTGGACATAACTAGTTGATGAACTTGCTCTAGGTGGATATTAACCCTCCACATACATGATTGGCTTAAGTGGACATTAACCCCCACTTATACAATCGCTATAGATGGTCTTACAAGACATCTACTTACACAACCTTATACGTTTAGGACGTTAGAAGGTTGCACATCGGCTTGCTTGCTTATTTGATATTTGCTTGCTACTTGCTAATCTAAGGTGAGTTTCATAGCCCCCGTTTTACTCGTTTTAACTATTTTGGGGTGAGAATACATACACACATGTTTTATACAACTATCTTTGTACATGCTTTATACAACTGTTGTTATGCAACTGCTTTTATACAACTGTTTTATAAACAATGGATAACAAAGGAAACAATGGAAAGCAAAGGATAACGCATGAGTGAAACCATAATCCAACAAAGCCCTCGCACATCGTAGTTCGTTAATTATTTGTAAGCGTGAGTATTTGTGAATAGATCTATTGGGGATTGACACCCCCGTCCGGGTTAGGTTGCTCTAACTGGTCAAACGGACGCATAATACTTGACAAATGAGTGTTCCGGATTAGACACTTGCTGAGGCAACAACAAGGGTTAAGCTTCGAACTATGAGCTCATGACGCAAAGGAATACAAATGATAACAAAGGAAAACAAGGAATAACAAATGATAACCTGATATTTTTACAACAGTTTTTTTTTTGCATACGTGCAACGCAACGGAAATCTCATATTTCTTACTTACGTTTACAATTGCTTGCAAACCTATGAACTCACCAACTTTATGTTGACCCTTTTTGTATGTATTCTGAGGTTTGCAGATGTTGTAGGACTACCCACAGGAAACAAGACAGTAGGATGCTTTTGGAAAGCATAGCTCGAGTCGCATCGTTTTCAAACATCAAGGAATTAGAATTGCATTTACTATATTTTGTAGTTTTAATTATGTAATTATAATTTTATTATGCGAACTCCAAATACTTTTGTAAACTTCTGAATTATTGTAATGTAACTATTTTCAAACGTCTCATATAGAGGTCGTTTGCTTTAATCTTTGAGTGATGATATTTGATTTGGTCGTAGCCCCGTGACACCACATACTTCCGCTGCCACGTGTTTCGGGGGTGCGACAATCATATATTCCATTACTAAACTTAGGATAATGGCATATATTCCAAAATTATGAATTAATTGTATCCCAAGTTTAATAGTGGCATGTGTGATATTGGTAATATCATATATCATATATTCCATTATTAAACTTAGGATAATGGCATATATGCCCAAACGATGAATTAATTTTATCCTAAGTTTAATAGTGGCATGTGTGATATTAATAATTTCATATATCATATATTCCATTATTAAACTTATGATAATCTCATATATGCTCAAATGATGAATTAATTTTATCCTAAGTTTAATAGTGGCATATGTGATATTGGTAATATATCGCATTATTAAACTTAGGATAATGTCATAGATTCCAGATGATGAATTAATTTTATCCTAAGTTTAATAGTGGCATGTGTGATATTGGTAATGTCATATATCATATATTTCATTATTAAACTTAGGATAATGTCATATATTCCAAAATAATAAATTAATTTTATCCTAAGTTTAATAGTGGCATATGTGATATTGGTAATGTTATATATCATATATTCCATTATTAAACTTAGGATAATGTCATATATTCCATTATGTATTTGGAACAGTTGCAAAATCACGTGCCAAATACCCATGGTATTTAGGATGGTTTTTAGACGCCGTTCTAAATACCTATATATTTATAACGGTTTTAAAAGTTGTTCCAAATACTTATGTATTAGGAACGGTTTGAATAACCGACACAATTACAAGTTTTTTCAGTTTTATCAAATTGTTACATTCGAATAATTTTTTTGGTAAATTATTTACACATATTACATATTTGTGCATCTTTTTGTTACTAATACAATATAATCGTCATTTAAAATTGGGTGATTATATATCTACCATACTTTTTGATGAATCAACCAAATTTGTGCATGGAAAGCTTGCAATCTACACAAAAATAATGCACAGTTATGGAAGATTTATCAAAAATTATGATGGATATATCACTATCTTTAAAATTAGATGATTCATATTATTTGTTATTCACAAAATCCATGATCATTTGGATTCAATGTAACCCTTCCCATGAAACCACAACTCAGATAATGTTCAACCGTCCGTAATATCGTGAGGGGTTGGGATTGAATCCACACCAATTTCACTCAACTTCGCTCTTTCACATTTCATAAGGACGTTTGCACCGGAGAAATAATAACACTAGCTAGTCCAATAACTTAAATGTGGGTTATTATTATTATTATTGTTGTTGTGGGAAATAAATAAAAATCCACAAGTTATGGTTATTAAATATTAATCTTTTACGGAGTATTTAATTAAATTAAAATAATACGGAAAACGAAATTATTTTAATTTTACTAGTTGGTCTAACATCACTTATTTTGGATAATATAACAACTAACATGTATGGTATAGATTTTTATAATTTTATTTATATCTAAATTAAATAAGACAAAATTCAATTTCATGTGCCCAATATTTTTCTCTAAACTTACTGTGATCGCTCCCAAAAATTCAATCATTCCCTCCCTTAATTTCCCCAAAAATCAAAATACCCTCTCTATCTGTTCATTCCCAAACTCAAACTTTATCGGCCTCTCCTCCGTTACGTATCACCAAACGGGTACAACCGATTCAGAAGACTTGTAGTGGATCCAAGTACCGCAATCTTTATATAAGATCATTTGATCTCTTGATTTAAGTATGGATCATACGGTTCACATTTATGTTGGTCGATGTAATACCCGGTCAAAAAAAAAAAGAAGTCAATTTTGACTCCAGATTTAAACTTTGATTAATTGTAGTTTAATAAACAATTATAACCAAATTACATGTTTGTAATTCAAATGAAATTTTTATTTAAAATATTTACGAAAAACATAAACAAAAATTATAAATTTATAATATTATTTTACCTTCGGGTACGAAAACACGGGTATCTTGTACTGTGGTTGGAGACCACAGTCCCCAAAATGGGGATCTGAGTTTTGACAAAACCCAAATCCCCTCCTCATTTTTCTCATTCTTTTCTTTTTCTTCTTCTCTCTTCCATCTTTTCTCTCTAATATCATCACACCACCACCACCTTAATCCGCCAAATAACACCACCAAACGACCTCTAATCTCGAGGCCCCTTTAGGGAAAAACGATCACCACGCAACGATCTACAATCCTATCTTTTCGGATTCTCCTCGCGCGGACTTGTAAGTTTCCGACAATTCTCAAAAACTCTCAAATCTTTGTTATTTTGCTTGTTTGCGGTTTAGATAAGCTTAAAATACTCTAATATGGGTTGGGTAAAAGAATCGGACTCAACGGAGGCTGGAAAACTCGTTTTCGGCTCAAATTCCGGCGAACAGTCGTGAGTGTCGCTAGTGTGCCAAAAACAGTACTAGCGACACTACCTAAGTGTCGCTATGCCAAGTGTCGCCCATATAGCGACACTACTTAAGTGTCGCTGTATTACTTAATCAGATTTACCTATAGCGACACTCCTTTAGTGACGCCAAAATTGAGAAGTGTCGCCTATAGCGACACTAACCAAGTGTCGCCAAAATTCTTAACTATTGGGAACCAGCGACACTATCCCAGTGTCGCCAACTAAAACTAAGTGTCGCCATAGCGACACTAGCAAAGTGTCGCTAAAAACAGAAAACAGATTATTTCAATAAGTGTCGAGACCAAATTTTACCACTTGATTTTACTCCGAATTTGGATCTCGGGTGCGTTTTTACTAAAGCAATATAGTAGAAATAAAAATTTTCCAAGCTGACTTGGCAGCTCGACCCCAACCAGGGGCTCTGCCCCTTGGACCCCGCCAGGGGTTGCCACCCCTTGGACCCCGCTATCAGGGGCGCTGCCCCCGAACCCCTGTACATGGTTTCCAAACATGAACGACAAATAAATAATTACACCACACACTTAGACAAACTGATTTGTCTCATACTTATATGACCTCACGTGTTTAGGACACTAGGAGGTTACCTATCGGACGACGCGCGTATCGTAGAATCGCTAACAACTCACAGGTGAGTTTCATAGCCCCACTCTTTCAACTGTTTTACTGTTTTCGGGGTGAAACACATGCGCAACAACTTTTTTCGAATTATATTAATAAACTTTTATAATTCACACTTACTTATATTACTGTTATATAATACAAATGTGTAATACTTAGGAATTACACCCATTATATTGTTCTGGAACAACATCAATACTTAACCTAGATAGGTTACAAACATACACTGCTAGATTGTTGGAAAACAATTACCGTTATATAACTTGCTTAAGTTACAATTATACAATGACCATATTGTCACGGGACAATACCATCAAATACATTAGAACCGGTTAGTTCTACCTTCACTGGACAACAACTAGACTTCAACAGGATTAGTTTTCCTTTTAGGAAATTAAGACTGCTGATGCAATTTACGATCATCAGAACGGGAAGTGTACTTAAGTGAACCTTTCCCCCAAGACCTCATTATACTTGCTAAGCTTAAGGCTAGGAGTATACAATCGTATCATATGTTAGTATAGATTCCTTATACTAATACAAAACAACTAGGCGATGATTAGTCATACCTAGGCATATTGCGATACAACGAATAGTTAGGTATTGTATATACATACTTAGCTACGATAAATCGACATCATGTGTTACATGATATCTTATTAAATGTGCTTGTTGATTTGACTCATATATATATATGTATATGTATATATCTACACACTCATACGACCTCTTGAGCACTTGGTGCTATCTACATTATTACTTATGTATATTAGTATACATACAATCATACAAACACAACTACTCAAGTCGGACTCGTCGTAGTATGGTCGGCTCAATCAATCAAGTCGGGCATGTCGTAGTACTGCTGACTCTCATATGTTGCTTGCGAGCAATGCGATCGATGCCTGTTTAGGCACAAAACGATGCCACGGTATTGCAGTGGGCACCAAACGATGCCACGGTAAAGTGGGCACAAAACGATGCCACGGTAAAGTGGGCACAAAACGATGCCACGGTATTGCAGTGGGCACAAGTACAAAACAAATAGATGGATGGGCGGGCTTATGCTCGTGATCCACACACATTCACGGATGGGCGAGCTTATGCTCGTGATCCGCAACAAGTTAACGGATCGGTGAGATTATCCCGCGAGGCCGTTAGCTCAATCATGTCCGGGTTAGCTTACACTAACTGGGTAAACGGGCACACTAAAACCATTTTCAATCATGTCCGGGTTAGCTTACACTAACTGGTCAAACGGACAAACTAAAATATTTTCAACTATAGTTCTACGGAACTACAATTATTTTCAATCATGTCCGGGTTAGCTCACACTAACTGGTCAAACGGACACACTAAACATTCAATCATAGATCTGCGGGTCTACAATCCATTGTTGCTGGATGCAACACACTATATATATTCAATCATAGTTCTGCGGAACTACAAATACTTGTTATCATATGACGTAGTCATATAATTGCTAGATAGTTATTAGGCATGTACTGCCTCACGTTGATAGATTTATTTAATACCGGATAGGTATCCAGGCACGGAGTGTCTCAATATTTATGTACTTAGGTACACTACTAAACCACATAGGTATGAGATACCTCAATAGACGTATACACATTGGTGTTACACACCTCAATACATTATATATCAAAATCGTGGATTTTGATACAATCATTTTCAAAACATGGTTTTATACTTTATGTTTTCAACTAACAATCCTATGAACTCAGCAGCTTTATAGCTGACTCGTTTTAGCATGTGTTCTCAGGTGCCCAGCAGGATTAGGATTGCTACAAGGTTGTGCTAGCTCGAGTCGCATGTTTTCAAATCAACCGGATTTCTCTGCATAACTTTTGTATTACAAATTATGTATTGAAATTATTTTGCGAACTCGCAACTTGTATACATTTTATTTTGGGAAATGTAATAACTATTTTCAAACGTCTCATTTAGAGTCGTTCATTATGTATCTTATGCTGTGATATTTGATTTGGTAACACCCGACCCGACCGCTTCCGCAACCCGAAATTCGAGGGTGTTACAGTCGATTCACTTATATCTGGTTTTGAGTTTGTTTATGAAGTTAATCGCTGAAAATAATTGGTTATGTGTTTGTATCCGAGAACTCATACGTATATTATTAAGGGTTAAAGATGCTTCGAAGTTTGATTTGGAAAAAGTTGCATTAAATAAATTAAAATATGTTGTAGATGGCTAGTAGGAGAACATTGCTCATAGCATGACTCCTTTCAAGGATTATTTTCCACTGATATACTAAATTGAAAAAAAAAACTTTGGACCAGATCTATAGGGCTCCGATATTTCATTACGTGATTAATATGACATTAACTTTTTTTTTCTTCTTTCAATGATGGTGAATCATACGATTCAACTCTGTTTGAGATTGTACCTTTAGTTTGTTCTTTGATATCATAAGGAGATTCACAATGCCAAATAATTTTTACTTCCATAAGGCACTCTACATTGTACATATAATTATCGAATTTATTAAGTTCAGTTTGACCCAAGTGATTTAATATGTGAATTTTGTATATAATCATGCTCGGAAAATACTAAGTATGAGTTATGAAGTAAGTGTGTATTATCTCGATAAGGTTTATGTTTTATACAAAATTGTGCTCTTACAGTTAAAGATAGAAGTATCTATGTGTGTATATGTACAGGTACATATGGCTCAACTTCATTAAATGTAGCCTCTTTAACATGAGCTTTTTTGTTCAAATAATGTAGCCGCTGATTGAAGTATTGTATCTCATCCGTGGTGGACAAATATAGTGTATGTGATCTGTTATAGTGATTCTCGTGTCAACTATAGTAGACTCGGCCAATTTCAACCCATACCAAATAATAATGATCTATTTTGACCATAGTCACATGGATCGCCCAACCTGCAGCGAATTCCGATCTGGATCGGGCGTACCAGATCGCGGTACGGTTGCGATCCGGATCGCTGGGGATCGCGACCTGGATCGGAAAATCTTCGTTCCCAATCGGTAATTGATACCGTTCCGTTTGTCACCGGATCGCGATCCAACAATGCACAAATCGGTAAATTATATGGCTTTGAAACGTGTTCCAGCATAGTTCATAAAGATATCTCCAGCCTTTTAACGAAGATTTTTGGGAACGAAGATTTTTGTCACAGGATCGGGGGAGATGTGTAGAGCTTTTTGGGGAAGACAACTCCAGCTTGACCCCACCCTATTATTCATATTAAAACCCTTATCTTGATTGAATTTTCATTTTAGCCCCCTTACTTTAACATGTTTAATGTTATATAGCCATAATAATAAAATCACCGTAGAATATAAAATAATGTCATTTACTTTCATTTTAAAAATTGTTTTTGTTATAGCCTACTTACATGATAATGAAAGATAATTATCTTAATTTATAATACTTTAAAATAAAAATGTTACATGCTCGTGGGTTTATATAATCTAATCTTTTGAACTTTTATCCATACATAAAAAATCATATTCTTACAAAGGTAAATATACCGTACCAACTTGTATGGTACACCGAACCGAATTATAGGGTACATCGTACCGAAGCGAACCGGAATGAGCCTACCCCCCGTCGTACCGAATTTTGGGAATTAGCAAACCGCGATCCCGTACCGCGATCCCGTACCGGAGCGATCCGCGATCCCTGTGACTATGATTTTGACCCGTTGCACGCATAAATCATTTGCCATCAATATTATTGTCTATAATGGTGCAGACTATTGAATGCGTTGATGCAAACGGGGTTAGGGGTGACAAAACTGCTTGAGAGAGCATTATAGCGCATCCTTACTTTGTGGTAAGTTTTATGTTGTTTGCTGGGCTCACTTGTAATTTTCACTAGCCCTGATGGCTTCTTTTGCAGCATACAAGATTCTAATGTTTACATTGACTTTTCGGTTTCAGATTGCATATCATTGTTACTATGTATATTTGCAACTGGGGCCAAATCCATTCAATAAGTGTAAGTTCATCTCAGAAAGTTTATTGTTAATGCGGTTCATAAGAGGATAGGCTTAGCTGGGTTATTATCTAATTACTATATTTTAATACATCTGAGATCTATCTAATTAGCTTGTTTAAGTGTGTTCATTTAGGCTTAATCATTGATATATTCAAAGAATCACAAGGAGCAATAGTTTCCACCTAAGGTGGGAAGGACATAGCATGCAAACATCTGAGATGAGGTATAGGTTCTCAGTCACTTATTTTCATGATTTAAACATTTTTGAATTACGATTAGAATAACCATGAATTCGTTTCACTTGTTTCAACATGTTTTTGTTTTCTCTAGTTTGTTGATGCTTTGTAAGCATTACTAATATATATGAACTTTTTATCATCGTGTAGGATACATGAAGATGTGCATAAAAGACTTCTTGGATTTTGAATTATATCTATCTTGCTCAGCGTAGTTAATGTGTACATAGTTGGATTCGATTTAGTGTATTGACTTGATAATGGGGTGTTTGTTTTAACTTTATGGAGAATATATCAAAGTTGATTTATGTGTTTTTTTGGCTATTTATTTTAGTATGATTCATTACTTTTAATTACAATTAGTAGATGGCTATGAAAAAACCTACTGGAATGAAAACGTTCCAAATACTTATGCCAATGGAAAAATGGTTCCAAATACTTTCTTTTGGCACACGAACAACATTGTGCCAATTAATTTTTTGGTAACGACAAGCTAAAGTGCCAAATACATTTTTTGTAATGTGCCAAATACTTGTTTTAGGAACGGGGAACAATACTATGCCAAATGTTGTTGGCACGTGTGTTAGACCGTTCCAAAAAATAGTTTTTGTCACACGAAGAATCACGTCGTCCCTATTGCTTGCCAAATGGCACAAACATACACAACCGTCCCACAAACCGTGCCAAATACTATTTGGAACGGCTTTTATCCGATCCAAATGTATTTGGCACCCTCGTATTTAGGACAGAGCCAAAAGTGTGCCAAAGTTGTGCCAAATACTATTTGGCACCGTTTTTCACGTATTTAGCACGGTTTTTGGCCTTCCCAAATACCCATTTTTCTTGTAGTTAATTTGGCTACACTGAAATCATGTGTGACAAACTCGACTCTATGATTTAGTCACATAAACATTTACTTCATGTGACATATAAAGTCTCATGATTTAAACACACAAACTTACATTCAATGTGACTAATATCAAATTTAATGATAATATTTTTTGCCCATTTTGGCTCTAAATAATAGCCACATGAATATTTCACAACGTGACTGTTGTAAATATATTGGTCACATATAATCACTTAAAATGTGGCCATAAACATCATTTAGATACACATTTATGATATGGTGTGGCTATTATAAAGCCATATAGTCACATGATCATGCTAGAAATTAATGTGACTATACACATTAGCTTTTGGAAATCTAACACACATTAAACTTTAGACACACATAATAAGTTATGTGACCATATGTACCGGATTTTGGCTACACTGAAATCATGTGTGACAAACTCGACTATATGATTTAGTCACATAAACAATTACTACATGTGACATCTAAAGTCTCATGATTTAGACACACAAACTAACACTCAATGTGATTAGCATCAAATTTAATGATAATCGTTTTTGCCTATTTTTGCTCTAAATAATAGCCACATGAATATTTCACAACGTGACTGTTGTGAATATATTGGTCACTTATAATCACCTAAAATGTGACCATAAACAACATTTAGATACACATTTGTGATATGATGTGGCTACTATAAAGCCATATAGTCACATGATCGTGCTAGAAATAAATGTGACTATACACATTAGCTTTTAGCAATCTAACACACGCTAACCTTTAGACACACATAATTAGTATGTGACCATATATACCAGATTTTGGCTACACTTAAATCACAAGTGACAAAACCTGACTCTATGATTTAGACACATAAACAATTACTTCATGTGACCATATAATGGCATTTGGTCACAGTATTCAAGAGTGTGACATAGATTTGTCACGTTTTATGTGTATAACATGACTAATGCTTCGAACGTACACTTCATTTGTCACGCGTTCCAAATTCATATGTGACTAAATAATTAGCCAAAAAAATAGCAGTGCCCTTTAGCCACATAAATGTTCGAAGGTGTGGCAATACATTTCGGAATGGTCACACGATTGGAGTTCAGATGTAGCTAACTAATAACGTGAATTTTATTTTTGTACCTTTAGTCACATAAATATTCGAATGTGTGACCGTTTCATTTCGACTAGTGAAATCTTCCTACAAAATCTCGAAGAGACTCATTAGCCCTTTGAACAATTCTATATAAATCAATGGTTAATTTTTCAAATGTTCTACTACAAGAAAATTGATTATTAAATAAATTAACCACATGAGCAAACGAAGTAATAGAATAGGGAGGAACGTTTAACAGCCATTTTAAAGCGGATCCTGTCAGAGTTGATCTAAATCCTTTGCATAAGCACGCTTCTCTGAGATCAGCAGGAATCGGAATGATCTCCATCCTTTCCCTATATTGGGCGATGTGCTCCTCAGGATCCGTCGTTCCATCGTAAAGCTTCATGCTAGGAGTCTTTAATCTTTTCGGGATCTCAGCATCACAAATAGGTGGTGCAAATCTTGAGATCCCGTGGGCAGATGGAGCGATTTCAGGTATAGGTAGCACAACTTCAGGAATATTGGATATCATATCCCTCAAATTTTGCAACTCTCTCACCATAATAAGACTTACTCCAGGATCCTGCAAAATGTTAGTTCCAAACATATTGTCAGCATAATAATTAGTAAATATGTTACCATCATTTGGGATCCTGGATGAGGATCCTGGATTTCGTTCATGATCCTTTGTTGTGGAGATCCCTGTAGCATACACTGGATCTGGGATTCCAGTAGTTCCTTGCACATCAATGAAATCTCCTCCAATACTTGCAGATGCTGAAGTGCTGGAACCCAGGATCCTGCCCCGAACAGGAGTAGTATCCTGATTAGTAGGAGTGTTGACTCCTCTCCTCATGCTTTCGATATTCTTTTTCAAGGCCTCATTACTCTGCTCCACACGTCCTAATTGCTCTTTCACCTGTGAAAACAAAGCCATAATATTCATGTTAGAAATAATAACGGGATCCTGATCTGTGATCACGGATCCTGAGAAGGTAGATCCTGTGGAAGCTGTCCTCCTATAGATATTCTCTGGTTCCCATTGTGATGACGATAGAGGAGAAGCAGGAGGTAGATTAGTCATCACAGATGTCGATGATGGCACAATAAAAGATATAGGTTGTCCTTGTGTCGACATTTTTGACAAAAAACTTTGAAAAGAGTGAATTAACAAGGATTTTAACAAGAATTTGGGTATGAAAAGCACCACTTGCCCCACGGTGGGCGCCAAACTGTTTTGGTCAAAAATTACCCTAGGCAATTAAGTGATCAAATTTAGAAAAGTGAGGTTGGGTGCTATAAATTACTTTCAAGATAATTACGCTTTTACACGATTATCTATATGAGTAAATGACAAGTTTGAATGAAAATTATGCCTTGAATCCTTGGATTCGTGGATCCTTGTTAAAATTGAGTTTAACGGTGAAAACAAGTGTTTGTAAATAAGATTATTCCACAAGTTTAAGTAAAATGTGAAGTATTTTCAGGATAATGCAAGTTATGCAATAAATATATGATCGCAATCAATAAAAATGCATGAAACAGAATAATAATGCAATTATTGCGATAAAAAGATGATTAGAAACAAGATAAATACGTATCTTTATGATAAATATAAGATAAAATCAGGATAATGCAGAATATATGATCAAATGATCAATGGAATGCAAATTAAACAACGAAAATACAAAATAAATGCGATCGACACAAGGATGTACGAGGAAAGCCCTTGATCAAGGTTGATCGCCGGCATAAGACCTCAGGAAGGAACAATCGTTCCTTGCCTTTGTTCATCTTATAAAAATGAAAGTAATTGATTACAAACTAAGAGCACAAGGATGATCGGCTAAGTGAATACGTGTGAATTTAGCTAAGTGTTGGTGAAATAATCGTAAAAGAAAGAAAGAACAGAGTGTTTGTGTGTTTTTCCGGTGAAAATAGTGAGTAAACGTTTTCCTAATCGATCACCCAAGCCTCATTTAAATACTAAGAGCGTTTAACAATAATTCCGAAATATCAGGGATCCTCCGAGGAATGATGAAGACTCCCAACGTCTCTTTTGACTCTATTCCACACGTGCATAAGACTTCGTCTTCTCCAAATCGTATCACAGCCTAGCCACATAATCCGGAGCATATCTCATTAACGCGTTCCATGTATGACCTGGTCAATACTCAAAGAAAATAAACACGTTAATCGGCTCGTGATCCTGAACTAATACGGGTTCAGGATCCTGAACTATGTGTATTCCAGAATAAACTTAGGATTCTCAGTTAAGGATCCTCCATGCTCAGTATCCTGCACAATCATATTAGATAAATATATCCGGACCAGGATCCTGCAAGATAAACAATAATGATATATCCAGGATTTTAATAACCTATAACATATAAACATAGAATCTCAGGATCCTTAGTTTTAGCTTTATCTTGAACATATGCATGATCCTAAATATAATTTTCAATAGTAACTAGAGACTTCAGGATCCTGTATCCTAACTATAAAATTTAGCCCCAAACAATCAATAGCACATATTTGCTCATCTTCTCATTTGTTGGTTATAGCAGACGCCAAAATATGCGTAATTGAGATCTTTGTTTCTGGCGGGATCCTGAGTCTTGATCCCAAATTTGCCAATGTATCAGCCTCCGAATTTTCTTCCCTTGGAATTTGTTCTATGCTGAATGCCTCAAAAACACCTGCAAGCTTTTTACTACATCCAAATACAATACTAACTTTTTTGACCTTTAACAGCATAAGTACCATTATAATGATTAACAACTAGCAAAGAATCCATATAAACTTGTAAATGTTTAATTCCTACATCCTTAGCTAATTGTAATCCTGCAATTAATGCTTCATATTCTGCTTCATTATTAGTAGCTTGGAATTCACAGTTAATTGCTTGTGGCATTATATCCCCCCTGTGGTGATTTCAATATTATCCTTAATCCAATACCATTCATATTAGAAGCTCCATCAGTATATAAGACCCATTTATCTTTTATTTCATCTAACTGTTGAACTTCTAAATCTGCTTCATTTTGAAGATCACTAGTAAAGTCTGCTATAAAATCTGCCAAGGCTTGGGATTTTATTGCATTTCTAGGTTCATATATTAAATCATATGCACTTAATTTTACCGACCACTTAGACATTCTACCTGACATTTCTGGCTTTCTAAGTACAGATGTTATAGGATAATTAGATCTAACATGCACAGGGTGTGTTTCAAAATAATGTCTAAGTTTTGTAGATGCCATTATTAATGCGAGAATAAGTTTTTCAAGATGGGAGTACCTTGTTTTAGCATCTAGTAGGCTTTTACTTACGTAATATATTGGATGCTGCTGACCTTCATGATCCTTAACAAGTACTCCGCTTACTGCATTTCGGGATACTGACAAATACAGGAATAATGGTTCTCCATCTTCAGGCTTCATCAACAACGGAGCAGAAGATAGATAGCTTTTCAACTCTTGGAATGCTGCTTCCTGCTTATCACCCCATTCAAATTTCTTATTCTTCTTGAGGATATCATAGAATTCTTTGCAGCGGTCTAAGGATCTTGATATGAATCTATCAAGTGCCGCGATCCTGCCGGTCAATCTTTGCATATCCTTTGGACTTGCGGGGGATTTTAGATTCAGGATAGCTTTAATCTGTTAGGGGCTTGCCTCAATGCCCCTTTTGGTCACCATATTTCCCAAGAATTTTCCTGCCTCCACTCCGAAGTGACACTTAGCAGGATTGAGTTTCATATTGTATTGATCCAGGATATCAAACGCAACTCTAAGGTCCTGGAGATGATCCTCAGCTTTATTTGATTTGACTACCATATCATCAATGTAGACTTCCATAGTTTTGCTTAGCTGATCCTAGAACATCATATTCACTAGCCTCTGGTATGTTGAACCTGCATTTTTAAAACCAAAAGGCATAACAATATAACAATATATACCTGTGGGTGTCATGAATGTGGTATCCTCCTGATCTGGCGGCTCCATTTGTATTTGTTGGAATCCCAAAGATGCATCCACGAAGGTCAGGATCTCATGCCCGGCAGTAGCATCCACTATTGAATCTATGTGTGGCAAAGGGAAAGGATCCTTGGGGCACGCCTTGTAGAGATCAGTGTAATCAACACAGACTCTCCATTTACCATTTTTCTTTTGTACCACAACCACGTTTGCCAACCATCTGGGGAATTTTACTTCCCTTATCAAGCCCAGCTTTAAGCAACCTTTCAACATTCACTTGAATGATAGCATTTCTTTTCGGAGCAAATTTTCTCCTCTTTTGTTGAATTGGCCTGAAAGTATTGTCGATACCCAATTTATGTGTAATAACATCTTTAGATATACCTGTCATATCCTCAGGTTTCCAGGCAAAGGTTGCTTTTCTATCATTTAGAAACTTCACAAGATCCCGTTCAAGATCCTTTGAGATCCCGGATCCTATAAGCACTTTCTCCTCAGGATCATCAATGTTAAGCGGCACTTCTTTGACATCTTACTCAGTTGCTTCAAAGATGCTCCGTGCCTTCTTCTTTGATTGCTATGCTGACGTAGGCTTGGTAGTAGACTTCATCGATGCGGTGTAACAATATGTAGCTTCCTGTTGATCACTATTGATCCTGACGACTCCCCATTGAGTAGGTAGCTTTACACATTGATGGTAGGTCGATGGCACTGCTTTCATGTTGTGAATCCAGGGTCTACCTAGAATAATATTATAGCAAGATAATGAATCTATAACGTAAAAACGTTGCATAGAATTTACCCCCTCAATGTAGATTGGTAGTTTGATTTCTCCCACTGTGTTTTTGACTTCACCACTGAATCCCACGAGTACTGTTGATTTTGAAATGATCTCCGACTCCGGGATCCCCATTCTATTTAGCGTTTCTAAACGGATAATGTTGACCGAACTACCACCATCAATCAGGATCCTGCACACAAAATAGTTGGCTACATATAGTGTGATAACCAATCCATCGTGGTGAGGATCCTGAACATCTTCCTTGTCGTCTTCGCTGAAGGTTACCAATCTTTCATCTTTCAAGGTCAAGGATCTTGTAGGCTTATCCTGCTTTTTTGACTTTGCTTCTCTCGTGTGCCTCTTAGCTGCAGAATAAGATGTAAAGTTAATTACCTTGGCATTCGGAGGCGGTGATCCTGCCCTCTGAGGGATCCCAGAATGATCCTGAACCTCGGGATCCCGAGTCTTATCCTGATCCCTTGATTGGCCCTTCTTTTTTCCTAATAATTCCTTCAAATAACGTTTACTGAGCAGATAGCTTATTTCTTTTCTTAGGGCAATGCAATCCTCAGTTATATGACCAAAATCCTCGTGGAAGGCGCACCACTTAGATTTATCTTTCCAGCCAGTGCCCCTTTCATTCTTTTTCGGCCATCTGGCTTTGTCTCCAAGATTCTGCATTGCATAGAGGATCGCTGTAGTATCGACTGCAAAACAATAATCAGTTAGTTTAGGGCAATCCTCATCATCCTCATCTACTGCATTGACCCTTCGATCCTCATTTCTGGCATAAGGCTTGCCCCTGTTAGGTCTGTATGAAGATGATTCCATCTTTTTGTTGGGCTTGTCATATGCCGACGATGTCTCTATCCTTTTCTGGATCACAGCGTCTTCTTCCAGCCTTATGAATCTCAACGCTCTATTTTTGACTTCATCAAGATTCCTGCAAGGATTCATCACAAGATCTTCATAAAATGGAGAATCTCTTTTGATCCCCATTTTGAAAGCTTGAACAGCAGTAGCCATGTCTAAGTTAGGGATCTCGAGAGACTCGCGTCCAAACCTTCCTACAAAATCTCGTAAAGATTCATTAGCTTTTTGGACAACCCTATACAAGCCTGTGGTTAGTTTTTCAAAGCTTCTAATACATGAAAATTGATTATTAAATAAATTAACCAAATGAGCAAAAGATGTAATAGAATAATGAGGGACATTTAATAGCCATTTTAACGTGGATCCTATCAAGGTTGAACCAAACCCTTTACATAGACAGGCTTCTTTAAGATCTGCAGAAATGGGTATGATCTCCATCCTTTCCCGATACTGAGCAAAATGCTCTTCAGGATCCGTAGTCCCATCATATAGCTTCATGTTGGGAGTCTGGAATCTCTTCGGGATCTCAACATCATAGATGGGTGGTGCAAATCTTGAGATCCTGTGAGCAGTTGGAGCTACTTCTGAGATAGGTTGTACCATGCCGGGTATACTCGAGATCATATCCTTGAGCTTTTGTATTTCTCTCACCATGACAGGGCTAAATCCTGAATCCTGCAAAATATTAGTCCAAATTGAATAATCGGTGGATACTGTACAGTGATTAGCCGACATGAATGAGGATCTTGGAGTCTGTCCAGGATCCTGAGACGTCGAGATCCTAGTGGCATATATGGGATCCGGGATCCCAGTAGATCCCTGCATGGCAATGAAATCTCCATCATATCCTGTAGTGCGTGGAGTGTTGAAGTCTAGAACCCTACTCCTCAAGGGTGTAGTAGCCTGAGTATTAGGAATGTCAGCCCTCATTCTCAAGCTTTCCACATCTCTCCTTAGGACTTCATTACTCTGCTCCACTCGTGCCATTTGATCCTTAACCTGTGAAAACATAGACATAATTTCTCTGTTAGAAATAATAACAAGATCCTGATTTACCGGTCCGGATCCTGAATAGGTAGATGCTGTAGATGTCGCCCTTGAATAAACGTGTTCAGGCCTAAATCGTAATGATGAAACGGGTGGAGGTGGAGGTAAGCTAGTCATGGAAGAAGTAGATGATGGCATAGAAGAAGATGTAGGTCGTGATTGAGTCGACATTTTTGATAAAAACTTTTGAAAAAAGTGATTTAGCAAGGCTTTTAACAAGAATTTGATTATAAAAAGCCCCACTTGCCCCACAGTCGGCGCCAAATTCTTTTGACCAAAAATTTACCAATGCAATTTAGTGATCAAATCTAGTTTGTGAGGTAGTGTGCTTGTATTGATTTTCAAGATAATTAAGTGTAAACTGTAAGTTTTCGGTAAAAAGTTAAGAATCTTACAAAATGAATATGATCAACAGTAATATGAGTATTAAACTTGTAAAAAATGTTATCAAAGACTTTGTGAATATCAAATTAATATGCGGTAAAGGTTTAATAACAAAATGAATGCAAAAGATCAAGTAAAACCCAGGATAATTCTGGGATAATGTAGTTTATGCAAGAAATGAATTGAAAAAACAATGAAAAAGCAAAGTAGATGCGATTGACACGATGATGTACGATGAAAACCTTTAATCTATAATAGATCGCTAGCACAAAACCTCGGGAAGGATCAATTGATCCTTGCCTTATGTTTATATTATTGAAATAAAACAAATTACTAGCTAAGAGCACGATGATGATCAATCTAAGTGTTGGGAATGTGATTTGTAAGCGTTTAAGTGTGTGTAAGTAGTGTAGCAGTGACAAACGGAGTAAAAAGATAACCTAATTTGACCATCTCACCTCGTATATATACTACAAGCTAATTCTGAAATATTAGTGGATCATCCGGATTATGCTGCTGCAGTCTTCAACGTTCGTATGACCAAGTATAAGCCTACGTGTTGACTCTTCTCTTCGTAATTCAAATATTCCTTAGATATTATTCGATCCAAGGAAATCGGAACTAATTAGTCACATCCCGCAAGACCTGGTCATAGAGAGTAAACACGCGTATAAATTAGTAGCGAGTGATCCCGAGATATTAGATATCTGGGATCCTTAAAATAAGCAAATATTATATTATGGGAACGTTAATTATATATCCAAGATGCTCCATTATCTCAGACTTGGGTAAGTTAAGATAACAATATCCCTGCCTGGATCCTGCAATACCATTATTAGAACAGAACTTTTATATGATCATCATCCTCTCTTATTTCTAATTATAAGGATAACCTGCTCATACCTGGGGATCCCGCGTAGCACATAAATCAGGATCACATATAACTACTATTCATTACCTCAGTATATTTCTAATTCCAGTATCCCGCATACAATTTATCTTTATGCAGTCCAAGATCTCCAGTGTTAATTATATGAGAACCATTTCAGGATCCTGCAAGGTTAATCGAAAATATGCCCACAACAACCTATACCATCTGATGAGGTGCCTAACAAGCAGATGATTCGAGATGCTTTCGGAGAGTTAGTAGAGGACACAGGGATGACCTTCCAAGACTTTAGGCGAGATATCTTATTACAGCATAGGCGTAGGAGAGAAGAGGAGACTTCGCAGAGAGTCTCCAGTGGCCAGCAGTCCGTAGCCGGGCCATCTTCAGCGCCTCCACTAGCTCCTGACCAGCCACTTACTCAGGACTTCGATCAGGGCTCGCCAGCATCATAGACCGATGCACCCATATATACATATCTGCTTATTTCCTTATTTCATACATTTGACATATTTTGTGGTTATTGTGGAGCTTATTTTGTCATAATTTAGAAATGATCCGACCTGACACAGTTTGATTGGATTCTTTATCTATTATCTATTATCTATTATCTATCAGTTATTAGTTATTATGTTTTCTTATTATGTTTAATTTTTGTTTTTAGCTAGAATAAGTGAACATGTGAATGTGCAAATGAGTGATGAGCAAGGAGATGATGAACGTTCATGAAGAAACCGCTTTCTGCATGGAACCAACAAAGGAAACTTCAATCACCTGCAGATCGCTACTTCTTTCTTTAAATCTATCTCCCATCTCTATCGTGGGGAAGTTCCTTTCCTTTTTATGATTTTGAAATTCTCCATATATCCTAAATGCCTAAATTTCTAAGTGTGGGATACCATCCCACCAATTTCAGAACACTTAAACAAAATAAAAATGTTTCAATGCATCAAACCCTAAGTGTGGAATTTTCCCTCAAAGGAAATCCTTCGCCTTAGCAATGAACATTGAGGACAATGTTGTTTTAAGTGTAGGATTCATGGTATATACTACCGCAAGTATTTATTTGCTTGTCCAAAGTAAACAATTTTTCCCATTTTCACTCAAAAATTCAAAATTTTTCGCAAAACTAACCAATTGGGTTGAGCTTTAACACTAAAAGATTCGAAAACCCAACCTCGACGATGTCCGACATCCATTCGGTTGATTTCGAAATTTTTAGATTTTTGATTTAGAATATTCTCTCAAAGAAATGAACCTTCTGTCAAAATAAATAAATTGTTTTGGAAAGTAGGATAAGGCAAAAATAAAAACGTATCTTAAACTAAAGTAGAGAAATCCTCAAGGCTTCGCATGACTTGGCGCATATAAATCCTATTTGTTGTGAGGTACTTGAGCCCATTGAAAAGCATTCATTTTTAATGCTTCACTTTCATTTCGGAGTATGCGCCGATGCATGTGTCTTTGAATTAGAACTTGCTCCAGTAATGCGTTTCAAGACCATACCAATGAGTGCCATACGCGGTATAGGTGCAATTAGAGGATATTGGCATTTATTAGGATTTAACCCTTTCTTTCAAATCTTTTCAAGCCTAACCCTTCCAACTTTCTTTCAAAGATTTTTGATGATCCGAATTAGAAAACCCTTTGCGCCTTAGCCAGTTTCATTTCAAAAACCACTATCGAAACCCAGAAACTTCCCCACAATTCAAAAATTCCCCATATTCACCAACTTAGCTCATGAATTTCATAGGTTATAAGAAAAGGTTGCTTAAGGAATCCTTCTAGTAGTGTCTTATCTTCAAACATCTCTACGTACCTTCTCAAAGCTTACACATTAAAGAAAAATCTAAGAAGAAGATATGGTACAAAGCAAAGTTAGTACCCATCATGAAGAAAATATCCGCAAAATGACAGTACAAAAAATTGGTACTCGTATGAGAGAAATCAAAGATGTCTCACTATGTGAAAAGGTTTCTATGGTCATTAAAAGAAAAGAAAAAATAAAATATAAAAATCAGGCCTTAGAAATTACTAGAGACAAATATAACCTCAATAAGAAGACTACTTTCCGAAGAAGAAGAAAAATCCTTCCTAGCTCGTCCTTTTTCAAAAGAAATATCATATTCAGCAAAGATTATTCCTTCTAGGAGATGAGTCTACTCTAGTGGTTATCTTAAGTAAAACTTTCTTAGATCCATAAAAAATTCTGAGTTTGAAGCACCAAACCCTCAAAACCCTTGAAAAACCATCACTATCCATACACACTTAACCCTTATTCACACAACCCAATTTAAATGCCTTGGGATAATTAGCACCGTTCTCAAAGGAGTGGTGGAGATACGATTCTCAACCAAGCCTATGACGATAAGCACTGCATGACTGGCATTGAGCGATTTCGTTTCTAATAGAATTATAGATAACCCGATACACTATGAGTGAATTGAGTGACCACCTGTGAGAATCTCCCAGTCATGTACATCTACGTTTCGAGAGTTGCAATTTGCAAAGTATGCCAAAAGGATGATCATATTATGTTTAAGTATAGTTATTTCTTGTTGATGCTTACTTTTTGGAAATATTTATCTAGCTTGAAGAAAGTGATTTTCTGCAGGAGGTATTTTAAGCACCCCAAATGTTCTTAAAAATAAAATCTTTTTCGGGATTGAAAACGAAGGTTTGCTTGAGGACAAGCAAAAGCTTAAGCGTGGGATGTAGCGTAAAAAGTCACATTTTTACGTACATTATTTGCCTCATATTTAACTTTTTTCTAACAAATACATCTTAAAATCATCATTATTAGTCAACTTTTGTTAGAAAGGTAAAAACTTGTCGGTCTCTCAAAAATCATACGAAAAGGTAAGAAAACTAACCTAAATAGGCACCAAATTGAGCGACACCTCAAATCTACTGTAAACTCCATACCAAGACCTCACAAATGACTTATTTTTTAGCTATAGATATTACAAGAACGTGGATATGAAGAAGGCTCAAATTGGAACAAGGACGAGAAAGATACAAGCCTAACAACACAACCGAAGACCCCGAGAAGTATTCTGAACATGCCTGGGATATACACCTCCAAACTATACCAAATTGGTATCATTACGAGCGTAACGGAATTACGAGATCTTGGGCAAAATAATCAAGTCAATCAGGCAAGAAACGAAAGAGATACGGCCATTCGAAGCAACGAGGAAAAGCCGAAGAAAACACACGACCAGCCTAGAGGCCGTACACGGCCTATAATGGACCGTACACGGCCTATACCAGACCGTATACGGCCTGTATAGGTCCGTGTACGGATCCCTAGGTGGCCATGTGGTCTCTTCCTTGCTTTGGTTGCTTGTATCTTGTGCTTGTATGCTTGTACGCTTGCATTCTTGAGTTGCCTATAAATAGAGAGCCTCCCCACCTCATTTCAACACACCTCACACCTTCACACATCATTTCTTTCACTTTCTCTCTCACACATATAATTTCTCTCTCTAGGTTTGTAGTTCTTTTAGTTTCTCTCTCTAGTTTCTCTAGGTTTGTAGTTCTTTTAGTTTCTCTCTCTAGAGAACTAGAGAGACGTAGTCAACGGTTCGAGTGGGGAACAAAGATGTAGCTTGGGAATTTCATTGTAACGAGTTTTCAAGATTCAGACTTATGTACTACTCAGTATTACGCTGCTCGGTTATTACTTATTCCTTTACTAACTGTTATTGTGTCTTGTTTGCATGATATCTTTGTACGTATTGCGAATATTGCCATGCTATTTACGTAGTTTGAAACTGTGATTGTTGAAATGTAGATATTAGGATTAGGGATGATATTTAATTCATATTTAATATATAATAATTGGTGATTGTACTGATACGTATCTGGTTAAGCTTTTCATGAATATAGAATTAATCTAGTGTCCACCCTTTCCAGTCTTTCACGTTACTATTACCCTTAGGATAGGATCTGATCAACCCTAATACTACGTAGATATAGTTATCTCTGTTACAGTATGAAGTTATGAATATTCTGTAAAACTGCACTGTACTTCGTATAGCGTTGGAAACACCTCATGTGGAATACAAATACATGGAAGCTAAGGAAATACCGTAGGATTATCTCATCGTGGTATACCTATAAGTCACCCTTCTAGAACATGGGTCTAGGAACAATAAATATGTAGAAATGCTCATTGCCCTCGTATTGTACATCGTGAGTATACCTTGAGTCAGGAACACTGTGGAAATGCCAATGCACTGTACACCATGAGTATTCCTAGGGATGAACACCTAATGGCAAAGAAGGGCCTAATTCATGACGGAGTTAATTGTGCTTTAACCTTATAGGCAAAGAGTTCTGAAAAGAAAGCAAGTACTCGGCTGTAATACAAGATTATTAAAACGTTTAACTCAACATAACCGACAGTTTAACATACATAGCATACAATTAGTACATACCCAGATAAACTCATATAGATTTAGGTGTTAAGAACGGTCAGATATTGAATTGTAGTTTGTTACCTTATGCCTACACTCAGGATACGTAATCCGTAGAGGTCGCTTAGTCCTTCCAGGATAGTGAGGGGGGTTTAAACAATCTGTTTTTGATCAGAATCACGATAACCTATGTCGCACCCTCAATTTCAGATTTGCGGAAGCGATTCGGGTCGGGGCGCTACTAATCAATAATCAGGCACACAAGGTATACAATGAACGACTCTATATGCGTCGTTTCACAACTTGTATTGATAAAACAAAAGTTTACAACAAAAGTATATTTTACATTAGCTCGGTTTGAAATTGAGAGATTTACATACATAATTAATTTATACAAATTATAATAATGCAGCTAAATTTCTGAATGTTTGTATGCTGACACGAGCTAACGTATCTTGATCGGGCAGTCCTACCTACTGCTGAGTACCTGTGATACATGCTAAAATGGGTCAGCGAAACGCTGGTGAGCTCACAGGTTTGTATTTCAAAACATATTGTATGAACCGCAAGATTTAATTGAATTTAAGTTTCAATAAAGCAAAATAAAAGTTATACAGCCATGAGCACATAGTCTGACCTTAACTTGAGGGTCGGGTCCAATGAAAGAATTCCGATCGAGGTGCCTCCTATGAGTGCCTAATCTACACTCGTCTACCCAAATGCTAATACGTGCGTTTGACCAGTTAGTGCTTGCTAACCCGGACGAAGATTGTCAATCCTATATGATATAATATACTAACATTCACGCTACAGATGTACTACCAAACTATATTTGTGGAGGACTTTAAATTGATTAGTTGAAAACAATTCATGTAGTATTTGATTTTGATTTGCACTTGCGTTCACATGTAAATAAATCGAGCAATGTATCACACCCCTGATGAAAATAGTAAAATAGGGGCTATGAGACTCACCTGAGTCTTGAAGTGTTTAACTTAATAAACTTGATTTGATTTGCCGACTATTGTTGTCCGAAGACGTGTAACCTGAGGGTGTCCACGACACGCGATGGTTATTAACATGAGTAGGTATCTATAAAGATCACCTTTGTAGTTGTTCGTCCTACTAGAATGTCCAAATGACTATGATTTGGTTGATTTGATTTAGTTTTGAAAACGTGTACGGCCCGTTGGTGATTGATTGTAATAATAATTTCAACATTATTATCTTGATTTCGAATGTTATACTCAAAAGTATGTCCCAATGTGCTTTAGAAGTCGTATCGTATAAAGGTTTAAGGTTATACAAGTTTGACACTAAGTAAAAATAGTGTAAACATTCTGTTTTTTTTTTAGCGTCACTTATAGCGACACTTAAGGGTCTAGGCGACACTCGAGAAGTGTCGCATAAAATGGTAAATTCTGTATTATTGGCGTCACTTAAGGAACTGACGCATAAGGGGCGACACTTAAGCAAGTGTCGGGTACAAGTGTCGGGTGAATTGCAAATCAATTTCGGGAGACACTTAAGCAAGTGTCAGATACAAGTGTCGGGTATTGAATTTATGAAACTTAGGAAGTGACGGGAAAAGAGGGTTTTTAGCGGCACTTAGGCAAGTAACGCAAAATTAGGGCTTTTGGCGACACTTAAGGCGTCACTTAAGGAAGTGACGCTATATTGGATCTGGCTATGCATCACTTACGTCTGATCGATTTCTAAATTTGTCGAAAACGTGTTTAACAACTACCACATGGTCTGATTCTTTTACCCAACCCTTATTTGGTTCACTGAGCTTATAAAAACCATTACTTCGAGTTGGTTGCGTTTCTAGAGTCGTTTTCTTTAAAATGCCCAAAACCAACATTTTTCGACAATGTTTCCGAAATTGAGTTTTGAACATATCTTTGGACATATCTAAGCTAGATTAACAACAAACAAGCTAAATAAATGAAAATCTAAGAGTTTTCGAAAGTGTCGGGAATCTTACGAGTTAACGCAAAACGAAACCGAAAAGATAGGGTTGTAGATCCCGTTGCCGTGGTTGTTTTTCTCCAAGTGAGCTAGATGATCCGAGGTCGTTAGACGGTGTTATTTGGTGGTTGAAGGTGGTGGTTTGGGGTGGTGGAAATGAGAGAGGGTGAGAGAGAAATATGGGTGTGTTTGGTGTGAATGAAACAAAAATGAGGTGAGGGAGGTGGTGACCCTCACCTACACGGTTTTAGTAGGGCCCACCCTATATGGGTGTGTCCCAAATTTTATCCCCTGTGTTTGCGCTCCGTGCGGTGTTCGTTTTCCAGGTCGTTTAAATGTTTAAATAATTTTTACACGCGTTTAAGTATACGTTTCAAAATGCGAATAATTATTCGATATTTTTGTTGAAGTATTTCATCGAATGCTTTATAATTGAGTTATCAAATATAACTGAGTTTTGTTTTGATTTTTTTGCGCGTTTAATATTTTAATCGTGTAACCATTAATTGTACGATACAAAATTGTGACACCCGACGATTTAGGTTTATTGATTAACCTACTTGAAAACCCTAATTACGTGTCTTTAGTTTAGTATTAGGCTAAATACTTGTAATTACTTGTAACTATTTGTATATTTATGTGAATATACACTCCCGTAATTGATTTATATTACGCTTACGTAATTAGTTGTAATTACACTTACGCAATTTGATAAAATTGTGCGAAACAACCGGACGTAGTCCGCCTAATTATACGACGTTGGTGAAAACAATTCTATAAATAACTTGAATCTATTTTTAGAAGTTATTTATCATATATTATTATTTTGTTAAAATAATACACGAAAAACTTAAGCGTTTTGGCTAAAACGTCTCAAACGCAACAGAAAGGCGCGGAACGCGCCGACAATCGAACGAAAGCCAAAATATATTTTAATAATTTAAATATATTATTTTGTATGAAATTATTATTGAAAACATCATATAATAGTTCGTCAATGAAAAACGTCTATTTAAAACGCTACGCGATTAAACCTCCGTAAAACGTGCACGCAAATCGAGACCGATAAATTAACGAAACATTTTTACAAGTGTTTTCAAGTATCTATACTAAATATTTCAAGTGAAAATATCGGAATTTAAACCGTTACTTAAATGTGTGTATAAAACGTTTAACGTATAAATAAACGTCTAAACAATCGGGTAAACAAACGGGAAACGCAACGAATTAAATTGGGAAAAGTAAAATAACCAAAATACCCTTGGTGGGACCACATGGGGGCTGGCCACCCCATGTGCCACCCCTCACCTCACCCAATTGCAAATCATGCAATTTGTAATCATCACCAAAAACCCCATACTTTCATTTAGGATTCATGCATATTTCCCTTTTCATTTCTCACTTTACACTCAACAAATTCACCCATAATTCTCTCAAAAATCTGGAGAAAACCAGACCTAAAACATCCATAAACATCAAATTATCATCATCTTGAAGATTAAGAACAAAAAGGAACCAAGCTCAAGACATCATCATCTTCATCTCCCTCTTGTTTCTCCATCATTTTGTTGGTATAAATCACCTAAACTCCTCATTTTCATACTTGTATAATGTATATTTAGATGTTATTATGATTATGTAACACTTTTATGTCCAAATAAAAGGTTAAAATACGTTTTTGTAACACATAGGTAAGAAGACAGATTCTGTCTTCAAAAACACAGCTTACAAAAATGGTCGTATCTGGAGTTCTAGGAAGAATTAGATAACGAATTTTTTTTAAAAGTTGCGTATTGAAAAGAGCTACAACTTTCGTGTTTTACACTTTTTCCAGATCTGTACGTATTTTTGTGAATAATCTGATCTTTGAGTCAGGTCTGAAAGTTTTCGAAAACCGAGTAAGGTTCATACACGAAATTATTTAAATATGTGAATGGACATAATACATCTAAGGAAATTTAAGTTATGAACTAGACACATGAATGATCAGTTGATAAAAATTGTAGACCTTAATTTGGACCAGAAGTAGTAGAAATAAAATGGCGAACCAAACCGACAAAAGTCGAAAATTATGAAATCTTGAAATCTTAAGTTGCATGTTAGAAACCGACACTTTGGATGAACCCCGACACGAACCGACAAATTTTATGGACTCTACAAACTGATATATGGGTTGGGTAAAAGTTTCGGGTCAAACCGAGTTGGTTTGACCAAGTCAACAAAAACGGCTCGGTTTCTAAAAACGACAAAACTTACTATTTTTGGAAAGTGGTAACAAAAATGGGTTTGGGTGACTTAGTTAGTAACTTGGACCAAAAACTAAACTTAGAAAGCTTCCCGAATTAGAAACCGACATATAAATTGGAAGTGTCTCAAGAAGTGACTCATAAATTGAGAAGTGACTCATAAAATTAAAAGTGACTCGATAAGTGACTCATGAAATCAGAAGTGACTCTATAAGTGACTCATGAAATCAGAAGTGACTCTATAAGTGACTCATAAATCAGAAGTGACTCTATAAGTGACTCATAAATCAGAAGTGACTCTATAAGTGACTCATAAAATCAGAAGTGACTCTATAAGTGACTCATAAAATCAGAAGTGACTCTATAAGTGACTCATAAATTGAGAAGTGACTCATAAATCAGAAGTGACTCTATAAGTGACTCATAAATTGAGAAGTGACTCATAGTTTGACCAACCTTAACCAGTTTGAGCAGGTTTGACCAGGTTTGACCAGGTTGACCAGGTTTGACCAGTTTGACCAGGTTTGACCAGTTGACCAGGTTTGACCAGTTTGACCAAGTTCGACCAGGTTTGACTAGCTTTGACCAACGAGTTGACCAACTTTGACCTACGGTTTAAGGCTTATACAAACTAAAATAATCTATTTGCAACACACTATTTGTACTACTGAATAGTATACAACAAAACAAACTTGATAATAATGTCTAAATGAATTATTATTACAAACTTTCACCAACGTGTCATACACGTTTTTAATAATCGAACTTGAACAACTTATTTGGACATACTAGTTGATGAACTAGCTCTAGGTGGATATTAACCCTCCACCTGCACGATTGGCTTAAGTGGACATTAACCCCCACTTATACAATCGCTATAGATGGTCTTTTGAGACATCTACTTATACCCAACCTTATACGTTTTTAGGACGTTAGAAGGTTGCACACCGGCTTGCTTGCTTATTTGATATTTGCTTGCTACTTTCTAATCTAAGGTGAGTTTCATAGCCCCACTTTTTACTGCT
Source organism: Helichrysum umbraculigerum (assembly GCA_949592205.1). NCBI lineage: Eukaryota > Viridiplantae > Streptophyta > Magnoliopsida > Asterales > Asteraceae > Helichrysum > Helichrysum umbraculigerum. The sequence continues at coordinate 57,221,456 of CATIUR010000003.1, read as the reverse complement.
TTTTACTTTGGGATGAGAATACATGGTCTATTTTATAAACTGTTTTACATATGAACGCAAGTAACGAAAACTCTTATACTAATTGCATGAGTAACTAAACCAAACTACGATGGCCCCTAACAAATATCATAGTACGTTAATACTAAGCGCGAACATTATGGATAGATCTATCGGGACCTGACAATCCGCCATCCGGGTTAGTCGCGCTAACCACTATACGGATGCATAATATTTCGTACAGCCGAGTGTACTGGTTACACACTCACTGGGGGTAAACAACTACGGTTAATCTTCGGACTATGAGCTCATGGCAATAGTATACTACGATTTACTTTGGCATTCATGCTACTTTGATAACTATGAAATCTTGTGGTTCATACTATGATTTTAACTGCGAAACCTATGAACTCACCAACTTTATGTTGACCTTTTAGCATGTATTTCGCAGGTTCACAAATGCAGTAGGACTTCCCTCAGAAAACAAGGCAGTATGATACTTTTGGAAAGCATTAGCTCGAGTCGCATGTTTTCACAAACAACAAGATATTAGATTGCATTACGATATTTTGTATCAACATTTATGTATTAGAAATCTCTAACGATTTATACGAACTCCAGATATTTTGTAAACATTTGAATTATGGTAATGAATATTTTTCAAACGTCTCATATAGAGGTCGTTTGCTTTAATCAGGTGTTGTGATATTTGATTTGGTCGACGCCCCCGTGACACCGCATACTTCCGCTGCCACGTGTTTTGGGGGTGCGACAGATTGGTATCAGAGCCTAAGGTTATAGCGAACTAGGATTGCATTAGTGACCTAGACTATAACCGTTAGATTAGTATTCCTCATTTGTTATGACTGGTTCAGCAATTGCATCGTTCGAATTTAATTTAACATAGCTTGATCAACTATGTACAATTAAAGGAGATTCGATGCAAGACCTGAAATGGTTATAGTAAACGAGAGTACAGTAGCAGACGTAGACCGAGGATAGAACGGGACCAACCTTTATATGTACTTATGTGCTAGGCTTTTATGTGTATATAAATGTATATATACGTATAACCTTACGTACACTAAACTTACTTGCCACCCTTTACGGCAACCACTCCCACAACTATGTCACCCGACATAGAAAACGAGACTCAACCCTTATATACCACTAAGGAGACTTCCTCGGTACCGCTCGCCCAACCGAATCATGCAACGATATAATCGAATAGGACTCACTTGAGGAGAATCCACCTAAGGATTCGCCACCCAAAATAAGTGGCGCCTACTTCACCCTCTTCTTTCCGCTCACAACCAAATCACTCGGGAACACGTAAAGAACTTCAACAGTATGATGCTTCGTCACTTCATACTCTTCATACCCACTTTTATCATAGACCCACTGATATGACGTAAAAAGTCATGTTTTTAGAAGCTTTATTCCTCACATTTTGGACCTTTCTTTAGTAAAAACATTCCAAAACATTGATTATTTATTAAAATTCACTAAAGTGGTTCAAAAGTAGACGTTGTGGTAAAAATCACTGAAAACACTCTGAAATCGCACAAAACACAACATTTTAATACAGGCCGATTCTTTCGACCTCATTTTCCTGTCAAGGCACACCTCGTAACTTCTACCATCTGTTGTATAGGTAAAATTGAGACGGAAAAATCTAGAATCAAGTGAAACGGCCAAAGGACGGAGAAACCACTACGCTTTCAGAGCCATCAAAAGTCATTTTGGCTACGCCTAAGCTCTACACTTCCAATTTCTGTGAGATTGGCATCATTAGATGCATAACGGAATTACGAAACCACAGGCGAAAGAATCGATTCAAACGGACACATAACGAAGGAGATACGGACGTTTTAAGCAACGAACGAAATCAGACAGAGCCCGTATACGGCCCCACACACCGTATGGAAGCCGCGGAACGGTCGTAGGTACAATACTTTGCATTAATTATGTTTCTATCCTCTCTTGATTAGTCATCACATCTAGCAGCCTTACCCTTGACTATTCATCAATAACATTTAACGAAATCATAGTAAACACTCGCTTATCCTCTGTTGACCGAGTCTCCGTACAAACCTCTTTTGTTTTATTTTCTTTATTTAAATTAGTATTTAGTTATAAAAATCAAACCTATCCAAAAACTTTTAAAAACCCTAGCTGAATCTCCAAAGATAATAAAACTTCCTAGACTCCCATGCCCGTTGTAGTTTGAAGAACGACACCTGAGTCATACATACCACTTGCTGCCCTTTTAGGTCTGTCAGTAGTATACAACTTAGGATTCCCCTGCTCTAAAAATTTAAAACCCTGTCCGCGCATCCTGGTTGGTTGGTTCAACGACCGGATTAAAATCCGTCCGACCACTTGAAGCACGACAAGCTTTTTTGGCGCCGCTGCCGGGGACTACAACGACCGATTTTAGGAATTTTGTTATCTTAGTTATTTAGCGATCCTTACGGAAGATAAATATCATCCGGAAGTTACAGTTTTTATCCCTAGGTTAGTTACTTTTTAATTTCCCGTCCTTAGTTAAACCTATCCTTCCAAAACCCTATTTTCTTCTAAAAACAAGTTATGGCGAATCGTATCACTCTCGCCTCATCAACCCAACCACTGCTAGAGGGACGAGGAGGACTAATCGTATCACCAACCAACGAAACCATTGAAATCAGACCACACTTCATTAAATTACTTAAATCTCAGTGTCAGTTTCATGGTCTTTCGGTTGAAAATCCAAACGCCCATCTTAACAAGTTCATCAACCTTTCTGACTCTTTCGAACAAACCGGATCCAGTGTCAAAGTCACCCGACTTTACCTGTTTCCTTATTCTTTAGCTTTCCGAGCTTAGACATGGTTTTATGAACTCGAACCCAATTCGATTCATACATGGGAGGAGATGGCTATTAAGTTCTTAGCTAAGTTTTTCCCTCCGTCCCTACAAACCAAACTCAAAAATGAAATCATTAACTTTCGTCAAGGAACTACTGAATCATTAAGCTCAGCTTGGGAACGCTTTAAGAATCTGCTTGGAAAATGTCCGAATCATCAGTTGGCTGAAACGAATCTTGTCTGTACATTCTACAACAGTCTGAATCCTCATCACCAACAAACCCTCGATGCTGCTTCATCCGGAAATTTCATGCTACATACGTCAGAAGAAGCCTGGAAGTTGATTGAGACGATAACGATGCACCAGCACGACTTGGAGTTTGATGAATCAACTTCGGAAGACAAAGACACTTCTATTCAAGCATTCGACACCTTAAGAACTTAACTCGAATCCATCTCTAAAGTTGTTAAGGATATGCAAGACTCTTCCAAACCTAAGAAGCAACCTCAACGGCTCTTCTCACGCTCGAAGCCCAAGGAAGATGTTCTCGCCACATCTGGAGCCACTGATCAAATCAATCCTTTAAAACCTTTCACTCAGCGGTTATCCAAACAACCTATCTCTCATCTGTTAGTTCCCTCTACACCCTCTACTTCTTCTCAATTGTCTTCTCGTCTAAACAATACGATTTTCAATAACTTCATGGTTGAGCAAAATAATAAAAACAAACAAATTGTTGATTTTCAAAACCAAATTGATTATTTGCTCAGAATTTCAAACGATTTAATTAAAAACATGGAGGATAATGTTAAAAGATTGTTTTTCAAAGTTGAGGAGAAGCAAAGAGAAGAAGCGATTAGCAAAGCTATTCATCTTATGATTATGATGATATCCTTGTAGTCAATAGAGGCGGAAAAGAGACTAAGAATGAGAAATCAGAAGATATTCCTTCAGACGAACCTTCTAGTTCTTCTCTACCCACTGATTCAGTACCTGTTGACACTCCTGTCACCTCTCCTGAACCAGAATCTTCCAAAGCCCCAGAAGTAGTTAAACCAACACGTATACCTTTCCCTGGTAGGCTTAAGAAAGAGAAACAAGAAGCCCAGTTTGGAAAATATCTAGAGATGTTCAAAAGCCTACACTTAAACGTTCGATTATTAGATGCTTTAGTTGAAATGCCTAGTTGTGCCAAATTCTTTAAAGAACTTATATCCAACAAAGAAAATCTCAGACAAATAGTTAACTTGCCCTTAGACGCAGAATGCTCTTTAATTATGCAACAAGGACTGCCCCCAAAGCTAGGAGACACTGGCCGTTTCACTATTCCTTGTTACCTTCAGGATGTTAAAATAAGTAACGCCTTAGCTGACTTAGGAGCTAGTGTAAACCTTATGCCATACTCGCTTTATAGGAAACTAGGATTAAGCGAACTTTTACCAACCCGTATGACCATCCAATTAGCTGATAGATCAGTTAAACTCCCTCGAGGAATTGCTGAAGATATTATGGTGCGTGTTGATAAATTTGTCTTTCCTGTTGATTTTGTTGTTATGGATATTGAGGAAGACACTCAGGTACCACTCATCCTCAGTAGACCTTTCCTAAATACTGCCAAAGCCGTCATTGACGTGAATGAAAAATCTTTAAAACTTAGAGTGGGAACTGAGGAAGTCACCTTCAATGTCGATAAACTAATGAAACTTCCTATGGGAGAAGACCTTGGTCTTGTAGATTCTATGCAGGAAATAATTGAAGAATACTTGGAAGAAATCCTCGCAGTAAGCAGCATTAATCCCCTTCCAAACACTGTCATCACAACAAGGAAAATCTGTGAAGAAGGTGCGGGTCTATGCTCAGCTATCTCGGATCCATCCATTGCATCAAAGGAAGTGCTATTACCTTTAAAGAATTCCAACTTACAGCCCAACAGATTTATCACTGCTGTACCACTTGGGCAAGGCACTCCGGTCACTCTCTTGAGAAGAAACCCTAATTCTGAAATTCCTGATTCATCTCTCTCAAAAGAAGAAATTCTGAAGACTCTCAAGGAAATGGAGTCAATGCTTAAACCATCCAATCCACAACTTTCTGAAAGATGTGAAAACTTGAAACTAGAGATTACTTTTACCACATCTTCTTCAGCTCAGTTTCAGAGATTTGCACTCACAAAGGACAACAAGGAAATAATCACTGAAGATAATGCAATCTCTCAATCTTCCCAAGTAAAATATGAGCTGAGAAAAGATGAGCTTTACAACAATACAGAATGGGTTGAAATAGCATCAGCCAACATTCCAGAGGCACCTGCAGTTGAGTTAGATTATCAGACAACATACGATGAGCTTAAGAGAGACGAGATTGCAAGGATGAAGCCTTCCACTGAAGAACCACCCGAATTGGAGCTAAAGGAACTTCCCTCACACCTTGAATATGCTTTTCTCGAAGGAACTTCACACTTACCAGTTATCATATCCAAAGATCTGAAGCCTGAAGAGAAAGCACTACTCATTAAGGTTCTAAAGTCACATAAGAAAGCGATTGCATGGAAAATGTCTGACATACAGGGGATCAGCCCAAATTACTGCACTCACAAGATCTTAATGGAAAATGACTTCAGGCCTTCCATTCAAAGGCAAAGGAGAGTTAACCCGAAGATTCAAGACGTGGTGAAAAAGGAGGTTATCAAACTCTTGGATGCTGGTTTAATTTACCCTATTTCAGATTCCCCATGGGTCAGTCCAGTTCAAGTCGTCCCAAAGAAAGGAGGCATGACGGTCATCGCTAACGAAGACAACGAGATGATTCCAACACGAACCGTCACCGGTTGGAGGGTATGTATCGACTATCGGAAACTAAATGAAGCTACACGCAAAGATCACTTCCCTCCACCGTTCATTGATCAGATGCTTGAAAGATTGTCAGGAAACTAATTCTATTGCTTCCTCGACGGTTTCTCCGGCTATTTTCAGATACCTCTCGATCCAAAGGACCAAGAAAAGACGACGTTCACTTATCCATACGGAACCTTTGCCTACCGACGTATGCTGTTTGGCTTATGTAATGTACCAGCGACATTTCAAAGGTGCATGGTAGCAATCTTCCACGACATGATTGAACAATGCATGGAAGTGTTCATGGATGATTTTTCGGTTTTTGGAGATTCGTTCACCACTTGTCTTTCTAACATGAACAAGATGCTCACCCGATGTGAAGAATCGAACCTAGTTCTGAATTGGGAAAAATGCCATTTCATGGTAAAAGAAGGCATAGTTTTAGGACACCGTATATCCAAAGCTGGAATTGAAGTTGACAAAGCAAAAGTCGAGACCATCTCAAAACTTCCACCACCCACCTCTGTCAAAGCCATCCGCAGTTTTCTAGGACACGCCGGGTTCTACCATCGCTTTATCAAAGATTTCTCTAAGATCTCCCGACCTATGACTCATCTCATCGAAAAGGATACTCCGTTTGTCTTTACAGACGAATGTCTCAAGGCCTTCGATCATCTGAAAGATCTGCTTGTTCATGCACCGATCATGGTTGCTCCAGACTGGAGTCTCCCATTTGAAATCATGTGCGACGCCAGTGATTTCGCAGTCGGAGCAGTTCTGGGACAGCGGAAGGAGAAACAGTTTCAACCAATATACTACGCCAACAAAACGCTCAATGACGCCCAAGAGAATTATACAACTACAGAAAAAGAGCTGCTAGCGGTAGTATTTGCTTTTGATAAATTTCGTTCTTATCTAATCTTGTCCAAAACTATTGTCTATACAGATCACTCAGCTCTGAAATATCTTTTTAAGAAGCAAGATGCTAAACCTCGCCTTCTACGATGGATTCTACTCCTTCAAGAATTCGACATCGAGATCAAAGACAAAAAGGGAGCAGAAAACGTCGCGGCGGACCATCTCAGCCGATTAGAGAATCCTTCAATGGATAAGTTGCACGAAAAAGACATTCAAGACCAGTTTCCAGAAGAACAACTCATGCATATTGGTAAATACTATCAAGGGTCACGATCTACAAATGATCCCTGGTATGCTGACTATGCCAATTATTTGGTGGGAAAAGTCGTACCTAAAGGAATGCCAACCTCTCGAAGACAAAAATTCTTCCGCGATATAAAATATTACTATTGGGACAACCCTTTCCTCTTTAAGGTTTGCCCTGATCAAATCATTAGAAGATGCGTTGATGGGAAAGAGGCAGAACACATCCTACACCAAAGCCACCATGGACCTACTGGAGGACATCATGGTACCAACATGACCGCAAGAAAAGTGTACGATGCCGGCTTTTTCTGGCCAACCATATTTCGAGATGCGTACGATCTGGTGAGACGCTGCGATATCTGCCAAAGACAAGGCAATATAACAGCCCGGAACGAAATGCCACTCACAAACATCCAGGCCGTGGAAATCTTTGATATATGGGGATTAGATTTCATGGGACCGTTCCCTAAATCTAACGGTAAAGAGTACATCTTGGTTGCAGTCGACTACGTCTCCAGGTGGGCCGAGGCCCAAGCTCTCCCAACAAATGACTCCAAAGTGGTAACCAAATTTCTCAAAAAGCTATTCAGTCGATTTGGGACTCAAAAAGCAATAATCAGTGATCGTGGTACACACTTTTGCAACGTTCAATTCATGAAAGTTCTGCAACAGTATGGTGTCACTCACAAGACATCAACAGCTTATCACCCCCAGACAAATGGGCAAGCTGAGGCAACAAATCGAGCTTTGAAAAGAATCTTGGAAAGAACTGTTGGTAATCATGGGTACAAATGGGCTGAAAAATTAGATGATGCATTGTGGGCATTCAGAACCGCCTATAAAACACCATTAGGAACCACACCGTAACGTCTAGTTTATGGCAAAGCATGTCACTTACCAATTGAGCTGGAATATAAAGCATACTGGGCTTTGAAGAACTGCAACTTAGATATTTCTACAGCTGGAGCAAATAGACGAATGTAGTTGAATGAGTTAGCCGAACTAAGGGATCAGGCATATGACAGTTCGTTAAGCTTCAAGGAACGAACTAAGAGAATTCACGATGCTAAGCTGAGGCCCTCAAGATTCAAAACAGGAGATAAGGTGCTGCTTTTCAACTCAAGATTCAAGAAATTCTCTGGCAAGTTTAGGATCAGGTGGAGCGGACCATTCATAGTAGCAAAGGTATTTCCTTACGGTGCAATCGAACTCGAGGCACCAGAAGGTAATTTTAAGGTTAATGGTCATCGCTTAAAGCATTACTTCGAAGACTTTCCCATCAGGGAAGATGTCTTTATCTTTGAACCACCATGAGTCGACAGAAAGGTACAAAGAGTCAAGCTAGAGACTCGTAAAACAAGCGCTCTTGGGAGGCACCCCAAGCCTATCTTTAATTCTGTCATTTTATTTCTTAGTTTATTTTTATTAAGTATGGTTGTCTCTGAACTAATAAAATTGCAGGCTTGCCAATTATCTGACTTTGAATTGCAAAATCTGAGATAAGTGTAGTTCATTAACTATCACTGTTAGCATTACCTGTTTATTTTATCTTGTTTCTGGATGGACGCTGTTGACACTGATCATGTAGCTGCGAGACCACGCAGACGACACATACCTCGTAGACGCAGAGCACAGAGAGCGGCTATGCTGGCCATCACTGAGGAGGACCTGACTGATGTCCCGATCACTCACGAGGAGTTGCCCGATGAGAGGCCCTCATCACCTTTGCCAGCCCCCGTACCCACTTTCGAGTACGGTATCACTACGGCTGACCCAGCTGCTTCATGGGCCCTCTTCCGGACACTCTCCATCCAGCATGACATCATGTCCTCTATCTGTGAGCAGCTCGAGATTCCGAGACCTGATGCCATTCCCTACAGGCTTGGCCCAGATCCGGGACCATCTTGACCTCCATGGTCCTTCTTTCCTCCTGCTGATCCACCTGTTCTCTCTACTGCTGGACCTTCCACTGGCCCCACTGCTGCAGCTGCTGATCCTGATCCAGCATTGCCCACACGATTCGTATCACCAGACCGCAGCCTCACAGAGCAGCTTCTGGCTGTTTTTGATGCTCACACTTCTGTCACCCACACTTCCACTGACGAGATTGTGAGTCAGACTGTGGCTACTATGGATTTCTCTATCCCATCTCCGACTTCCATCTTTGATAGGGATGCTGTGGAGGAGTTTGATCCTGACACTGACGACCTACTTGATGATTACTAGATTCTATCTTTATTATTTACTTTCTGTATTACGACTCTGTATTTACGCTTTAGACCTGCTACCTAGATGAGATACTGTGATATGTGTGTCGTGGTTTATTGCAGAATTCAGCTTTGTGTGGAATGGATGATCTTAAACGAGCCTGGTCCTTAAAATCCAGCAATTCACTAGCACCACTCCTGCACAAACCTGGTCTATTCCAGTAAACACAAATGAGGAGTCTCTCTGTTCCTTTCTCCCCGTTTCAATTATGTTTTACTATTCCTATGTTAGTGCGTTTAACTTCTGTGCCTCATCCTAAACTTATCACTAAGTGTAGGATTCCAGCCCAAATTGAACACTTGAGAAATATCTACTTACATGTTCAAACTCTAAGTGTGGGATTTTACTAGTAAAATCTCTACTCAAGAGAACATAAGGGACAATGTTCCTCTAAGTGTGGGATGGTAGGTATAGAATACCTTAAATGGTGATTTTTATGTCTAATAGCAATCTTTCTCTCAAAATTTTTTCAAAAATAAGGTCAATTTTTTTCAAAATTAATGAGTCTAACTCAGTTTTTGAGTCTCAGATACTACTGAGAGAAACCATTTTCAAAATATAAGTATGACATTTCTAAAAGCCTAAAGGAAATAAGGTAGAAATTGCTTAAGCAAGAAGTAATAATCAAAGGAACATGACTAGACACATACAACCCTTTGTAGTGAGGTATCTTGAGCCTAAAAGCATTCATCTTTAATGCTTCACTTTCATTTCTTGTGTGTGTGCCGATGTCTGTATCTCTGAATTAGAACTTGCTCTTGACATACGCTTCGAGACCATATTGGTGTGTACCGTACGCGGTATAGGTGCAATTAAATGACCTTGACATTCCTTAGGACTTAACCTATTTCTTACATGTCTTTTCAAGCCCAAAACCCTTTCCGATGCTCATTTTTAGTATCGAAGATCCGCCTAGTATACCCTGTTGAGCCTAAACCTTTCATTTCTTCAAAACCCTAATTTTCACTCACTTCCCAAAATTACCCCCCAAACTTATCTTGGAATTTCTGAGGTTATGAAGAACACCCTTTTAGAATATCTGTTTCAAATATCCTACTCATTCGCATTCTCCTAAATCAAGCTTTTCAACAAATGGTGCGGGAAAATTAGCACACAAGAGAACTGGAAGGACGATGGTGCGGGAAAAATTAGCACCTGGAAAAGAATCAAAATGATCAAGATAGAGAAAAAGATTTCTAGAGGATTCAAAATATAAAATTCCTTGGAAATTCTCTAAATGAAATTCTGAAGAAAAGAAAAAGAAAAGACAAAAGAAGAAAAAGAAAAGACAAAAGAAGAAAAAGAAAAGAAAAGAAAATAGCTCCGCAAATAAAGCTGAAAGTTTCAAAGCATAGCTCTTCATGGAAAATCCGATAAAAGCTGAAACAGCTACCAACTCTCCGTTCCTCTCCGTTCTAAATAAAGTTGTTCATGATCTCAGTAATTCTAGGATAAGCTAAACACCCTCACAAACCGAACAAACCACTATCCATACCCTTCACCCTCACCAAACATTACAACCCTCTGAATGTCTTGAGATAATTAGCACCGTCCTCACCTAAGTGGTGGAGATCCGATTCTCGATCAAGCTTATGACGATGAGTGCAGCATGACTGGCTATTTTGAGCGATTTCATTTGAGCTAGATTGATAGGAAACCCGATACACTTTGAGTGAATTGAGTGACCACCTATAGTGAGATCGCCTAGTCATGTGTACTCCAAGATCATGAGATTTGGATGTACGCCTAAGAGAATCTCTTCTTGTTTATGGAAGGATCATCTTATTCTCTTCCACACTTTTAGAAGTAACTTGCTTATATGAGGAAGTGCTAATCTCGGAAAATATTCTCTGACTCACCCCTAAAAACATGACCTAAAATATTTTTTCAGAGAGTTGTTGCTTGAGGACAAGCAACGTCTAAGTGTGGGATAACTTGATGTGACGTAAAAAGTCATGTTTTTAGAAGCTTTATTCCTCACATTTTGGACCTTTCTTTAGTAAAAACATTCCAAAACATTGATTATTTATTAAAATTCACTAAAGTGGTTCAAAAGTAGATGTTGTGGTAAAAATCACTGAAAACACTCTGAAATCGCACAAAACACAGCATTTTAATACAGGCCGATTCTTCCGACCTCATTTTCCTATCAAGGCACACCTCCTAACTTCTACCATCTGTTGTATAGGTAAAATTGAGATGGAAAAATCTGGAATCAAGTGAAACACTAGAACTAAATTGAGATTTCGCTACACCAAAAAAGTGTGACGATATGCATATAGTCACACTTGGTTTTTTAACGTAGGTGTGACGAAAGGTCGAGCGACCATAGGGCACATAAGGTGACATTAGCTGGTTAGTGGCCGTATCTACTTAAAAAGAGTAACCAAATCCATAGAATGTGTGACCATATGCTTTTTAAAGTCAAGTAAATGTGTATTTTGTGTGACTATTGTTCATCCAATGGCCACTTGAATTTTATGTTTGTGTGACATTTTGTAACATTTAGTCACACAACGATTGTTTTATATTGGGGTTTGGTCACATAAAATTAAGACAAAAGTGGTCAAAAGTGTTAATAAGTGTGACCATATGCTTTTTAAAGTCAAGTAAACGTGTATTTTGTGTGACAAGTGTTTATCCAATGGCCGCTTGAATTTTATGTTTGTGTGACGTTTTGTAACATTTAGTCCTACAACGATTGTTTTATATTGGGGTTTGGTCACATAAAATTAAGAAAAAAGTGGCCTAAAGTGTTAATAAGTGTGACCATATGCTTTTTAAAGTCAAGTAAACGTGTATTTTGTGTGACTATTGTTCATCCAATGGTCACTTAAATTTTATGTTTGTGTGGCATTTTGTAACATTTAGTCACACAACGATTGTTTTATATTGGGGTTTGGTCACATAAAATGAAGACAAAAGTGGCCAAAAGTGTTAATAAGTGTGACCATATGCTTTTTAAAGTCAAGTAAACGTGTATTTTGTGTGACTATTGTTCATCCGATGGCCACTTGAATTTTATGTTTGTGTGACGTTTTGTAACATTTAATCGCACAACGATTGTTTTATATTGGGGTTTAGTCACATAAAATAAAGAAAAAAGTGGCCAAAAGTGTGACCATATGCTTTTTAAAGTCCAGTAAACGTGTATTTTGTGTGACTATTATTCATTCAATGGTCACTTGAATTTTATGTTTGCGTGGCGTTTTGTAATATTTAGTCACACAACGATTGTTTTATATTGGGATTTGGTCACATAAAATTAAGACAAAAGTGGCCAAAAGTGTTAATAATTGTGATCATATGCTCTTTAAAGTCAAGTAAACGTGTATTTTGTGTGACTATTGTTCATTCAATGGCCACTTGAATTTTATGTTTGTGTGGCATTTTGTAAAATTTAGTCACACAACGATTATTTTATATTGGGATTTGGTCACGTAAAATTAAGTCAAAAGTGGCCAATAGTGTTAATAAGTGTGACCATATGCTCTTTAAAATCAAGTAAACGTGTATTTTGTGTGACTATTGTTCATCCAATGGCCACTTGAATTTCATGTTTGTGTGGCGTTCTGTAACATTTAGTCCCACAACGATTGTTTTATATTGGGATTTGGTCACATAAAATTAAGACAAAAGTGGCCAAAAGTGTTAATAAGTGTGACCATATATGTGACTAGTCGATGATTAGTGTAAAAAAAACATCACTAGTGATAACCTACGCTAAGCACTAACGTTCAAATTCACCTAAAACATGATAATTTATGAAAATTAGTATACAATATCAATTTAATTAACACAATGCAAATTAAATCATATTACACAATGTTACCAACAATTATTGGTATTTCAACTGTAAAAACAATTAAAAAGAAAAACATGGTTAGCCTTGTACAAAAAGACAGATCCTTGACAACAAAGATAATATCGACTTTCCTAAACCTTCGTTTCTGCATGAACTCTCTGTTATAACTCATTATCTTTCGAATCCATATATGTTATGCTTCCCTTGTAACCTCCAAAGCTCCTGCATCTATAATGACAAATAAAAAAAAAAATTAATACCCGCCAACAATGAACTTAAACCCGTTCCACTAATTACTTTTAGGTCATTGAGGGCCTGGCCCTAACTCCCCTACATGACATCCACCCTTGAATGTTACAGAATGAGTTGTTAATGTATTGCAACTAAGACGATAGAAAATGCAACAGGAACATAAATATTAATTAATAATAATTTTAATAAGTAAATACAAAAAGAAAGCATTCTACTAATAACTTACACTTGAGAAGGCACCATGAGAGTATGCGAGACCTTCAAGTCTAATGGAAAACTTTAACATCACACGAGCCAACAAAGTTTTAAATCTTAATAAGTTCTGCAAGTCAAGTGCCATTTGAATCTGTGAGCGAGTCTGCATCAACAAATGTCATGTACTCATGTTTAACAAAGTACTTATATAATGTGTTTAATCATTTATACGGGGTATTAATGTAACTTGTTTATTTACCTCTAAAGATCCCAACTATTGGTAGAGTACTTAGCAATGTTTCCACTGCTCCCAGCACACAGCAAGAAAAAGTTCAATCATATATGCATATGTTAGTACAACAAACATGATGATGGTTAAAGTATGCAACTCAATATAATATGTTCACATAGCACCTGCATCTCAAAATAATATGTTCACATAGCACCTGCAACTGCATTCACTAAAAAGAACACATAGTCCTATGCTCACTCCAACTTCAGGTCCCGAGGCCCTACAAAATTAAACACGAACTGTTATAACTTACTTGAGCAATGTAGTTTCATTAAACACTAACTGTTAAAACTTACTTAAGGAAGATGATAATCCTCCATATCCTCGAATTCCAACGTTGGGTAAAACATCATAAGTTCCAAAGTGTACTTTCATTAACTGTTAAAACTTACTTGAACAATTCAAGCTAAATGCAATCATTACCAATTTAATCAGTAAAGCAATTCTCCATGCTTTTGGTCCTTGAACAATGCTTATACAAAAATTCTTCGTACACACATATATATATATACATATAGTAGGAAAGAGTGTACTTTAAAAAGTATTGATACCATAGATTTGAAGGAGGAACCGTCTTTCTTTGGCTCAAAATTTTTATTCCCTGACTCCCTATTCCTAGGTTAATGTGACCTTTTATTTTCTGACAGCTATATAACATACTGGTGAGTAGATTAGTTCTTAGATACAAATTTGGATGGCTAACTTTTAATAGATTACTATTGCATACCCTTAAAAGCACCTTTTAACAAATCATAGCCTAGACCATGCAATTTCGTACTAACAGCTAATAAAAGAAGTCACATAGTCGGGGATGGATTTGATAAAATACTTACTTTGTTCTTTAGTCATGGTACTTAGAACGCTTTTATGTGAATCATTTTCTTACTTTCAGCTGAATCATCCCCTGCCAAATATGCAATTAGTAGAGGCTGCTGCAATTTCCACTTTAATCCTAGTTGTGTCTTTGCAGTCCTCTTTAACAGTCCACTCTAGTTCGACTGTAACGACATATATAATCAAATGTTAATACATAGATGGTAATAAAATACTTCAATACATTAATCTAGCTACATTTGCAACATAATATTAATATACAGTATTACAGCAAACCTAATCCTACGATACTTAAGATACAAATTTTGACCAAACATCAAAATGGTCAGGGAAACGCGGTATTCTACATAATAGACTAGTAACAGAAGTTGGGCATTTTTTTACAAACACGAACTACACATCAGAAATCATAAGAAACATTTCAGTTATATAAAACCTACCCTTTAATCGCTTATTCGCTTTATCCTCCCTAGTGACTTTACCTATTGCATCTTTTACTGTATCAAGTCGCGATCTGAGATACTTCACACTTCACAACAGACACTTGTTTGTGCAAACATGTGTGCACATAATAACCTGATCAAACGTACAGACAAACACACACATACACATAGTAACCTATTCTTATTGGTGTCCAACTTAAGAACCATTAAACTTTATGCAAAAACAGCCATTAACATTTGAGTTGAGATATTCCATTTTCTTACCACTCATGTTGAGGACATTGAAAGAAGCACACCAAAGAAACACCCTCGCAAGGTTTCCTTCCACATAAGTGTAAATGCCGTCAAACTAAATACAAGAAAGCTAATTTATTGATCAAGAAAATACTACAAAAACTAATAATACAAACTCAGAAAATGTTAATCTAGCTACTACAAAAGATGCAGAAAGCAAACTACAATACATGCTCATGACGCCAGTGAAGTCACTACTGTATTTCCAAACCCTAGTCTCATCTTGCACTACTCGAAAATCTTAGTTATATACTTGTGACTTAGCAGCCAATAAGACATACTCAAGGCCTCGACAAGTCAGAAAATTAAAGATAATAAACAATAGAATGAATTAACTTTGCCATCTCTACACTAAATCAAAAGAAACAGGTTACTAATACAATCAAGCATCAAATTAACAACCTCGAACATATTCACACATACACATACAAACATACATGTACACAAAGATATCATTGAGACAATTTATCAAACTCCTTTTGTGCAATTTTCACACACACATTGATTCCTTTTCATCTTAATTTATTCAATCTTCTCGTTCTAGTCAAATTAAACTTACCTTAATAACTCAGTTTGAGTTAATCATCAATAGTGATTAGCAAAAAATCGCAAGCTAATAATATGAAACTTACAGAGAAAATATTAAGGAATTGATACGGATAACGCTCAAATTGATTGAATACATGCTAAAAGTGAGGTTGTCTTGGAAGTTAGGTCGCTACGTCAGAATCGAACATACATACAGCCACATACGTTCAATTGAAGAGATCTACGAGTCTACGAGGATGATCGAAATTGAAATGTACCGTGGAGAACAGATGGTTAGAAAATCGATGAATTACAGTTGTTACCAAATTACCGATCAACAGCAGACGGTGGTGCGATGTCGTAGAAGAGTTACAGGTAGAGATCTCCGGCAATACGACGGCGAGGAAATAGTGGCCGGCGGTGTAGGTCACGGAGGACGGCGGTACCGAATTTGGGAAAGTGAGTTTAGGGGGGAAATTAGGGCAAAAGATTTTAAAATGGTGCGATGGGAATAGAGCTCAGATATATACCTTTTATTTTATTAATATTAAATTAATTAATAAATTAATAAATAACAAAAAATGAAATTTAAAAAGGTTTACATAACTTCAAATATTTAGTTTATATAACATTGTAACACTTTTACTTTGCTTTCATAATCTAATCTAAATGTACATAAATACTTATTCGATAATTTAATTTGATTAGTTGTACTTCTATGGTGTAAAATAAAAAATAAAAAAGTCTGTCTCAAATTCAATGGATTTAGGAATGACCAATAAATTTAATTTTATCCTAAGTTTAATAGTGACATATGTGATATTGGTAATGTCATATATCATATATTCTATTATTAAACTTAGGATAATGTCATATATTCCAAATGATGACTTAATTTTATCCTAAGTTTAATAGTGGCATATATGATATTGATAATGTCATATATCATATATTTCATTATTAAACTTAGGATAATGTCATATATGCCCAAACGATGAATTAATTTTATCCTGATATTGGTAATCTCATATATCATATATTCCAATATTAAACTTAGGATGATGTCATATATTCCAAAATGATAAATTAATTTTATTCTAAGTTAAATAGTGACATATGTGATATTGGTAATGTCATATATCATATATTTCATTATTAAACTTAGGATAATGTCATATATATTCCAAAATGATGAATTAATTTTATCTTAAGTTTAATAATGGCATATGTGATATTGGTAATGTCATAAATCATATATTTCATTATTAAAATTAGGATAATGCCATGTATGCCCAAATGATGAAATAATTTTATCATAAGTTTAATAGTGGTATATGTGATATTGGTAATCTCATATATCATATATTCCATTATTAAACTTACGATAATGTCATATATTCCAAAATAATGAATTAATTTTATCATAAGTTTAATAGTGGCATATGTGATATTGGTAATGTCATATATCATATATTCCATTATTAAACTTAGGATAATGTCATATATGCCCAAATGATGAATTAATTTTATCCTAAGTTTAATAGTAGCATATGTGATATTGGTAATGTCATATATCATATATTCCATTATTAAACTTAGGATAATGTCATACATTCCAAAATGATGAATCAGTTTTATCCTAAGTTTGATATGGGTAATGTCATATATCATATATTCCATTATTAAACTTAGGATAATGTCATACATTCCAAAATGATGAATCAATTTTATCCTAAGTTTAATAGTGGTATATATGATATTGGTAATGTCATATATCATATATTCCATTATTAAACTTAGGATAATGTCATACATTCCAATATGATGAATCGATTTTATCCTAAGTTTAATAGTGGTATATGTGATATTGGTAATGTCATATATCATATATTCCATTATTAAACTTAGGATAATGTCATATATTCCAAAATGATGAATCAGTTTTATCCTAGGTTTAATAGTGACATATATGATATTGGTAATGTACCTAAAAAAGTGTGTATTTAGGACGAACTTTTCTAGAACGGTGAAAAAACTGTCCCAAATACATTTATTTGGCACTATTTTTTTGCTAGCGTACCAAATATATAGGCATTTGGCACTACCAATTAAAAGTCGTGCCAATTAAATGTGTATTTGGAACGATTTTCATCAAGCGTGCCAAATAAATACATATTTGGGACGATTATTATTCGTCGTGCCAATTAAATATGTATTTGGAACAATTTTTATGAAATGTGCCAAATGAATGTGCATTTGGGACGGCTAGGAGGCGTTCCAAATATACGAGTATTTGAGACGTTCACAAGTCACATAAGCATGTATTTGGAGCGTCTTTTAGAAAAGTCTACCCAAATGCTTGTATTTCAACTTCTTTATAATTTTAAATTTTTCTTTTTGTATTGTTTGTAAGTTATTAATATATAAAAGCAAGTTTTTGCATGAGTTGAGTTGAATAATATTTTTTGATAGTAATTTCTTCGATCTTGAATCTTATTAGGATATCCTTAAATTCGAATTCAAGTTACACGACCTCGACATTTAACTATATTTATCTTTACAAATAATAATCTTTAGTCATATGTCTTCTTAAAAACAATCAACGTACATTCAAGTAGAAGTATGACTATTTACATCTTACATTTTCATACACTGCCGTTAATGTAATTATCCATCGTTGCTGTTGTATTTCCACGAAATCGACATTATTGTCATGTCGATTGTTTTATAATAGAAGTTGACAATTTTACATGGATATTTATTTATTACCCATATTCCATAACTAGATGTCTAGAGTGATTATTAATAAAATATCAAAATAATTAAATAAATTAAATGTTTAGTGGCATTTTGTAGCTATAGCCTACACGTACTTATCAAATGGTAAAAATCATCTTATAATTAAGACTATATATATATATATATATATTTAATATCATATGGAGTAATTATGTTTTGCCATTTATTGTTTTTTGATTAATATATGGCTATATGCGATCCAAAATGCATTTTCCGAATTCCGGAAAGTTTCCGCTCCATATTCCCTCACGTATTTTGAATCTCCCGTTTTTAAATTTTAAATTTGATTATAACTTTTCAAGTTAACAACTCACAAAAATTTTATTTTCTTATCTGTATCTATCAAAAACTGTCCATTGATAAGAACCTCTATTTCCCTCAATTATCTCATAAAAACAGCGCTTCCTTATGTCTTCTTGTTTTTTTCTCGATTAAATTGTGTTGCGACAAACCAGGTAATGTTATCTAATTAGTTTGATGTTACTGAAGATAAATATAAATCCAATTGATTTTACTATTTGATGATTTGATTTAGGTTTTGCCTCATCTGAATCTGTTCAATCAAGACCCTCTTCATAGGTATACTTATTTCCCCCAATTTGTTCTATTAAATTAAGGGGGTTTATTCAATTAACATGATTCATAAACCAATTAATTTGAATTCAATGTGTATGACAGTTAAAGTTGATTTGCAAGCTAAAAATGCACACTATAAATAAAAATAAGTTTTGGGTTTATACTCAATAAACGTCACTCGCATAACTTAATTTTACGATATCAATGTGTACGACATTTTAAACTTAATTGGTATATTTGTACATATATTATTATGCGATTTAAAATGCTTTGCTTTTTTGATTTGTTTGATATTGCCTTTGATTAATTTTAGTTAGCATTTTTTTTAGCTTATTTTGCTTAATTATCACCTTTAAATGCACAAATATAGTTGTAGTACTTGGGTTTTGTAATTCCCTGGGCAGGAAATGCGTAATAGACTAATCGATATATGTTTTGAAGATGATCAGGTTAGTACTAAAAGACAAAGTCATCATCTACTATCTTCTGAAGGTGAGCTGCCTACATGCAAGATAAACAATCTTTGAAACAAGCTATGTGCTCCTTACACAAGAATTAGTTATCAATTATCATATGTTAATATCTTAGCGATCTACATTATTGTGAGGTTTTGTAATGGTGCCTGAAGGGGTTGGTTCCATGGTATTCTCTATGTCATGAGACACTAGGAATACTAAAAATTATTTCGACCCATGATTTAAGTAATATGTTTGGCTTTAATAGGTACATTACTATGCGGGTTGAATGGGTCAGACCCTTCTAAAATTTTCTGCAAAGAATATGTGATGCATAAAAGTAATATAAACCATTTTTTTCTTTAAACCCATCATCTTAATGTGAATATGAATGTATATGAACAACATTGGGATAGATTTTAACTGATTTTGCTCATTATTATGTACTAACTTATAAGGAAGACACTATCTTTGTGTTTTAGAGAACTCATTTGACCTGTTTCAACTCGATTTTCTACTCTTAGTATTGTTATTTAATTTGCTGAACTGATTTCTAAATGACGATCAATACTAATATATGAATTTTGTACAATGTAGGATACACGAAGACATGGGTTCAAGTGGACTTCTTAGTTTTTAAGTTGTAAAGTTCCTTATCAAGGCTTGTTAATCCAAAAATCTTTATGGTGTTATTAGTTTAGTAGCTTGATAAATTAATAATTTTTTCAGTTAATTTGTCTAGTATCGTTGAATCCAAGTTGTATATTGTCTTGATTGTACGGATGATTTAAGCAACTTTAATCTAATGCATTTTTATTGGCTAAGCTGGATTTATGTTGTGCTGTTTGAATTGATGCATATTTGAGTTAGATTGGTTAATAGTGTTATATATGTATTTGGAACATGTACATATAAATGTTTTCTTTTTAAGTCGTGTCGAATACTTTTGGCAAGACTAGGAAATGTACCAAATGTATTTATTGGCATGATGATGAAGCCGTTCCAAATGGTATTGGCAAGGGACAAACCGTGCCAAATGTTTAATCGTATTAAGGATGGAGCCAAAACTGTGCCAAAGTCGTCCCAAATATTATTTGACATGGTTTTTCAAGCGTTTGGCACAGTTTTGCCCCTCGCCAAATACCCACTTTTCTTGTAGTGTATATCATATATTCCATTATTAAACTCAGAATATTGTCATATAACCATTTGACCATACCATTTCTGCTTGCATACAATAAACTTTTTGGTCAAAATGACTTTAATATGCAAAAACATGCTAAGAGTGGGATTCGAACTTGGATCCCAACCCATCCATCTACAAAGAAACGCATTAACCAAGTGAGCTAAATGTTTACTGTTTACAAACCCAATACTTTTTATATAACTATACACGTTAGCTTTTGGCAAGCTAACACACGCACATAATAAGTTATGTGACCATTTGTACTGGATTTTGGCTACACTGAAATCATGTGTGACAAACGCGACTTTATGATTTAGTCACATAAACAATTACTCCATTTGACATATAAAGTCTCATGATTTAGACACAAACTAACACTCAGTGTGACTAATATCAAATTTGATGATAATCGTTTTTGCCCATTTTTGCTCTAAATAATAATCACATGACTATTTCACAACGTGACTGTTGTGAATATATTGGTCACATATAATCACCTAAAATGTGGCCACAAACATCATTTGGATACACATTTGTGATATGGTGTGGCTATTATAAAGCCATATAGTCACATGTTCGTGCTAGAAATTAATGTGACTATACATATTAACTTTTGGCATTCTAACACACACTAAATTTTAGACACACATATTAAGTTATGTGACCATATGTACCGGATTTTGGCTACACTGAAATCATGTGTGACAAATTCGACTATATGATTTAGTCACATAAACAATTACTTCATGTGACCATATAAAGCCTCACGATTTAGACACACAAACTAACACTCAATGTGACTAATATCAAATTTAATGATAATCGTTTTTGCCCATTTTTGCTCTAAATAATAGCCACATGAATATTTCACAACGTGACTGTTGTGAATATATTTGTTACATATAATCACTTGAAATGTGACCATAAACATCATTTAGATACACATTTGTGATATGGTGTGGCTATTATAAAGTCATATAGTCACATGATCGTGCTAGAAAAATTAATGTGACTATACACATTAGCATTTGGCATTTTAACACACACTAAATTTTAGACACACGTATTAAGTTATGTGACCATATGTACCGGATTTTGGCTACACTGAAATCATGTGTGACAAACTCGACTATATGATTTAGTCACATAAACAATTACTTCATGTGACTATATAAAGCCTCATGATTTAGACACACAAACTAACATTCAATGTGACTAATATCAAATTTAATGATAATCGTTTTTGCCCATTTTTGCTCTAAATAATGGCCACATGAATATTTCACAACGTGACTGTTGTGAATATATTTGTCACATATAATCACCTAAAATGTGACCATAAACATCATTTAGATACACATTTATGATATGATGTGGCTATTATAAAGCCATATAGTCACATGATGGTGCTAGAAATTAATGTGACTATACACATTAGCTTTTGTCATTCTAACACACACTAAACTTTAGACATACATAATAAGGTTTGTGACCATATGTACCAGATTTTAGCTACACTGAAATCATTGTGACAAACTCGACTATATGATTTAGTCACATAAACAATTACTTCATGTGACCATATAGTGACATTTGGTCACAATGTTCAAGTGTGTGACATAAATTTGTCACGTTTTATGTTTATAACGTGACTAATACTTCGAACTTACTCTTCATTTGTCACGCGTTCCAAATTCATATGTGACTAAATAATCAGCCAAAAAATAGCAATGCCCTTTAGCCACATAAATGTTCGAAGGTGTGGCAATACATTTCAGAATGGTCACACGATTGGAGTTCAGATGTGGCTAACTAATAACGTCAATTTTATTTTTGTACCTTTAGTCACATAAATATTCGAATGTGTGACTGTTTCATTTCGACTATGTGTGACCAAATCGCAAATTTGTACTAGTGAAACGGCCAAAGGACGGGGAAACCACTACGCTTTCAGAGCCATCAAAAGTCATTTCGGCTACGCCTAATCTCTACACATCCAATTTCTATGAGATTGGCATCATTAGAAGCGTAACGGAATTACGAAACAATAGGCGAAAGAATCGAGTCAAACGGACGCATAACGAAGGAGATACTGACGTTTTAAGCAACGAACGAAATCAGACAGAGCCCGTATACGGCCCCACACACCATATACGGCCCTTGTAAGACCTTATACGGCCCTCACTACACCGTATACGGCCCTTACAAGGCCGTATACGGCCCCTGCACCCCCGTATGCTGCTTCGTTTGCTTGTAAGTGCTGCTTCGTGAGTTGTACGCGCGATTTGATGCTTTGCCTATAAATAGTGGACAACCCCAACACTTCATTCATACCAATTTTCTCATTTCATTTCTTCCTTACACTTTCTCTCTCACACACATCACTCTCTCTCTAGTTTCTCTCTCTAGAAGATTTTCTCTCTCTAGAATTGAGCTTGTTAGAGAGATAGTTAGGTAGAGGTAGCTTTTAGCTTTTGTACGGAGTCACTCCAAGACATTGTATCCGCGAAGATCTGTCTGTAATAAATTCCTATCAGGTTCTATTTATATATCTCTTACTTTCCAGTTTTAAACATGTGTTGCTTTGTTTATGCTTGTTTAGGATTGTATGCTAGATATATAATGTTAGGCTAGACATTTCTTTGTGTTTACTATGATGTAGTTATGTTAGAATAGTCAATATGTTTATGCCATGCTGTTACTCTGCCCATGTTACTTTAAACTGTGTATGAACTAATAAACTGAATCTCGAATGTTTATCTATCCAACCTATGCTGTGGTTAGAAGCTTCCTGCTAGAACATGGCCAATTACAAGTGGTACGTTCTCTACCTATTCTATACTTGATGATCAATGAACTTGGTATGGCTGTGTTCTTTAGGTTGAAACAAATCATAAGAGACACGGAGCGTAGGATTAGAGATATGTTAGATTCATGTTTATCTGTTATATATCTTTGAGAGAACTTTCGGGATATATATGATCTGATAATTGGTTATCTGCTATGCTTAGGTTTATGGTGTTCCGTTATGTGTCACCCTATTGCATGTTCTTGTTTGATTGTTGCCTTAGGAATGATGCATGCTAGAGTTATCCTCCTGGTTCATATCAGTAAGTGTATAATTAGGTTTTCAGACACAGAATATTGGTTTACACAGTAGATTAACATGCATGGAATAGTTGTGATGATTTATATCTGTAATGCTGAACAATTTAACTGATCGTTAGCCCGATTATCCCAACTTGGTCCGCGGGATTACCCCCGTTCGTGTTCTTGTTCAATCAACAATTCACGCTACGATACAGACGTCTCTGATGACTATGACTGGGGACCAGGATTCGAGGATAGTCGTCGATTAATTGGTCTGTACATTTGGGAGAACTTCCGGTGTATTTGACTTCGATAACTTCTATCCACGTGACATGTTATTTATCTGATTGCGGACAACTCTACGTTAGATATTTAATAGGCTCGTAGTTGTAGCTCATTAGGATATAGGAAATCTGCGAGAGTAATGTGGAACCCTAATTAATGTAATGGAAAAACCGTAAAACGCCCTATTACTCGGTATAGTGCTGGAAACACCAATTGGTGGAGTACAAACGTATGGAAGCCGCGGAACGGTCGTAGGTACAATACTTTGCATTAATTATGTTTCTATCCTCTCCGGATTAGTCATCACATCTAGCAGCCTTACCCTTGACTATTCATCAATAACATTTAACGAAATCATAGTAAACACTCGCTTATCCTCTGTTGACCGAGTCTCCGTACAAACCTCTTTTGTTTTATTTTCTTTATTTAAATTAGTATTTAGTTATAAAAATCAAACCTATCGAAAAACTTTTAAAAACCCTAGCTGAATCTCCAAAGATAATAAAACTTCCTAGACTCCCATGCCGTTGTAGTTTGAAGAACGACACCTGAGTCATACATACCACTTGCTGCCCTTTTAGGTCTGTCAGTAGTATACAACTTAGGATTCCCCTGCTCTACAAATTTAAAACCCTGTCCGCACATCCTGGTTGGTTGGTTCAACGACCTGATTAAAATCCGTCCGACCACTGGAAGCACGACACCCATGGAGCGCGCGTGCTAAACACGACTAGAAGGGCAGACCTCCTCGAACTAGACCTTATCCTATTCACACTACCTACTCGAAATAATATCTCCAACACTTGGATGGATTCCAACGACTTAGCTATGACTCGGTTTATGACTTTAACTACTCTTGACACAAGCCTTGTAATCATTTTGAACTTGCACCTCAGTATGGCTATAGAAATTTGCTTCCTTGTTTTACTTAATTATTTCGACGTGTCATAAACACCTGTTTTACTTTCCTTTATACACCTGCAATGACCTTAAATCCTACTCAACGACATCTTACGCGCCTCTCATTTTCTTACTTTTAGAATAATGGCTCCAAAACGTCAAATGAGCTCTGCCGATATCGAGCTACCCATCAATCAGAGGGTACAAGCGGCCCTAGAAGCTGCCCGAAACGACCTTAACCCGAACCAAGGAAACCCTAGAGGGGCAGGCAACAATCCACCCGTGCCAAAGCGCTACACCTACAAAGATTTCACAAATTGTGAACCCCTTAATTTCAAAGGAACCGAAGGAGCCGTCGGTCTCATGCGCTGGATTGAGAAAATGGAGTACGTTTTTCGAATAAGTAACTGCCAAGAGGAAAACAAAGTAAAATTCTCTACCTGCACACTAGCTGAGGGTGCACTAACTTTCTGGAACTCATACGCCCAAACCCATGGTATTGATGTTGCCTATCAAATATCCTGGGATGAACTCAAAAACCTGCTGAGGGAAGAATACTGTCCTCGTGAGCAACTCCAACAGCTCGAACAGGAATGATGGAACCTCACAGTTCAAGGAAACAACATCACCAGCTACACAACCAGGTTCCACCAGCTTGCTCTTCTTTGTCCATCCATGGTGGACCCCGAATACAAACGTATCGAAAGATACATTTGGGGTATTCCATAAATGATCCAGGGAAATGTAACCTCTTCGAAACCCGGAACCATCCAAAGTGCCGTCCGTATGGCACATGAACTCATGGCGCAGATTGTCCGTCGTGGTACACCCGCTGAGAAAAGCACTGGAGATAACAAGAGGAAATGGCAGGGAAACAATCAGGTTCAACAACAAACTAAGAGGTCGG
This sequence comes from Helichrysum umbraculigerum, assembly GCA_949592205.1. NCBI lineage: Eukaryota > Viridiplantae > Streptophyta > Magnoliopsida > Asterales > Asteraceae > Helichrysum > Helichrysum umbraculigerum. The sequence goes on along the minus strand of CATIUR010000003.1, from coordinate 57,195,502 downwards.
AAATTACCAGGGCCTATGCTGCTGGAACTGAAGAGAAACGGTACAAAGGGAACAAGCCTTTTTGCTCCGAATGCAACAGTCATCACGAAGGACCCTGTGGCACTCCATGTGACAAATGCAAAAACTATGGACATTCAACAATAGATTGCAGAGTGAAAACTTGTTTCGGTTGTGGAAACACTGGACATTTCAGGAACAACTGTCTGAAACTGAACAACAACTCCCGACAGAACCCGTAACTCTTTTTCGGGTACGATACTTCCTGATAACTTAACTTAACTATTTCACTCTTATTCGATACTGGATGAGTTTAGTCTACTACACGATTACACCCACTGATTTAGGTGCCAAGTACATTGTAGAACTTGCACTTTAAACTTAGCAAGCAAATTAGTCCATAGACCTTTTGAGGATTACGACTTACATTCTTTGATGACTTTTACATTAGACCATCTTTGGGTCTCTTTAAGGGTTTACATATTGGAAATGTGTTTCTAGCAATTTATATTGGATATAATCCAACTAACTGTTCACACTCACACGAACTACGAACCGCATAGGAATGTTTTCCTACTACGAATCACATAGGAATGTTTTACTACTGCGAACCATATATTAAATGACCTTACTACGACCGACTATCTAGGAATAATTGTCCTACTAATAGTACACGGCGATAATTCTCCAAACGTATACAAATGGATGCGTTGCATCACAACAAAGAACTTTCCTTTCGTGGACTTAGTAAAACGTCAGAATTACTCACACTTTCACTAGTACCACACAAACTATGACTACTAGCAAATTTCGTGAAAAATTCTCCTAACAGGGGGAGAATGTGACACCGGACGACTTAGGGTTATTGATTAACCTACTTGAAAACCCTAATTACGTGTGTTTAGTTTAGTATTAGGCTAAATACTTGTAATTACTTGTAACTATTTGTATATTTATGTGAATATACACTCCCGTAATTGATTTATATTACACTTACGTAATTAGTTGTAATTACACTTACGCAATTTGATAAAATTGTGCGAAACAACCGGACGGAGTCCGCCTAATTATACGACGTTGGTGAAAACAATTCTATAAATAACTTGAATCTATTTTTAGAAGTTATTTATCATATATTATTATTTTGTTAAAATAATACACGAAATACTTAAGCGTTTTGGCTAAAACGTCTCAAACGCAACAGAAACGTGCGGAACGCGCTCGACAATCGAACGAAAGCCAAAATATATTTTAATAATTTAAATATATTATTTTGTATGAAATTATTATTGAAAATATCATATAATAGTTCGTCAATGAAAAACGTCTATTTAAAACGCTACGCGATTAAACCTCCGTAAAACGTGCACGCAAATCGAGACCGATAAATTAACGGAACGTTTTTACAAGTGTTTTCAAGTATCTATACTAAATATTTCAATTGAAAATATCGGAATTTAAACCGTTACTTAAATGTGTGTATAAAACGTTTAACGTATAAATAAACGTCTAAACAATCGGATAAACAAACGGGAAATGCAACGAATTAAATTGGGAAAAGTAAAATAACCAAAATACCCTTGGTGGGACCACATGGGGGCTGGCCACCCCATGTGCCACCCCTCACCTCACCCAATTGCAAATCATGCAATTTGTAATCATCACCAAAAACCCATACTTCCATTTAGGATTCATGCATATTTCCCTTTTCATTTCTCACTTTACACTCAACAAATTCACCCATAATTCTTTCAAAAATCTGGAGAAAAACCAGACCTAAAACATCCATAAACATCAAATTATCATCATCTTGAAGATCAAGAACAAAAAGGAACCAAACTCAAGACATCATCATCTTCATCTCCCTCTTGTTTCTCCATCATTTTGTTGGTATAAATCACCCAAACTCCTCATTTTCATACTTGTATAATGTATATTTAGATGTTATTATGATTATCTAAAACTATTATGTCCAAATAAAAGGTTAAAATACGTTTTTGTAACACATAGGTAAGAAGACAGATTCTGTCTTCAAAAACACAGCTTACAAAAATGGTCGTATCTGGAGTTCTAGGAAGAATTAGATAACGAATTCTTTTTTAAAAGTTGTGGATTGAAAAGAGCTACAACTTTCGTGTTTTACACTTTTTCCAGATCCGTACGTATTTTTGTGAATAATCTGATCTTTGAGTCTGGTCTGAAAGTTTTTGAAAACCGAGTACGGTTCATACACGAAATTATTTAAATATGTGAATGGACATAATACATCTCAGGAAAATTAACTTATGAACTAGACACATGAATGATCAGTTGATAAAAATTGTAGACCTTAATTTGGACCAGAAGTAGTAGAAATAAAATGGCGAACCAAACCGACAAAAGTCGAAAATTATGAAATCTTGAAATCTTAAGTTGCATGTTAGAAACCGACACTTTGGATGAACCCCGACACGAACCGACAAATTTTATGGACTCTACAAACTGATATATGGGTTGGGTAAAAGTTTCGGGTCAGACCGAGTCGGTTTGACCAAGTCAACAAAAACGGCTCGGTTTCTAAAAATGACAAAACTTACTATTTTTGGAAAGTGGTAACAAAAATGGGTTTGGGTGACTTAGTTAGTAACTTGGACCAAAAACTAAACTTAGAAAGCTTCCCGAATTAGAAACCGACATATAAATTGGAAGTGTCTCAAGAAGTGACTCATAAATTGAGAAGTGACTCATAAAATTAAAAGTGACTCTATAAGTGACTCATGAAATCAGAAGTGACTCTATAAGTGACTCATGAAATCAGAAGTGACTCTATAAGTGACTCATAAAATAAGAAGTGACTCTATAAGTGACTCATAAATCAGAAGTGACTCTATAAGTGACTCATAAAATCAGAAGTGACTCATGAAATCAGAAGTGACTCTATAAGTGACTCATAAATTGAGAAGTGACTCATAAATCAGAAGTGACTCTATAAGTGACTCATAAATTGAGAAGTGACTCATAGTTTGACCAACCTTAACCAGTTTGAGCAGGTTTGACCAGTTTGAGCAGGTTTGACCAGGTTTGACCAGGTTTGACCAGTTTGACTAGTTTGACCAGGTTTGACCAGTTGACCAGGTTTGACCAGTTTGACCAAGTTTGACCAGGTTTGACCAGCTTTGACCAACGAGTTGCCCAACTTTGACCTACGGTTTAAGGCTTATACAAACTAAAATAATCTATTTGCAACACACGATTTGTACTACTGAATAGTATACAACAAAACAAACTTGATAATAATGTCTAAATGAATTATTATTACAAACTTTCACCAACGGGTCATACACGTTTTTTAATAATCGAACTTGAACAACTTATTTGGACATACTAGTTGATGAACTAGCTCTAGGTGGACATTAACCCTCCACCTGCACGATTGGCTTAAGTGGACATTAACCCCCACTTATACAATCGCTATAGATGGTCTTTTGAGACATCTACTTATACCCAACCTTATACTTTTTTAGGACGTTAGAAGGTTGCACACCGGCTTGCTTGCTTATTTGATATTTGCTTGCTACTTGCTAATCTAAGGTGAGTTTCATAGCCCCACTTTTTACTTCTTTTTACTTTGGGTGAGAATACATGCTCTATTTTATAAAATGTTTTACATATGAACGCAAGTAACGAAAACTCTTATACTAATTGCATGAGTAACTAAACCAAACTACGATGGCCCCTAACAAATATCATAGTACGTTAATACTAAGCGCGAACATTATGGATAGATCTATCGGGACCTGACAATCCGCCATCCGGGTTAGTCGCGCTAACCACTATACGGATGCATAATATTTCGGACAGCCGAGTGTACTGGTTACACACTCACTGGGGGTAAACAACTACGGTTAAGCTTCGGACTATGAGCTCATGGCAATAGTATACTACGATTTACTTTGGCATTCGTGCTACTTTGATAACTATGAAATCTTGTGGTTCATACTATGATTTTAACTGCGTAAACCTATGAACTCACCAACTTTATGTTGACCTTTTAGCATGTATTTCTCAGGTTCACAGATGCAGTAGGACTTCCCTCAGGAAACAAGGCAGTAGGATACTTTTGGAAAGCATTAGCTCGAGTCGCATGTTTTCACAAACAACAAGAGATTAGATTGCATTACGATATTTTGTATCAACATTTATGTATTAGAAATCTCTAACGATTTATGCGAACTCCAGATATTTTGTAAACATTTGAATTATGGTAATGTAATATTTTTCAAACGTCTCATGTAGAGGTCGTTTGCTTTAATCTTTGTGTTGTGATATTTGATTTGGTCGGCGCCCCCGTGACACCGCATACTTCCGCTGCCACGTGTTTTGGGGGTGCGACAGAAATAAATACGAAATATTATCAAAATAATTTTTTGGATATAATAGTGTTATAAAATACTGTTATATTATTTAATAGAATTGTTCACCAACGTCCGCATTAATTGAACCGAATTACAATCGATAGGAAACGTGCACGATTTAGCCAAATCGCTTAATTGTATATATTCAACAATATATATATTGATACATTAATTAGCCTAGCATAGAACTAATTACATGTATTAGCAAGTGATTAGGCACTAATTAGTAGTCCTAATTTTGACGGGTGTCACATTCTCCCCCTGTTAGGAGAATTTTGTCCCGAAATTTAGCTCGAAGTCGTGTTTGAAGTAGTGTCAGTGAATAACTGAGGATACTTGAGTCGCATCTGGTCTTCCCATCCCCAAGTGAATTCCGGACCACGCCGCGAATTCCACCTGACTTTGACGATGGGAATACGACTTTGTTTGAGTTGTTTAACCTCACGGTCCATGATTTCGGTGGGTTCTTCAACAAAGTGAAGCTTGTCGTCAATACGAACTTTATCTAGTGGGATAATAAGTGTCTCATCAGACAGGCATTTCTTCAAGTTAGAAATGTGAAAAGTGGGATGCACGCTGCTGAGCTCGGATGGCAGCTGCAATCTATATGCCACTGGACCTATCCTCTCGAGGATCTTGAATGGTCCAATGTATCTAGGGTTTATTTTTCCACGTTCGCCAAAACGAATGACACCTTTCCATGGTCAAACTTTGAGTAGTACTCGATCCCTGATAACACGCAAGAAGTCAAGTTTTTGTGTGCTATTTTCTCACCTTTTTAGCCCAATTATGGATGAAAACATTTGAAATATACATTTTTATACTAAATTTCATAATGATGGCTAAAATATAGACGATGCTTCAAGAATCAACCAAAAAGGCCTAAAAACGAGTAAAATAGAGCACAAACGATCAACGAATCTTCCGTTCACGCATTTAAGCACAATTTCAGCTATACTTGGAATTATGACCTCTAACTTATGTAATTTTATTCATTAGGAAATTACAAAACCGTGAGCGCGAGAATCACTTAAAACGGATAAACGACGAAGAAGTTACGCCAAATCGAAGAAACGGAGAACCAACGGACCGAATACGGCTGGACCAGACTGTATACAGCCTGTGTAGACCGTATACGGTCTGTGCCCAGCTGTATACGGCCCAGTCCAGCCGTATACGGTTGGCGCCCAACTGTATTTGCTCCAGTCCACCCGTATACGGCTAAAACCAACCGTATTCCGTGTTCAGGCAATAAAAATCAGATTTTTATACGGCTGTGCGATACGGTTGTGCATTTGGGGGTTGGAATACGGTTGAAGAATACGGCTGTGCGTCTCCTATAAATACAAGGCTTCACCTCCCATTTTCATCCATTCTCATTCACACCTCATTCTCTCATTTCTTCTTTCTCTCTCTAGTTTAGCATTCTCTCTCTAGCACTACTCTTAGGAGTTAGAGGAGAATTAGTAGGTTATAGGTTCTTTCTCTAGTCTCTCTCTCTAGTTTCTCTCTCTAGAAACTAGTGGGAAGATTAGGGGGAGAATCCGTCGCTTTTAGAGTAGCTATGTAATTTAGTTCGTAGAAGCTAGCATTTGTAATACTTGGGATATTATTCGGCGAAATACAAGTGTTATTCTGCTCGCAATTATTTACGGTTAATATCTGTCCTTTCTTATATTAATTGTTTGTGATTTATTAATGTTTGAAATGTTTATTGCCATGCTTTGTGAGTAGTTACTTGATTGTTTGCCATGATTTAGATAGTTGTAATCTGGTATGATTAATGGGATTGTTAAACCTTGTATCTGTCTAAACTTATCTTGCATCTAGACCTAGTTATGGATCACCCTTTCCAGTCCTTCACGTGACTATCACCTTAGCTGTAGGCCTAAGTTACGGTAGATTGTTATCTGTGTTGTCGTACGAATCAATGTTTGTTACTGTAATTCGGCCAAAGTACTGAGTATAGCGATGGAAACACCACTGGTGTAGTCCAACCGTGGAAGTCCCGGAAACAGCCGTTGGTACCGACCTTGTGACCTACCTAGTAACCCTAGAATATGGTCTAGGAACCAGAGAGCTGTGAAAATGCTACAGTACACCGTAGGTCTACCTCTGGTTACAAAGCTGTGGAAATACATTAACTAAAGTACACCGTTATGGTACCTAGGGTTAGTAAACATGTGGAACAGCTGTAGTACATCATAAACCAACCTCTGGCTACAAAGACTGTGGAAATGATTCTAGCACTGTACACCGTTACTGTACCTAGGGTTAGTTGGCCATGGAACGGTTGTAGTACACTGTGAACCTACCTCTGGTTACAAGTTATTGTGGAAGATGGTTAGAGTACAGTACACCGCAAATGTACCTAGGGTTAGCATGTTGTGGAAGAAGTAAATGCACTGTACACCGCTAGTGTTCCTAGGGATGAATGACTGATCGCAAAGAAGGGATCTAGATCATGACAGAAGTATTTAAGCTAATTACAACCTAAGAGAATGAGTCTAGTAATGTAGGTCAAGCCCAGCAGTGGTTCAGGATTCCTAAACCCCTAGACTCTACAAAACTGATAGTTTAGAATACAAAGTTAATAATCAGTACACGATTAGATAATAACATTTAGACTTAGGTGATAAGAAAGGTCAGAATAACTTGAGGGCAGTCTATTACCTTATTCATGCACCCTTAATGGGTCACTTGTCATAACCAGGCAGTGTGGGGGGTTGAGCAGCCTGTTCTGATCAGAATCACGAGAGCCTAGGTACTCAGTGACATACTGATTTAGAATCTATCTAAAGAAGTAGGGTCCTAGTGTTTACACCTATAGTTTACTTGTCTGTTACCTAAATGTGTCCCATAATAAACATCATACCAGTAATGCACTATCCCAAATCATGGTAAACCACGTCTTCGTTACCCTTAAGATTTACATATATGCTAGCTTCCCTTTTATTTTATTCTTTAGTAGTTTAATAAATTAGAAAACCAAACCTATCCAACTATCCAAAACCCAGCTTAATTACTAAGTTATCCGAGTGAGCTCTGTTTCAATTCTACCGTCGTGAGGAACGACCCTGGATCATCCTTGCCACTTACTAGTATCAGGTATTCGTACCTAGTATCAGTACGTTGTTCGGAAGGTTTAGGTCCCGACAATTATAAATTTATAACTACCACCGGTCCGCCATGAGCGTGAGGCCCGCAACGACAGGAAGCGATTCCTGGACCGACCGTTCGGGGCGCATCAAGTTTTTGGCGCCGCTGCCGGGGAACGGTAGTACGATTTGGAGCTTGTTTAGATAAAGTAGTTTTTAAGAGATCCTTTTGACTAGGATTCACCATCCCTGTCATTAGTTACTTTCTGCCCGTAGATTAGCGTAGATTAGTTTAACTTAGCTTAGTTTAGATTAAATTCCCTTCTCACCCAAACTTTAATTCTTATACCTTCTTCGTGTGCCGTCTTCTATGAAACTTGGGTAATTGCAAATTCACAACAACTAATAGATCAATTTGATAGTCTTGTTCAAGATATATGTATGAGTGATTCCCACTTAGATAACGAATGTCAAAGGTGTAGTAGGACTTATTCGGATAATGTAGGGTACCTAGATCCTCAAATACAATATCAATATGACCCCTATGTTTTCCAACAACTTCAATACCAACCTTACTATCCTGAACCATTTGAAGTCTACCCATACTCATCTTACCCTGTATCTGAACCAAAACAGTACGAGAGTTTTGACTTGAGAGATATGTCTTTGACCTTTCTCAGCAGTAATGCTACTTTTTCACCCTCTTCCAACTCACTTGAACAATTACTAAAAGAACAAGAAGACATGCTTAGAAGAAGTTCTGATAAGCTGTCTGAAATACGAAAACAAGTAAGTAGTAAGGGAAATGAGGATCAAGTTAGACCTAACTTTAGGCTACAGGAAGATAGGAACACACACACCATATCTACTTCACTTGATACAGACTTTCATTTTCATGAGTCTGGTTGCAAACTTTCTTCAACTCCTACACCTAACCAATCTTCTAAACCCTCACTTCCACCCACTCTTAACCTATCAACGTCCAAGACCGACGAAGAGTTCATTCTAGAGGAACTTTCCGAACCATTGCAACTCGAAACTACTGGCTAGGTTGACGAGTACGACGAGGTAGACGAAGAGATAAAGATGGAGAAACCGGAGGAAGAGATTTACAAGGAAGACTCAGCTTCAGAAGGATGGGAGGAATATGCACCGACTCTGAAAAGTAATCTCATCCCAACTCAAAAAGATGTGGTTGATACTATCCCGCAACAAGTTGTGGTTGATGATATCCCACATATCTCTCAGGATGTATCACCCCTTGATCTAGTTGAACCATCTATTGCCTTAGACATACCAGTTTCCCAAGTAGTTGATGAGAATGTTGCTACAAGATTGGAGACGTCAATGGACTCTGTCCCACCTCCATGCCCAAAGTACAACATTATCATCAACCCAAAGACCATAAGAAGCAAGGTGGAGTCTGCGTCAATGTTGCCCTACAAACCATCTCTCCACTACATAATGACGTATACGTCATGGAGTGATGAGGACCCCTTTGACCTGCCCATTCTGGAAAACCAAACTGAGAAAGTAGAAGAAGTTGAGAGATTTATTATACCTCAAGTAAAACAAATCACTCACTTCGACGCACCTTCTCATCTGATTGGACATACCCTAGGAATGACCTGCTTTAACTATCTAGGTATGTGCCAATATTACCACTTGTGTCTACTGATGGATGCAAGCAAGCCGCTAAGATCTCCTGATAAATAGAGCTAGAGTTAGGCTCGAGACTCGAACAAAAACAAGCGCTTCTCGGGAGGCAACCCGTGTTTAACGTAGTATTAGTAGTAAACTAACCTCAATAAGTAGAAAATGAAACCCTTAAAATCATGTTCAAAAGTCTTCTTCAATTTAAGTGAACAAAAAGGAAATGATTTTCAAAATGACTTGGAACTTAAAATTTCATATTCATTGAAGTCGTGGTTTTTGAAATAAATCTTTTGCTAAAAACCTTCCTTCTCCTACTTGTTTGGACTTCATTACAAAAATTTATTCACCATTATCTAAAAGTTCTTAACATCCTTTCACTTGCAAACATAGAACACTGCTAGAAGTTATGTAATCTAGGTGCCTTAGTCATCATATACACCCACTCACATATTTCGAGCATTTGAGGTACTTACATATATTTCTGTGGACATACATAAGATCTTTCAATGCCTTATATCATGATTTATATGTCAATATGTGTATTATGTTCGAACTCGTTTAAAAATATGTGCTTTGGAAATCTTTATACTTGGCTGCCTGATTTAACAGAATTTACTAGTATTTCCATATCTGTTGTTTGTGCTGAAATGAAATTATAGGCGGTCGGCGCTTTTAAGAGTGTGATTAAACTCAAAGTCATACACTGGTTTGTTTTCCAAAAACCTTCACTTTTAAAAATCTTTCAAAAACCAGTGAATCTATGACATTGGGAATAATCACATGTCTATTAGATCGCATTTGTCTGCTCTATTGTTTGTACAAATGCCTAACAGACAGGGACCGACGCCTATGGATAGAGAATCTTTGAGTATAATGAAGGAATGACAAGGGGAGCATTATCGTTCATTAGATTTGGAAGCTTTGGAGCATTGCCTACTATGGGAAATGATATATCTTTAGGATACAAAAGATGATCACATTCTGGTTCTCTCAGAATTGTTCATCGAGCAAATGACCTCGACATTCACCATATGTTTCCAACATTCCATAATCCGACCATACCTCACCACATCCTTGGTTGCTAGAAGGGCGTTTCATGGAACCCAGAAACACCATCACCATAAACACATCCACCCACCCATCCACCCATTCATACTTATCCGTACCACCATTGGGGACCATGAATCACCACAACAATAGTAGTATTTTCCAGCTTATAAAGTATTCATTGCTAAACCTTAGGAATATAAGCTGATCAAGGAATGGATATCAAGAGATTAAAGACGGGATGGAAATGGAAGCTGGAGATCTCATCTGACAAGAACAACCTTACTTTCATCCTATCAGTTCGTCGGAGAAGATCGTGGGTAGTAGAAGATTATGGTCATTAGATTCAGCACTTCATATTATCATGAGTAGTTAAGCTACATCAAGGGCTCACGATGATTAGGATCCTTGTCCATTATCTCTATCCAACATTCGGTGCATCTTGGTTGATTATGCCTGCATCCTGATGATGTTATCACTTTTTCTACAATCTATCCTTTTATTCTGAGTTATTTTTGAGAGAAGTTGGTGGATGGTTGGAATGAAGAATATACCGCTTGAGCTTGAGTACACTTCACGAAGATGGAGTCTGAGCCAGCATATAGTGGTGGCGACGCAGTCTACTTTTCAGATCCTCAGCTAGTAGCTATATAGGGGAGTTTCCTCGTTCTTATCCTTGTTTTGATATGAACATTTTGTTATATTTTTATCGTTAAATTAATAAAAGTAGTCTATACCATATCCTAAGCTTATCACTAAGTGTGGGATTCCAGCCCAAAACAAACATTTGAGAAACATTTTTCGATATGTTCAAACTCTAAGTGTGAGATTTCACTTTCAGTAAAATCTCAACTAAAGAGAACATTAGGGACAATGTTCCTCTAAGTGTGGGATAGCGGTATAGAATACCTTAGGTTAGATGATTCTTATTTCCAAAAGCAAACTCAGAAAATATTTCTCAAATTCATAAGCCTAACTTCGACAGTGGATATGCCACTCATTCAGTTGGCTTAATTTTCATAAAACCTCACTTTTGCTTAAAATTTTTCAAAATTTTTGAATTAAAATGTCTTGAGAGGAATCATTTTCATATATGAGTAAGGTATTTTGGAAAATAAGATTAAATAAGTTAGGAATTTCTTGAGCTGAAATGATTATCTAAAAGGGGCATGGCATGGCTAGGCACATACAACCCATACTTGCAGTGAGGTATCTTGAGCCCACGAAAAGCATTCATTTTAAATGATTCACTATTCGTTTGATGAGTACGTGTGTGCTGATGCATGCATCTGGAATTAGAACTTGCTCCTGGTATGCACTTCGAGACCACATTGGTAGAGTACCGTTCGAGGTATAGGTGCAATTAGAGGACCTTGACATTCCTTAGGATTTAACCCCTTTTTACAAATCTCTTCAAGCCCAAATCCCTTCCAACACTCATTTTCAGTGTTGATGATCCGCCTAGAAAACCCTGTTAAGCCTTAGCCTTTTCGTTTTTTTTAAACCCAAATTTTAAACCCATTCACTTCCACACCCACCAAAACCTTATCTTAGAAGTTTTAAAATTTTGAAAAACGCTATTTTCATCCATTCTCATTCACGGTTGAAGAATACGGCTGTGCGTCTCCTATAAATACAAGGCTTCACCTCCCATTTTCATCCATTCTCATTCACACCTCATTCTCTCATTTCTTCTTTCTCTCTCTAGTTTAGCATTCTCTCTCTAGCACTACTCTTAGGAGTTAGAGGAGAATTAGTAGGTTATAGGTTCTTTCTCTAGTCTCTCTCTCTAGTTTCTCTCTCTAGAAACTAGTGGGAAGATTAGGGGGAGAATCTGTCGCTTTTAGAGTAGCTATGTAATTTAGTTCGTAGAAGCTAGCATTTGTAATACTTGGGATATTATTCGGCGAAATACAAGTGTTATTCTGCTCGCAATTATTTACGGGTAATATCTGTCCTTTCTTATATTAATTGTTTGTGATTTATTAATGTTTGAAATGTTTATTGCCATGCTTTGTGAGTAGTTACTTGATTGTTTGCCATGATTTAGATAGTTGTAATCTGATATGATTAATGGGATTGTTAAACCTTGTATCTGTCTAAACTTATCATGCATCTAGACCTAGTTATGGATCACCCTTTCCAGTCCTTCACGTGACTATCACCTTAGCTATAGGCCTAAGTTACGGTAGATTGTTATCTGTGTTGTCGTACGAATCAATGTTTGTTACTGTAATTCGGCCAAAGTACTGAGTATAGCGATGGAAACACCACTGGTGTAGTACAACCGTGGAAGCCCCGGAAACAGCCGTTGGTACCGACCTTGTGACCTACCTAGTAACCCTAGAATATGGTCTAGGAACCATAGAGCTGTGAAAATGCTACAGTACACCGTAGGTCTACCTCTGGTTACAAAGCTGTGGAAATACATTAACTAAAGTACACCGTTATGGTACCTAGGGTTAGTAAACATGTGGAACAGCTGTAGTACATCATAAACCAACCTCTGGTTACAAAGACTGTGGAAATGATTCTAGCACTGTACACCGTTACTGTACCTAGGGTTAGTTGGCCATGGAACGGTTGTAGTACACTGTGAACCTACCTCTGGTTACAAGTTATTGTGGAAGATGGTTAGAGTACAGTACACCGCAAATGTACCTAGGGTTAGCATGTTGTGGAAGAAGTAAATGCACTGTACACCGCTAGTGTTCCTAGGGATGAATGACTGATCGCAAAGGAGGGATCTAGATCATGACAGAAGTATTTAAGCTAATTACAACCTAAGAGAATGAGTCTAGTAATGTAGGTCAAGCCCAGCAGTGGTTCAGGATTCCTAAACCCCTAGACTCTACAAAACTGATAGTTTAGAATACAAAGTTAATAATCAGTACACGATTAGATAATAACATTTAGACTTAGGTGTTAAGAAAGGTCAGAATAACCTGAGGGCATTCTGTTACCTTATTCCTGCACCCTTAATGGGTCACTTGTCATAACCAGGTAGTGTGGGGGGTTGAGCAGCCTGTTCTGATCAGAATCACGAGAGCCTAGGTACTCAGTGACATACTGATTTAGAATCTATCTAAAGAAGTAGGGTCCTAGTGTTTACACCTATAGTTTACTTGTCTGTTACCTAAATGTGTCCCATAATAAACATCATACAAGTAATGCACTATCCTAAATCATGGTGAACCACGTCTTCGTTACCCTTAAGTGTTACATATTTGCTAGCTTCCCTTTTATTTTATGCTTTAGTAGTTTAATAAATTAGAAAACCAAACCTATCCAACTATCCAAAACCCAGCTTAATTACTAAGTTATCCGAGTGAGCTCTGTTTCAATTCTACCGTCGTGAGGAACGACCCTGGATCATCCTTGCCACTTACTAGTATCAGGTATTCGTACCTAGTATCAGTACGTTGTTCGGAAGGTTTAGGTCCTGACAATTATAAATTTAAAACTACCACCGATGCGCTAAGAGCGTGAGGCCCGCAACGACAGGAAGCAATTCCTGGACCGACCGTTCGGGGCGTATCAATCCCCAACCTGGAACTCGAGTGGTTTGCGTCTCACGTCAGCATAACTTTTCTGACGATCACGTGCGGCTTTTAGTTTGTTTTGGATTTTGAAAATCTTTTTAGTTTTTTCGTGTATGAGTTCAGGACCAGTGAGTTGACTGTCTCCCACTTTGGTCCAACAAATAGGTGAGCGGCACTTACGATCGTGCAGTGCCTTGAATGGTGCAGCCTTAATGCTGGTGTGATAGTTGTTGTTGTACGAAAACTCGCACAATGGTAGATATTTTTCCCAGTTTGCACCGAAGTCAACTACGTAAGCTCATAGCATGTCTTCCAGCGTTTGAATAGTTCGCTCACTTTGGTCGTCGGTTTGAGGATGGTATGCTGTACTCATATCCAGACGAGTACCCAATGATTTTTGAAGTGATTGCCAAAAGTGAGATGTGAAGCGACTATCCCTATCAGAGATAATCGAGATGGGAACGCTGTGTCGGGTTACGATTTCTTTCAGATAGATTCAAGTGAGGCGTTCCATTTTATTTGTTTCCTTGATCGCAAGGAAATTAGCAGATTTCGTGAGACGATCAACGATCACCCAAATGGTATCGCAACCGCTCGATGACTTTGGTAGTTTGGTTATGAAGTTCATGGAAATTGTTCCCATTTCCATTGAGGAATCTCGAGTTGTTGAAGTAAATCAGAAGGTTTTTGATATTCGGCTTTGACTTTTGAGCAAGTAAGGCACTTGCTAACGTATGTGGCAATTTCGGCCTTCATGTTCGGCCACCAATAAAATTCCTTGATGCCGTGGTACATTTTATCGGATCCCGGATGGATAGAGTACTTGGACTTGTGAGCTTCATCCATCACTAAGTCTCGCAGGTTCCCGAAACTGGGCAACCATATTCGATTAGAGAAGTACCTAATTCTGTTAGATTTGATTTCGAATTGTTTATCCATGCCTCGCAAGGCTTCATTTTTGATGTTATCGGGTTTCAGAGCTTCGAGTTGTGCAGTGAGAATCTGAATGTTTAGATCGTTATGGATAGTCACACTGAGGGATCGGACTCGAAGTGGTTTCGATCGTTCTTTTCGACTGAGGGCATCGGCAACAACATTTTCCTTTCCCGGATGGTATTTGATTTCGCAATCGTAATCGGTAAGCAACTCGACCCATCGACGTTGCCTCATGTTGAGATCATTCTGATCGAATATGTGTTGGAGACTTTTGTGGTCGGTAAAGATTGTGCACTTAGTGCTGTAGAGATAATGTCTCCAGATTTTGAGAGCGAAGACAACAGCTCCAAATTCGAGATCATGAGTGGTGTAGTTCTTTTCGTGGATTTTGAGCTGTCGGGAGGCGTAGGCAATGACTTTGTCTCGTTGCATCAACACGCAACCGAGACCTTGGTGAGAAAACATCACAGTATACCACGAAGTCATCGGTGCCTTCGGGTAATGCTAGAATAGGAGCACTGCAAAGCTTTTGTTTTAGAATTGAAATGCTGACACTTGTTTATCTGTCCAATCGAACTTTTTATCTTTCTGAGTCAGTGTTGTGAGTGGTTGGGCTATTTTTGAGAAGTTTTAAATGAATCGCCGATAGTACCCAACAAGTCCTAGGAATTTCCATACTTCGGTCGGTGTGGTAGGTGCTTGCCAGCACTTTATAGCTTCAATTTTTGATGGATCAACATGAATTCCCTGACTATCGATGACATGACCAAGTAATTGAACAGTTTGCATCAAGAACTCACACTTAAAAAATTTAGCGTACATCTCCTCGTGTCTAAGTAGTTCTAGGATGGGTTTGAGATGTTGCGCGTGTTCTTGTTCGTTGCGCGAGTAGATGAGAATGTCGTCAATGAAGACAATGACAAACTTGTCGAGATAAGGTTTGCACACCCGATTCATAAGATCCATGAATACAGCCGGTGCGTTGGTTAGACCGAATGGCATCACCTGGAATTCGTAATGCCCATAACGGGTTCTGAAAGTAGTTTTTGGGATATCGGTGTCACGAACACGCAGTTGGTGATAACCTGACCGAAGATCGATCTTTGAATAAAAACTCGACCCTTGAAGTTGGTCAAACAGGTCATCAATACGAGGAAGTGGATATCGGTTCTTGACGGTCAACTTGTTCAACTCTCGGTAGTCGATACAGATTATCAATGAGCCCTCTTTCTTTTTCACGAATAAGACCGGAGCTCCCCAAGGTGAAGAACTCGGTCTAATGAATCCTCTTTCCAGGAGTTCCTGTAACTGGGTGGACAACTCCTGAAGTTCGGATGGGGCTAAGCGGTATAGTGCTCGGGCCACAGGTGCAGCACCTGGCACGAGATCGATTGTGAACTCAACCTGTCTTGGTGGTGGTAGACCAGGCAATTCCTCGGGAAAGACTTCAGAAAAGTCTCGAACGATTGGCACATCCTCGAGTCACTTCTCCTCCGACTTTTTCTCCATGATGTGCGCGAGGATTGCCAGATAACCCTTTCTCAGAAATTTTTGAGTTTTCAAACAAGAGATGATGTTTAGTCTCGTCCCACCAGTCTCCCCCTGTATGATCAAAGTTCTACCGGTGGCGAGAGGCATGCGAACGATTTTGTCATAACAAATGATTTCAGCGCGGTGTTTGGACAACCAGTCCATACCAATGATGACGTCAAAACTTCCAATTTTGACAGGCATAAGATCGATCGAGAAAGATTCATCGGCTAGGTTAAGTGTGCAATTAGGGATTACACTATCGGTTTCTATGAGTTTACCGTTCGCTAGTTCTATAGTGTACTTAACATCTAAAGCAACAAGGGTGATGTCAAGAAGTGGGTAAAATTCGTCAGAGATAAAGCTTCTATTGGCACCAGTATCAAATAGAACAGAAGCAGATAAGTTGTTGAGGAGGAACATACCCGAGACCACATTCGGGTCTTGGCGGGCCTCCCAAGAGTTGAGTACGAAGGCTCTACCTCTTGCGTTGTTGTTGTTGCCCTTGTTCTTCAGCTTTGGGCACTCGTTCCTGAAGTGCCTGGTGTTTCCACATTCGAAGCAGGCTCTGGATGGCCGGGCGTTGTTGTGGTTGGAGGTATTGTTGTTGGATTTGGGAGCTCGGCAATCTTTGGTCGTATGTCCGTACCTCCTACAGTTGTTGCAAGAGGTATTACATGGACTATCTTGGTGGTGGTTACACTTGGAACAGTATGGTTTGCTCCCAGTGTAGCCACGTTTGGGCTCAGAGTTAGAGGTGTACATTTGGATAGCATTGGTTTTCTTGTTTGGTTGATCGTGGTGTTCAGCAGGTTTGCGTTTGTTGTTGGAAGGTGTGGTGGATGCATCATGGCTGACAATTATCGCCATGAGTTCATGTGCAAGCCGGATGGCACTTTGGATGGTGGTTGGCTTGGACGAGGCGACGTTCCCCTGGATGTTTTCCGGGAGTCCGCGGATATACCTCTTAATGCGTTTCTCCTCCGGATCTACCATAGACGGACAGATGAGGGCACGCTGTTGAAATTTGGTGGTGTAACTGATGATGTCGGTGCCCTGTACTCTTAGATTCCAGAATTCTTCTTCCAAACGTTGAAGTTCTTCGTTCGGGCAATACTCATCCTTCAACATTTTCTTCAAATCTGCCCAGGGCAATCGATTAGCGGTCTCGATTCCCACGACACTAGTATAGGTGTTCCACCAGGTAAGGACACCTTCCTAAAAGGTGTAGGTAGCAAACTTGACTTTGCTGTCTTCAGCGCAGTTGCATAGACTAAAAACAGATTCAATACGTTCTATCCATCGGATCAGTCCAATGGCACCTTCCGTGCCCTTGAAACTCAGTGGTTTGCAACTGAGAAAATCCTTGTACGAACAGGGTTTGACAATAGGGGTGGTATCGACAGTTTGATCACTGGTTCGTTGTGAGTTTCGAGCAGCCAAAGCATCGGCTACGGCTCGAGAAACAATGTCATTGATTTCGGCATCGCTGTAACTTTTCTTCTTTGGTGGAATGATTCTTCAAGAAAGAAACAAAGGGTACATGAGAAATCGTACCAGAGTGACAATTACAACAGATTTATATATATAAAAGTGGTAATATACAACATCACAATGTAAAAATCGATAATGTGGAATAATCGAGGGAAATTGCCAATTGATATCACGAATCCCAAAAGATGATAGACAATCTCAAGTTACGAGTTCCAAAAGTTACAGACTTAGATGTTTTTACAAAAGTACCGGGAATTGTTACATCCGGTCGAATTACATAGGTCCTACGAAGGCATAATAGAGTACAGATTCAGTCATAAGCTAATCCTGACGTAGATTGAGTTGTGGTAGTAAAGAAGTTAGATGATCAACGGACTCTACGAGTCGGCTAACCATCCTAAGTGCTTCTTCAGTTTCCCTCAGGCGTATCTCGCACTGATGCAATCTTGATTGTAGGACGGAGATTTCGTTTTGGTTACCAATCAATTGGTTGTGGACAACCTCCATGGTTTCGATGGTTTCTCCCATTTGGTTGCGGAGGATGTCCATGTTGCTAACAGTGTTTTCGTGATCTTCATAGACTTGATTGACACGTTCGAGTGATGTGAGTCTCCAGTTCTCGTTAGTTTCCTGTAGTTCGATATCCATAACGCGAAGTCGTTGCTCGTGACGGTGTACCCAGGCAGCTAAGACAGGTACAGTGAAGTGAGCATGTTCTTGAGTATAGGGAGATACTTCCATGTTGAAAAATCCCCCGTTTGATGTGGGGAGTCGGATTCCTTCCTCGTCCCTCCAGTTGTTGAGTCGATTTGATAACCATCGCCATTGGCTAGTTGCTTGCCTGTGGGACTGGTTATTGAGTTGGTTTGAAGTAGGATAGGGGATAGCTCGAGGCAACCCAGAGTCCCTCCTAGCTACCCTAGAGTTTCGTGATTCGTACGGATGAGAACGTGATGAATTTGGTGGTATGTTTGCCATTTCTGAGACAAATTGTTAGAAATAGTGAGGCCTATATTCATATAATACATATATAATATAGCCTAAGATTGTAGAGAGGCCTATCTATGTATACTTAGTATCACGTAATAGCCAATTGGGTGTATAGCACAGACATGTTTGAGTCCCGGTTCTCTCGAGGTCAGAGTCAACTAGTGTATTCCCGTTCAACATAACCATTTCAGACCTCACATCATCTTTCCTTAATTGTACATAGTTGATCAGGCTATGTTAAATTAAAGGCGTATGCTGTAATTCCTGAACCAGTCATGCCTAATAAGGAAATACTGCCTAATGGTCATAGTCTAGGCCCACCAAATGCAACCTAGTTCACTATAACCTTAGGCTGTGATACCAATCTGTCGCACCCTCAATTTCAGATTTGCGGAAGCGATTCGGGTCGGGGCGCGACTAATCAATAATCAGGTACACAAGGTATACAATGAACGACTCTATATGCGTCATTTTACAACTTGTATTGATAAAACAAAAGTTTACATGAAAAGTATAGTTTACATTAGCTCGGTTTGAAATTGAGAGATTCACATACATAATTAATTTATACAAAATATAATAATGCAGCTAAATTTCTGAATATTTGTATGCTGACACGAGCTAACGTATCCAGATCGGGCAGTCCAACCTACTGCTGAGTACCTGTGATACATGCTAAAATGGGTCAGCGAAACGCTGGTGAGCTCACAGGTTTGTATGTCAAAACATATTGTATGAACCGCAAGATTTAATTGAATTTAAGTTGCAATAAAGCAAAATAAAAGTTATACAGCCATGAGCACATAGTCTGAGCTTAACTTGAGGGTCATGTCCAATGAAGGAATTCCGATCGAGGTGCCTCCTACGAGGGTCTAATCTACACTCATCTACCCAAATGTTAATACGTCCGTTTGACCAGTTAGTGCTTGCTAACCCGGACGAGGATTGTCAATCATATATGATATAATATACTAACATTCACGCTACAGATGTATTACCAAACTATGTTTGTGGAGGACTTTAAATTGATTAGTTGAAAACAACTCATGTAGTATTTGATTTTGATTTGCACTTGCGTTCACATGTAAATAAATCGAGCAATGTATCACACCCCTGATGAAAATAGTAAAATAGGGGCTATGAGACTCACCTGAGTCTTGAAGTGTTTAACTTAATAAACTTGATTTGATTTGCCGACTATTGTTGTCCGAAGACTTGTAACCTGAGGCTGTCCACGACACGCGATGGTTATTAACATGAGTAGGTATCTATAAAGATCACCTTTGTAGTTGTTCGTCCAACTAGAATGTCCAAATGACTACGATTTGGTTGATTTGATTGAGTTTTGAAAACGTGTATGGCCCGTTGGTGATTGATTGTAATAATAATTTCAACATTATTATCTTGATTTGGAATGTTATACTCAAAAGTATGTCCCAATGTACTTTAGAAGTCGTATCGTATAAAGGTTTGAGGTTATACAAGTTTGACACTTAGTATAAAAATAGTTGTAAACATTCTGGGTTTTTTTAGCGTCACTTATAGCGACACTTAAGGGTTTAGGCGACACTCGAGAAGTGTCGCATAAAATGGTAAATTCGGTATTATTGGCGTCTCTTAAGGAAGTGACGCATAAGGGGCGACACTTAAGCAAGTATCGGGTACAAGTGTCGGGTGAATTGCAAATCGATTTCGGGCGACACTTAAGCAAGTATCGGATACAAGTGTCGGGTATTGAATTTAAGACACTTAGGAAGTGACGGGAAAAGTGGGTTTTTAGCGGCACTTAGGCAAGTGACGCAAAATTAGGGCTTTTGGCGACATTTAAGGCGTCACTTAAGGAAGTAACGCTATACTGGATCTGGCTATGCGTCACTTACGTCCGATCGATTTCTAAATTTGTCGAAAACGTGTTTAACGACCACCACGTGGTCTGATTCTTTTACCCAACCCTTATTTTGGTTCATTGAGCTTATAAAAACCATTACTTCGAGTTGGTTGCGTTTCTAGAGTCGTTTTCTTTAAAATGCCCAAAACTGACATTTTTCGACAATGTTGCCGAAAACGAGTTTTGAACATATCTTTGGACATATCTAAGCTAGATTAACAACAAACAAGCTAAATAAATGAAAATCTAAGAGTTTTTGAAAGTGTCGGGAATCTTACGAGTTAACGCGAGACGAAACCGAAAAGATAGGGTTGTAGATCCCGTTGCCATGGTCTTTTTTCTCCAAGTGAGCTAGATGATCCGAGGTCGTTTGACGGTGTTATTTGGTGGTTGAAGGTGGTGGTTTGGGGTGGTGGAAATGAGAGAGGGTGAGAGAGAAATATGGGTGTGTTTGGTGTAAATGAAACAAAAATGAGGTGAGGGAGGTGGTGACCCTCACCTACCCGGTTTTAGTAGGGCCCACCCTATGTGGGTGTGTCCCAAATTTTATCCCCTGCGTTTGCGTTCCGTGCGGTGTTCGTTTCCCCGGTCATTTAAATGTTTAAATAATTTTTACACGCGTTTAAGATATACATTTTAAAATGCGAATAATTATTCGATATTTTTGTTTAAGTATTTCATCAAATGCTTTATAATTGAGTTATCAAATATAACTGAGTTTTGTTTTGATTTGTTTGCGCGTTTAATATTTTAATCGTGTAACCATTAATTGTACGATACGAAATAAATACGAAATATTATCAAAATAATATTTTGGATATAATAGTGTTATTAAATAATGTTATATTATTCAATAGAATTGTTCACCAACGTCCGCATTAATTGAACCGAATTACATTCGATTGGAAACTTGCACGATTTAGCCAAATCGCGTAATTTTATATATTTAACAATATATATATATATATATATATATATATATATATATATATATATATATATATATATATATATATATATTGATACATTAATTAGCCTAGCATAGAACTAATTACATGTATTAGCAAGTGATTAGGCACTAATTACTAGTCCTAATTTTGACGGGTGTCACAACCTAGGATTCAATGACATATGCTTTTAGGCTTTTAGACTAAAACGTAAGGTCTTAGTGTTTACACCGACTGTCCGTCTGATGATATGCCCATGGTAGTCTCCAATTATCTTTATAATGAATATCATCCCGAAACCTTAATTATCAAAGTTTCAGCAATCACGCTTTACCATTTGTCTACTCTCTATCCTTTTATCTTTATTCGTTTTTAAGTATTATTAATTTTGAAAACCAAACCAAAACTACTTACTTTTATAAAGCTTATCCTATTTGCGAACTTATTTACGGTAATCACTTTCAATTCCATTCATTCCGATTTAAAGGATGGCACTCGAGTTATACTTACTGCTTACTCTTACAAAGTAGGTAGTAATTATAGTTTGATCCCCAACTTTTATAAATTTAAAACCACCACAGTTGCGCGCCCGTTGTGTGAACGACCGCTTCGGGACGCATCACCAATCCAACGTTCCCGTTAGCTTTGTGTTAATTTTTTTATTTATTGTTCACAATTGTAATAAAAAAGCTGACCTATTAGTTAATAAACAGAGGTTCACCTTAACATACATTGATTCTAGCATTCTAAGGCACTATCGCATGAAAGACTAGAAAGGGTGGACACTTAATTTAGTCTATGTTCTTGAAAAGCATAATGGAATAAACAACATAACAATTTGCAATTATATAATTGAAAGATTAATATAACATCATCCCTACTCTTAATATCTACATTTCAACAATCAAATTAATAAGCTACATAATTATCATGACAATATTCGCAATACGTACAAATATATCATGCAAACAAAACATAATAACTGTAACTAAAGGAAAGAGATATCACCTAGATTTAAGCAGCGTAATACTGAGGATTACAAAGTATGAACTTGAAAACTCTTTACAATAAGATTACCAAGCTAAAACCTTCCTCGTATACTCGAATCGTTGCCTACTTCTCTCTAGTTATTTTAGACAGAAGATATTTTAGAGAGAAGAAGTGTTTGAAAATTGTGTCTTTTGGAATGGTAAGGGGGTCTCTATTTATAGGCAAACCAAGATATTATACGTACAAGCCTCGATGCATTGCGTACAAGCAAACAGAGCAAGAAGAAGGTAATACCCCCTAAGGGGCCGTACACGGAGGGCCTTATACGGTGCCTAGGGGCCGTATAGGGGGTGCTTCGGCTTTTCTTTGTTGCTTAATTCTGCCGTAACTTCTTCGTATCTTGTCCGTTTGACCTGATTCTTTCGCCCACGATCTCATAATTCCGTTACGCTCGTAATGATACTAATTAGACATAATTTGGATGTCTCTAGATCAGGCATATCTGGAATGCCATCGGTTGGTCTTCAAATGCATTGTTTAGCTTGTATCTTTCTTGTCCTTGTTCCGCATGGAGCCTACTTTATATCAACGTTCTTGTAATCTTCCATGTTACATATTAAGACAATTATAAGGCCTTGATGTGAAGTTAACAATATAATTGATATGTTGCTCAATTTGGTGCCTACTTCGGTGTATTTTCTACCTTTTTTGTGTGATATTTGAAAGTCCACCAAGTTTTATCCTTTCAACAAATTATGATAAATAATGATGTTTATAGGATGTTTTTGTTAGAAAAGGGTTTAAGATAAGGCAAATAATGTACGTAAACACATGAATTTTTACGTTACATCAATTGACAAAAGGCTTCTTTATACAAAACAAAACCCAACATTAAAACAGAGTATTAAAAGAATATTTAAATGTTAAACAAACTAACTGACCAAATAACCATTGCATTGGAGTCATGGATAATGCATTTATAGGCAAAAAGTTTAAGGTAAAAGGGTTATTTATATTTATACAATATGTAGTAAATGACTAAATTCTAAACAAAATTTATAAAAAGAATCGGACGGTTACTTTACGCTCTTCAGTTTTGATGTAACGTAAAAAATCATGTTTTTACGTACATATTTTTGCACTTTTTGGACCAATCTTTGGTGAAAACACTTTAAAAAAATCATTATTTACTAAAAAACACCAAGGTAGTCCAATTATAGACGTTACAAAAAAAATCAATGAAAACATCCAAATAACAAGCAAAATGAGGCAAATAAAACCACTCTGATTCTTCCGTTCTTACTTATCTTATTGGAACAGCTCTTAATGTATATTTTATGATTTCATAGGAAATTACAAGATCGGAGAATCAAGAATCAAAGAAAACGGATGAGAGACGAAGAAGATATGAGCTATACATCTCCAACTTTGGCAAAATCAGTGTCGTTAGAAGCGTAACGGAAAGACGAATCCGTCAGCGAAAGAATCAAGAAAATCAGGATTAAAACGTAGAAGATATAGCCGAAACAAGCAATGAACGGACGAAGAAAGGCTGAAGTCCAATTGCTCCCCCCAAAGGGCCGTATACGGCACCTAGAGGGGCCGTATACGGCACTATTTGTGAAGGCAATTGGCCCTTGAGCCCCAATTGTTGCTTGTTTTGTGCTTGTTTGACCCCAATTGCGCTCCATTGCTTGTTTCGTGTGCATTATTGCTTGTACCTTAGCTTCAAGCCTTCCACTATAAATAGGAGACCAACCTCCTCATTTCAAATCATCCCTTTCATTTCATTTATCTCATTTCTCACTCTCTCTCTAGGTTTTCTCTTTAGTTTCTCTCTCTAGTCTTTCTCTCTAGTTTCTCTCTAGGGTTTAACCCTTGGACTAGTGGGATGATTAGGGAGGAAATCATTCTCTTTTCTTTTAGATTAGTTATCTAGTTAATTAGTAGAGGCTAGCTTGTGTAATGCTTGGATATTATACGAAGAAATACAAGTGTTATTCTGCTCGCAATTCGTATCGGTATTTTCTATCCTTTCTATTATGAATTTGTCATAATGTTCTTGTTTGATGTTTGTGATTTATTAATGTTGGAAATGTTTATGCCTTGTTAGTAGTTGCTTGTATGTTTGCCGTGATTTAGATAGTAGTGGTGATGTTACTTTAAATATACGATAGAAAACTCGGTGTACTATTTAACTATATATTTATGATTTCAAACTAAACTATCGCCTTTCCTACAATAAACGTGGTTAATACCTTTATGACAAGGAGTCATAAACCTTTATTCACGTGGTAATTACCTATCTATGTTTTTCAAAATAAACATGGTATGATTTCATAGCTAGTGAAAATATTGTTAACCTATCGTATAGTACACCGTGAACAAATTAGGGATTTATTGCGTTTATAAATAAAAAGTGAATGGGTTGTTTAGCTATCATAGATGGTTTTACTTTAATACAAGCTTAGATCAAATGAGTTCAGATGGCCATAAAGTATGTAATACAGGATAGACCGTAAAATGTCTAAGGACACGGTATAGCATTGGAAATACCTTTGGTGGAGTACAAATACGTGGAAGCTTTGGAAAAGCCATAGGTTGAAGACTGTATTGCATCCTGGTGTAGTCTGTCATCCAGGTTAGACCATAAAATGGGTGAATACACTGTATAGCGTCGGAAACACCTTTGTGTGGAGTACAAATATGTGGAAGCTGTGAAAAACTTGTAGGTTGAAGACTGTGTCACAGCCGAATAGCTCTGAACTCAACCATTACCATTAATGTATAAGTTAGCAGTCACCAACTATCTTAATCTTAAATGTCTTGCCCAGCTTAGATGCCTCTTTAGTGTTAAAGAAAGGTCAGTGGATAAATTGCGGACTGTCGCCTCATTCCTGCACCCCAACTAGAGGGTCACTTGGTCTCATTAAGAGACGGTGAGGGAGGTTTCAAGGCAGTCTGATATGATCATAATCTTGATAGCCTAGCACTCAGTGACATACTAATCAGTTACTATGATCAGTAGGGTGCTAGTGCACTACAAACATCTACGTGAAAGTAAGACACAAATATTTAAAAGACGTTTTCAAATAAACATCATCCCATTTATCCTAAGTTATAGTGAACCACGTCCTCGTTATCCTTAAGTGTTATATATGCTAGTCTCCCTTTAATTTTATGCTTTATTAGTTTCAGTAGTTTAATTAGATAAAAAAATATATATATCTACCCAACTTATCAAAACCCTAGCTTAATTACTGACTTATCAGAACTAGCTATATTTCAATTCTACCGTCGTGAGGAACGACCCTGAATTATTCATACCGTATACTCGTATCAGGTATTCATACCAGTACCAATAGGTAGTACGGAAGTACATGTCGCACCCCCAAATTATGATGCGGAAGCGGGTCAACTCGGGGCACGACTAATCAATACACAAAGCACATAAGATACATAATGAACGACCACTACATGTGTCGTTTTACAAATACATTGATTAACGTAAGAGTCTACATATGGTTTACAAAAGATGAGTTCGCATAGATATTTGAGAGATTTTAATACATATCTAATTTATACAAAATATAGAAATGCAAGGAAATCTCTTGATGATTATATGATTGCATGCGACTCGAGCTACAGTATCCTGATGGGCAGTCCAACCTACTGCTGAGTACCTGAGATAACATGCTAAAAGGTCAGCTATAAAGCTGGTGAGCTCACAGGTTTGATATGATAATATATGATTTGTGAACCGCAAGATTTAATGAGTTGATTTACAAAGCATGTAAATAAATGAATAATGAGTATCACATGAATATTTGTAATTAAACAAATAAGTAAAGATTGATACAACTAACATGAGCACATAGTCTGAGCTTAACGGAGGGGTCAGGATCACAATCAAGTGCCTGATCGAGGGTGCCTCTATGCGTATGCCTAATCAACATACGTTTGAACAAATGATAATGCGTCCGTTTGACAGGTTAGTGCTTGCTAACTCGGACGGGGATTGTCAATCCCATATGGTACCATACACTAACATTCACGCTAAATCATATTAACAGAACTATGCTTCAGAGGACTTTGATTGATTAGATGAAAACAACTCATGCAGCATACGTGATAATTTGATACTTGCGTTCACATGTAAAGCAAAACGAGCATGTATCTCACCCCTAGGTAAAAGCATTTAAAAAGGGGCTATGAGACTCACCTGAGTCTGATGAATTGTTAGCCAACAATTATAATGATTCACAATGATTTGATGTCGTTACAACGACAGAACCAGCAGGGCGTCTTAGACACGCACGGTTTTGATAATGATTAGATATTGAACCTGCCGGGCGTATTAAACGCGCAAGGTTTTGTTTGATTAGATGACTCTACGGACCATCTATGCTAGTTGTTCCCTCAACTAGTTATGCCCAAATACTTTGGTTGTCGATTATGTTTGAGTTTTGAAAATGTATACGGGTCGTTGGTGACGGTTTGTAATAATAATTTCAAACTATTATTATTATACATGATTTGTTGTGCTTATAAAAGTGTATGGGTTTCATATATAAGTAGTATCGTATAGGTTTAGTTGTTAATCAAGTTCATTATATCCGTTACACTTTATTTCATAATTTACAAAATTTGGTACGAGTCTGAAAACAGTAGTCTGCTATTTTCGGCCCCTAAACGACCCCGGATGGCCTAAAACTGACAAGGCTAAGGTACTTAGCATTGATTATTGGGTCGTTTCCGAGTGACCTTGCGAATTTGAGCTCAATCCATTATAATAAATTTTTCATCGAGAAGCACGTTTGATACTTGTGAAATTGTCGACGTTTTCGAAAAAATGTTTATTCTGTTTTAGCAGGGATTCGCAGGGCTAGTTTATTGATCAAATCTAATCCGCATTTGATCTAACAATCATCAATCCTAACGTTAATACATGATGATATACGTTATTTAAACACTAAATTATAAAGATTAGGTTAACGATTCCTTACAATTTAAAAATGGAAGTCGAATGGTGATGATGACGGTGTAGACGAAGTTGATGATGGTGAGGATGATCTCTTGCTGCTGATTGTGATGTTGTTACTTGTTATTGTTGTTGTTTGATTTTTGGAAGTGAAAGAGATAGAGAACCGAGAGAGAGTGAAGAGAGCGAGAGATTGGAGAAATGAGAGAGTGAGAGGCCGGCCATCTCCAATTATTGGAGGTGGTTGGCCCAATTTTTGTCCCGCTTCGCGGTACTTTGACCCGTGTTTTGGTACCCGATCGAAAAGTAGTATAATATTTTAAAACGATAATTTTCTAAAAATGATATCGTACGTATTTTCATTTGAAGTATTTTATAAAAATACATTTAACGAGATATAAAATATATCTTTGTTTTATGTTTGAGAGACGGATAGGATTTAATTGGTTTCGTCGCGTTTGAGTAAAATGGTATAAAACGAAATATGTTTTATTTTATCTGATGTAAATAATAATTATTAATTTCAATAATAATTTATTATTTATATATAGTTTTGTGGTGGACGTTTGATTTGTACGATACTAGATACTTGATATATTATCAAAATAATATGTAATAATTATGAGGGTATTAAATAACAATTCCATATTACTTAATTACTTGATTTTTACCAACGCCGTATAATTGAATCGGAATTCGGCCGATTTGAAAATGAACGATTAAATCTAATCGAGTACTGATATATATATTCATCCATATATATTTTGATACATACAATTAGCCTAATACATAGCGCTAACTACATGTATTACATAATGATTAGGAACTAATTTCTAGTCCTAATTTGACGGGTGTCACAGTACAGGCTCCCCCGATTATTACAAATATTAAAACTACCATTGGTGTCGCGCCTAGCAACCGGTCCTCACGACACCGACCGCTGGGTGTGCATCAAGTTTCTCTAAGTTCTTGTCGACCATATCCACGACTAAACTCTCGCTTTACTCTCTCCTTAACAAATACAAGTAAAACTTGATATTCAGTACTACATATTAAGGCTGGCAATTTTCGACACGACCTGAGAACGACTCAAAAATAAGCAGGTTGGAACATGATCTTTTGACCCGTTGACCAGCCAACCTGAATCTTTTTTAGGTCGGGTTCGGGTAACATGATGGGTCATCATGTCAACCTAATGACCCGAAAACTCAAAAAGTTAATAAAAATTCTAAAATTTCTATAATTAATTTTCAATATAAAATATTTGAAACTCTTTTTTCTCCATAGGCCCACATCCCCACAGCTCACAGTTTCCCCAACAATTACTTCAGACTTCTAGTTATGATTGTTAAGCATTTTTATGCATAATAATGATTACCTATTATTTTTGAAAAGATTGACCCACGTGACCCATTTGACGTGTATGACCTATTTGACCCAAAACCAACCTATTAACCCGAAAACATATAGAGTTGAATAATAATCGGGTTGCCTGGATCGATTCCAGATTAGTGGGTTTTGGGCTAGGTTGAAATACTCAACCCGATTCAACAATCAGGTTGGGTTGGCCATTTCTGACTAATGTCTCCCTAGCGGTCGGTCAGATTTTACTCCGTTCGTTGGTCCGGCCAACTAGGGCATGCACCAGTTGGTGTTTTATATTTGTAATGCGGGGATCCTAAGTTTTAAACGACTTATAGACCTAAAGGGCAGTAAGCGGTACGTATGACTCAGGTGTCGTTCTTCAAACTACAACGGGCATGAGATCTTAGGTGGATTAATTATCTTTGGTAATGTAGCTGGGATTTTTAAAACTTTTGATAGGGGGTTTTGGGTTTCCTAATTAACTACTAAAATTAAAACTAAATTAAAGGTGGGTTGTACGGAGAATGCAGAGAAATAAAGATAAGGAATGTGTTCACTGTGACTATGGCAATGTTATTTTAACGAATAGTTATGAGGGATAAGGCTGCTAGTTGTGACGACTCATTCCAGTGGGATTGAGTTCTCGGAAACTTAACTGATATAAAGTTTTGTGCCTACGACCTTTCCTCGGCTTTCACGTATTTGTACTTTACCAGAGGTGGTTCCAACGCTATACCGGATACTGGGATGTTTTACAGCTTTTCCATTATATCAATTAGAGTTCCATATTACTCTACTGGACGTTTCCTATATTTCACAATGAGCTATAACTACGATCCTATTAAGTACCTAATGTAGAGTTGTCCGCAATCAGATACAAAATATGTCACATGGATAACAGTTATAGAGTGTACAATACACCTGAAGTTCTCCCAAATGTACAGACCAATTCAACTGACAACTATCCTCGAGTCCAGGTCCCCAATCTCAGACATCAGAGATGTCTGTATCATGGCATGAATTGTTCAGTGAACAAGAACATGAACAGGGAGTAACCCGCGGAACCGGTTGGAAAAGTCTGTCTAACGATTAGTTGAATTGTTCATCATTAATCATGTAAATCATCACAGCTATTACATGCATGTTAATCTATCTGTATTGAATCTAAATCATTTATGAAAACCTAATAATTCAATCAATGATAGTAGATATATCTAGCATACAGTACCTAAGCAACAATCAAATAAGAACATGCAATAGAACGGTATACTAGTATCATATGATTTGACCTAAAGATTAAATCATGGATATCCTGGAAGTTGTCCCAAAGATATGCAACCAACAAACATGAACCTAATCTATCTCTACTCTTATGCTCTGTGTCTCTCTGATATATATTTCAATTAAGAGAACAGCAGCCATGTTGAGTTCATTGATCATCATACACAGAATAGTTGGAATTTCTACTGATAGCAATTGGCCAGAATCTAGGGAGGAGGATTCAAACCACATCATAAGTTGGATAAATAAATGGGCAGAGGTTCAGCTTATAAGTTCACAAACAGTTTATATTCATACAGAGTAACAACATGGTAATTAAATCATAACTATTCTAACATTGCATACGTCACAGCAAACACAGATTTGTCTAGCCTAGCATAATTCTAGCATTCATTCCTAAGCATGCGTAATATGATAACATGATTATAAGAATAAATACGAGAGATTGTATTAAACCTGAATAGAAGAGTAATACAGACATATCTTCACAAATTTGAAGTCTCGGAGTATCTCCGTACAAAAGCTAAATAAAACTCCTATGCTAACTATGCCCTACTAGCTTATTTTCTAGAGAGAGAAATACACTAGAGAGAGAGAGAGAGAGAAATCTAGAGAGAGAGAGAGAAATGAGAAAATGAGGTATGTGAAATTGAGGAAATGAGGCTAGTATTTATAGGAGAAGAGGTGGAGGTGGTGTTCAAGTCTTAAAGCTCAAAATACAAGCATCAAAGTGCAAACGTGGGGTAGCAAGCAAAAGGGGGGGGGGGGGGGGTTCAAATGGCCCTAGGGTATCATTTACCAAGCACAAAGGCATGGAAAATGGCCCTTAGAGGGCCGTATACGGTACCTAGAGGGCCATATATGGCCTCGGGGGGGGGGGGGGGGGGGGGTGATCCTCCGTTTGCCTTTCGCTTGGTCCGTTCGTTGCTTGTTTTGCCCGTATCTTCTTCGTTCTAAGCCCGATTTGCTTGATTCTTGCACCGTTGGATTTGTTTTTTCGTTACTCTTCTAATGACACTAATCTTGCCAATATTGGAGTTGTATATCTTTTGCGCATTCCGGATGACGATCAGTTGGCTTCCAGACTGCACATCTTCTCCGTCTTTCATCCGTTTTGTTTGATTCTTTCACCTTCGGTCTTGTATTTTCCTATGGAATTATAAAATATGAATTAAAATTTGTTTCCATGAGATAATCAAGAAGGGAATTTTTAAGATGATCATATTTGCCTCGATTTGCGTGTTATTCGGATCTTTGTACGATTTTTGTTGCAACGTCTAGATTTAGACTACCTTAGTGATTTTTAGTAGAAAATGATAGTTTTGAAATGTTTTAACTAAAGAATAGCCTATAAAGTGTCGAAATATGTACGTAAAAACATGACTTTTTGCGTGACATCAAGTATCCCACACTTAGACGTTGCTTGTCCACAAGCAACACTCATCAAACGTCCCTGTGAAAACATTTTTATTTCGATTTTGGGAGAGATTTATTATTTCCAAAGGTCACCAATTCCTCATATGAGTAGGAGATCTCAGAAATATAAGGAAGGATAAGATGATCCTCTCATAAACAAGTAATGACTTTCTTAGGCATACTTCCAAATCTCGGGTTTTGGAGTATACATGACCAGGCAATCTCACAGAAGGTGGTCACTCAATTCACTCAAAGTGTATCGGGTTTCCTATCAATCTAGTTCAAAAGAAATCACTCGATAAGCCAGTGATGCAGTACTCATCGTCATAGGCTTGATCGAGAATCGGATCTCCACCACTTAGGTGAGGACGGTGCTAATTATCCCAGGACATTCAGAGGGTTGTAATGTTTGGTGAGGGTTAAGGGTTATGGATAAGGAAATTTTTGGTTGTAAGGGTTTCGCTTATCTTAGGCTTTCCAAGAATCATGAAAAACTTATTTGTATAACGGAGGTAATAGCTACTCGTCTTCTATCTTTTCTTTCTTTAGTTGATACTTTGAAGCATTTGAGCTTTATTTTCTTTTCTTCTTCTTTTCTTTCTTTTTCTGCTTTTTATTTTTCTTTTTCTTCTCCAAAACTTCTTTGCCAGAGTACTTCCGAGGATAATTTTTTTGCTTTGAGTCCTTCAATAATCCTTTCTTTTATCTTGATCACTTCGAGTCTTTTCTTATGTGCTAATTTTCCCGCACCATTGTCCTTTTGTCTCTCTTGTGTGCTAATTTTCCCGCACCATTTTTTGAGAGTTTGATTTTTGGAGAACACGAACGAGTAGGATAATTGAATTGGATATTCTTCCAGATGTTTTTCATAACCTCAGAGATTCTAAGATAAGGTTTTGAAAATTTGGGAAAGTATGTTTCAATATTTAGGGTTTGGAAGAAATGAAAGGTTTCGGCTCAACAGGGTTTACTAAGCGGATCATCGATACTTAAAATGAGTATCGGAACGGGTTTTGGGCTTGAAAGAGAAGGCTAAAAAGGGGTTAATTCCTAGGGAATGTCAAGGTCATCTAATTGCACCTATACCGCGTACGGTACACACCAATGTGGTCTCGAAACGTCTGTCAGGAGCAAGTTCTAATTCTGAGATACATGCATCGGCACACACACAAGAAAAGAATTAGTGTAACACCCCGCAAATTTAAACGCAATTATAAACATTAATCACTTACATTATTAGGCTAATTCCCTACTTGAGTGAATTCACAACACATTTTAGAGGTAAGTCTAGCAAAACCCAACTAGATAATACGCGTAGTATTACGTATTCGTAATTAGTTGTAATTACGTACTGAACAATCTGAAAACAAACGCGACAAAAATATACGACTGTTGGTGAACAAAATTATTTAATAAAACGAAATATTTAAATAACGATATTAACAATTAAATATTATGTCGATAATATTTACATATCATTTTATAACGCAAAACGTCAACTCGTATAATTAAAAATATATTAGTTAAAATAAAGTAACATTTAACGATCGGGTAAACAAACGCGGAGCGCAAACACAGAGGAAGGAAAAAGGGAGACAAAACCCTTTCTCCCTCCCCACTTTTCTCATTCATCATCACCCCCTCTTTTTCTTTTTCTCTCTACTACAACCACCACCAACCAAAAACCACCACAAAAACGCCACAAACTACCTTCAAACGACGCCGAATCACCATACTTCTTTGGAATAAAACGACCACGAGACCACGATCTACATTTCTACCTTTTCGGATTTCAAATCCGACACTCGTAAGTTTCCGACAAATCCCGTCAATTCCTAGATTTTGTAGTTTTAGTTAATATTTCATGTTTAGTATACTTAGATTATCATGTTTTAGCGTTTTATACAACCAAAAACGTCCAAATCGACCCAAAACTCGTTGATTTTTACGCTGTTCGTCGAACAGGCGACTACGTCGCTTTTGGCCCAAAAATAGTACTGCGACGCAGGCCTTTGCGTCGCATAATCATCCCCACGTCGCAGATAGCGACGCAACCCGTTCCGTCGCATTAAATTGCGAACGTCGCCTATGCGACGCAACCCATGACGTCGCAAAAC
This sequence comes from Helichrysum umbraculigerum, assembly GCA_949592205.1. Taxonomy (NCBI): domain Eukaryota; kingdom Viridiplantae; phylum Streptophyta; class Magnoliopsida; order Asterales; family Asteraceae; genus Helichrysum; species Helichrysum umbraculigerum. The sequence continues at coordinate 57,161,833 of CATIUR010000003.1, read as the reverse complement.
CTGAATGCGACGCAGACCCTTACGTCGCACAAGTCAGAACCCTAAAAACACATTTTAAAAAGTCAAAGTTACTGTAGAAAAGTCAAATTTTACTGTAGCAGTACTGTAGCAAATGAGATAATAACATTTTTGAACTATTGTTTCAAAACATCACCAATAAGTCGTATACATTTTCACAAACAACGAAATACAACGTAAACGTTTAACAAATACTTGGGACATAACTTGGTTGTACAAACACTAGCATGGATGATTAGTTTAGACATCCACATACTTATTAAATCTCGTACGTTTAGGACGTTAGGAGATTCTGGACTGTACTTGGGCTTAGGTTTGCTAGCACTCGCACAACTACTTAACTCAACAGGTGAGTTCACAGCCCCTACTTTTACTGATTTAACTGCTTTTGAACAGGGGTGGAAAACATAGTCAACTGTGTTACTTATTGCCATAACTGCTTTTACTCATATGATTGTTTAATCATACTTGTTTACTCGAACAATTAGAGTACTTTGAACTATTAGACTATTGAACAAACTGATATTTATGAAATACCATTCTCATATTGACACACTGAACGAATGGGATAACTTATTCGACAAACTGTTTTAACTAGACCGGAGAACGACCGGTAAGTTGTTTTGCAATCGACTGTAAACCTTTAAACTTAGTTGGTATACCGGAGAACGACCGGTACTTTTATGTAAACGCTGGAGAACGACCAACTACGTATTTTAGTGCCAGAGAACGACTGGCCAAGGGACGAGAGAACGACCCGTGCGTCTTGGATGGGAGAACGACCCATGCGTTTGTTGGACGGGAGAACGACCCGTGCGTAACTAGACCGGAGAACGACCGGTAAACTGTTTTTGTTGAACGGGAGAACGACCCGTGCGTATTTGGCCGGAGAACGACCGGTACTGTTTGTGAAATGCTGGAGAACGACCAGCACGTGTTTTTAAACTGACATTTGGGTAACATCCCACGTATCTATTTTGGGCGAACAACCCACTAAACTAAACTTTGGGCGAACAACCCACTAAACTAAACTTTGGGCGAACAACCCACTAAACTTGTACTTGGGACGAACAACCCACTAAACGTGTATTTGGATAACATTCCACTAAACTTATTCTCGACTATTATGGCAATACTATTTGTGAACGTATTTGGATAACAACTGTGCTTACAAACTTGGTTCAACTTGTGTAAACTTAAAACCTGTGAATTCACTCAACCTAGTTGTTGACTTTTACTATGTTTTTCAGGGATTAGCTGCGCATGTAAGAATCGCCAACACACATGGAGAATTAGGCGACCCGTGAAGTTTTAGGATGCCAACTTTTTGAAAATATATGGATTTCTCTAGTATAACTGAAACTGTTTTAGTCATATTCCAGAAATCTACTTTTGTAAACTTATTACTTTTAACTTGTACGATTCGATGAATCGTAAACTTTGTAATTAATACTTTTGGCATCTTAATATTTTTGGCACCTTATAAAACAGTAATTAAACTTTGTAATTAAACTTTGTAAACTTTGTAATTAATACTTTTGGCACCTTATAAAACAGTTTCAGTTATAACTGAATATGTTCTAATATATTAAGATGCCAAAAGTATTAATTACAAAGTTTACGATTCATCGAATCGTACAAGTTAAAAGTAATAAGTTTACAAAAGTAGATTTCTGGAATATGACTAAAACAGTTTCAGTTATACTAGAGAAATCCATATATTTTCAAAAAGTTGGCATCCTAAAACTTCACGGGTCGCCTAATTCTCCATGTGTGTTGGCGATTCTTACATGCGCAGCTAATCCCTGAAAAACATAGTAAAAGTCAACAACTAGGTTGAGTGAATTCACAGGTTTTAAGTTTACACAAGTTGAACCAAGTTTGTAAGCACAGTTGTTATCCAAATACGTTCACAAATAGTATTGCCATAATAGTCGAGAATAAGTTTAGTGGAATGTTATCCAAATACACGTTTAGTGGGTTGTTCATCCCAAGTACAAGTTTAGTGGGTTGTTCGCCCAAAGTTTAGTTTAGTGGGTTGTTCGCCCAAAGTTTAGTTTAGTGGGTTGTTCGCCCAAAGTTTAGTTTAGTGGGTTGTTCGCCCAAAATAGATACGTGGGATGTTACCCAAATGTCAGTTTAAAAACACGTGCTGGTCGTTCTCCAGCATTTCACAAACAGTACCGGTCGTTCTCCGGCCAAATACGCACGGGTCGTTCTCCCGTTCAACAAAAACAGTTTACCGGTCGTTCTCCGGTCTAGTTACGCACGGGTCGTTCTCCCGTCCAACAAACGCATGGGTCGTTCTCCCATCCAAGACGCACGGGTCGTTCTCTCGTCCCTTGGCCAGTCGTTCTCTGGCACTAAAATACGTAGCTGGTCGTTCTCCAGCGTTTACATAAAAGTACCGGTCGTTCTCCGGTATACCAACTAAGTTTAAAGGTTTACAGTCGATTGCAAAACAACTTACCGGTCGTTCTCCGGTCTAGTTAAAACAGTTTGTCGAATAAGTTATCCCATTCGTTCAGTGTGTCAATATGAGAATGTTATTTCATAAATATCAGTTTGTTCAATAGTCTAATAGTTCAAAGTACTCTAATTGTTCGAGTAAACAAGTATGATTAAACAATCATATGAGTAAAAGCAGTTATGGCAATAAGTAAAACAGTTGACTATGTTTTCCACCCCTGTTCAAAAGCAGTTAAATCAGTAAAAGTAGGGGCTGTGAACTCACCTGTTGAGTTAAGTAGTTGTGCGAGTGCTAGCAAACCTAAGCCCAAGTACAGTCCAGAATCTCCTAACGTCCTAAACGTACGAGATTTAATAAGTATGTGGATGTCTAAACTAATCATCCATGCTAGTGTTTGTACAACCAAGTTATGTCCCAAGTATTTGTTAAACGTTTACGTTGTATTTCGTTGTTTGTGAAAATGTATACGACTTGTTGGTGATGTTTTGAAACAATAGTTCAAAAATGTTATTATCTCATTTGCTACAGTACTGCTACAGTAAAATTTGACTTTTCTACAGTAACTTTGACTTTTTAAAATGTGTTTTTAGGGTTCTGACTTGTGCGACGCAAGGTGCGACGTAAGGGTCTGCGTCGCATTCAGGTTTTGCGACGTCATGGGTTGCGTCGCATAGGCGACGTTCGCAATTTAATGCGACGGAACGGGTTGCGTCGCTATCTGCGACGTGGGGATGATTATGCGACGCAAAGGCCTGCGTCGCAGTACTATTTTTGGGCCAAAAGCGACGTAGTCGCCTGTTCGACGAACAGCGTAAAAATCAACGAGTTTTGGGTCGATTTGGACGTTTTTGGTTGTATAAAACGCTAAAACATGATAATCTAAGTATACTAAACATGAAATATTAACTAAAACTACAAAATCTAGGAATTGACGGGATTTGTCGGAAACTTACGAGTGTCGGATTTGAAATCCGAAAAGGTAGAAATGTAGATCGTGGTCTCGTGGTCGTTTTATTCCAAAGAAGTATGGTGATTCGGCGTCGTTTGAAGGTAGTTTGTGGCGTTTTTGTGGTGGTTTTTGGTTGGTGGTGGTTGTAGTAGAGAGAAAAAGAAAAAGAGGGGGTGATGATGAATGAGAAAAGTGGGGAGGGAGAAAGGGTTTTGTCTCCCTTTTTCCTTCCTCTGTGTTTGCGCTCCGCGTTTGTTTACCCGATCGTTAAATGTTACTTTATTTTAACTAATATATTTTTAATTATACGAGTTGACGTTTTGCGTTATAAAATGATATGTAAATATTATCGACATAATATTTAATTGTTAATATCGTTATTTAAATATTTCGTTTTATTAAATAATTTTGTTCACCAACAGTCGTATATTTTTGTCGCGTTTGTTTTCAGATTGTTCAGTACGTAATTACAACTAATTACGAATACGTAATACTACGCGTATTATCTAGTTGGGCTTTGCTATACTTACCTCTAAAATGTGTTGTGAATTCACTCAAGTAGGGAATTAGCCTAATAATGCAAGTGATTAATGTTTATAATTGCGTTTAAATTTGCGGGGTGTTACACTGTCGCACCCCCTAATTCGGGTTGCGGAAGCGGGTCGGTTCGGGGCGCGACTAATCAATAACAAAGCACACCAGATATATAATGAACGACCACAACGTGCGTCGTTTTACAAATTACATTGATTAACATAAAAGTCGACATATGTTTTACAAAAGACGAGTTCACATAGATATTTGAGAGATTCTAATACATATCTAATTTATACAAAATATAGAAATGCAGGGAAATCTCTTGATGTTTATATGATTGCATGCGACTCGAGCTACAGTATCCTGATGGACAGTCCAGCCTACTGCTGAGTACCTGAGATAACATGCTAAAAGGTCAGCTAAAAAGCTGGTGAGCTCACAGGTTTAATATGATAAGATATGATTTATGAACCGCAAGATTTAATGAGTTGATTTACAAAACATGTAAATAAATGAATAATGAGTATCACTGCCAAGAGCACATAGTCTGAGCTTAACTGAGGGGTCAGGATCCACCTTTAAGGACCTGAGCGAGGTGCCTCTCTATGAGTGCCTAATCTACACTCAATACTGAACAAATGATAATGCGTCCGTTTGACAGGTTAGTGCTTGCTAACTCGGACGGGGATTGTCAATCCCATATGGTACCATACACTAAGATTCACACTAAATCATATTAACAGAACTATGCTTCAGAGGACTTTGATTGATTAGATGAAAACATCTCATGCAGCATACGTTATAATTTGATATTTGCGTTCACATGTAAAACAAAACAGAGCATGTATCTCACCCCTAGGTAAAAGCATTTAAAATAGGGGCTATGAGACTCACCTGAGTCTGGTATGTTGCTATCAAGCAAGTATGATGTTGTACCAAGTAATGTTGTCTGAAGACTGTAACCTGCCGGGCGTTCAAAACGCGCAAGGTTATGAGTATGTGTGGACGTCTCAAAAGACCGTCCATGCTAGTTGTTCACCCAACTAGTAATGTCCAAAATGATTTGATTGTTGTTTGATTAGTTTGAGTTTTTGAAAAAGTGTACGGCCCGTTGGTGATTAATTGCAATAATAATCTCAAAACATTATTATCATAATGTTGTAATGATATACTTATATAGTATATTTGAAATGTTTAGTATTCGTATCGTATAAGTTTTGAAGTGTTGTGTTATTCGATATTTGTTTAAAGGACTTAAGTTTCTAGTAGTTAACTCGGTTCGCAAAACTCAGCTCGCAGGGCAACTCGGTTAGCAAAACTCAGCTCGCAGGGCAACTCGGTTCGCAAGGCAGTTCAACTCGCAATCCATGGTTCAACTCGCAATCTATGGTTCAACTCGCAATCTATGGTTCAACTCGCAATCTATGTTCAACTCGCAACCTATGGTTCAACTCACAATCTATGGTTCAACTTGCAAGTTCAACACTTATATGGTCAAACGGGCTCGGTTTGACCCGAGACCTTTACACACGTACTAAAATGGTTAAATAAGTCTTAGAAAACTATCTTTATGTTTCGTGGGTCTCTCGAAGTGTCGTTTCCACGAAAATACCAAAACAGTCCCTTTATTTCTGTTTTTCCAGATTTTGGACTCACAAAACCTCTCGATTTGGACCACTTCTAGTCCGATTCATACTTAGCCAAAAATCACACATGTTCTCATATATGTCTAGGTCATTTCTGAATTTTATGGTATTTTTATATGTCCGTGTACTATTTTTTAACAAAAATAAATACGAAGAGTGGTCGGTTTCGTCTCAACAGTGAGGTCAGTCCAAAGACTCGTGTTTTTAGCTATGATCCGTGAGGATCTGGTCCAAGGGCCAAAAATAAAAGTTGTAGACGATATATTAAGGAACATTTTTCTTTTAGATGTCGAGAGTTGGTTCTTCCTAGTTTTCGAGATATAGACGTTTTCGTGACGGTTATTTTCTGGGCAGATTTATATATATCTATAGTTGCTTGCAAAAACGTTTTTAAAACTTTGTTTTGGACATTATAATGTTGGATAAGCAACATAACATGTAAATCTATGAAAACCATAAAAATCTAGTGAGAGAGTAGTGTTAGATCATACCCAAAAACGAGGTCTAGAGGGAGAGATGAGTGAGACGTTGCTTGTTTGAGTTCCTAGCTCCCTTTCCTTTGTTTTTCTTCTTCAAATGGTGGTGGAAAGTGGTGGTTTATGGTGGTGGTGAGGTGGTGCCGTGGAGGAGGAAGAGAGGAGAAGGGAAGAGAGTGTTTTAGAGTGAGAGTGTAGTGAGAGAGAGGTGTGTGATTAATGAGTTGAAAGGGTGATGATGGTGGTTACATGGTCAAGGCAACAAGATCCATATTTCATGGATCTTGTTGTGGCTGATTTCTTTAGTCAAAAAGAGGCAAGATTTTTGTTAAATCTTGTCTCCAATTATTGGTATTATACCCGTGTTTGTTTACCCGATCTTTTAAACGCTAATTCGTATGTTATTCGTTATACGTATACATTTTAAATACCAATTGAATTTCGATAGGTTTACATTGAAGTATTACTTATAATACTTGGAAAACATTTATAGAAGTGTTTGTTTATAGTGTCGATGTTGATTTACGGTTTCGTGTTTTGGTCGTTTAATCGCGTAGCGTTTAAAATACACGTTTTTGTTATCGGTTTGAAATACGATATTTATAATGAAAGTATTTAATCAAATTACTTTGTTTGAAGTTATAAAAATATAACTTATGATTATTTTATTTGTCGGGCGTATCTCACGCGTTTAATTCGTGTCGGTTACGTTTTATACAAAACGTACATTGTTTTGTATATTATTAATACATAATAATATAATGTAAATAACTACTATTTAATCACCAAATAGATTTATGTTATTTATTGAAAAGTTTCACCAACGTCCGTATGAAAGTGTATCGGAAATTCAGCCGATTTGAAAATGCACGATTTAAACAAATCGCATACTGATATATATATAACAATATACATATTGATACATACAATTAGCCTAAAACATAGCACTAATTACATGTACTACTAGATGATTAGGATCTAATAACTAGTCCTAATTTGATGGGTGTCACATTCTCCCCTTGTTAAGAGAATTTCGTCCCGAAATTTAGCTCTGAGTTGGCGCGTAAGTGGAGTCTAAAAATAGATGGGGATACTTGAGTCGCATCTGGTCTTCCCGTTCCCAGGTGAATTCCGGACCATGCCGCGAATCCCACCGAACTTTGACAATAGGGATACGACTTTGCTTAAGCTGTTTGACCTCACAGTCCATGATCTCCACTGGTGTTTCGACAAAATGGAGTTTGTCGTCAATCTGAATCTCCTCGAGGGGAATAATGAGTGTCTCATCGGACAGACATTTCTTAAGATTAGAAATGTGGAATACGGGATGCACGCTACTGAGCTGAGGAGGTAGCTGCAATAGATATGCGACTGGACCAATCCTTTCAAGGATTTCAAAAGGTCCGATGTACCTAGGATTTAACTTCCCACGTTTGCCGAATCGAATGACACCTTTCCAAGGTGATACTTTGAGCAATACTCGATCCCCAACCTGGAACTCGAGATGCTTGCGTCTCACGTCAGCATAACTCTTCTGACGATCACGTGCGGCCTTTAGTCGTTGCTGGATACCAACGATCTTCTCGGTGGTTTCATGAATGATTTCAGGACCAGTGAGTTGACTATCTCCAACTTCGGTCCAACAGATAGGCGATCGGCACTTACGACCGTACAGTGCCTAAAAAGGTGCAGCTCTAATACTGGTGTGGTAGCTGTTGTTGTATGAGAATTCACACAATGGCAAATGATGTTCCCAATTCGCACCGAAGTCAATTACGCATGCGCGTAACATATCTTCCAGCGTTTGAATTGTCCTTTCACTTTGGCCATCAGTTTGTGGATGATAGGCTGTACTCATATCTAAACGAGTACCCAATGACTTTTGTAATGATTGCCAAAAGTTAGATGTGAATCGGCTGTCTCTATCAGAGATAATTGAGATTGGAACGCCGTGTCTTGATACGATCTCCTTCATATAGATTCGCGTGAGACGTTCCATTTTGTCAGTTTCCTTCATGGCGAGGAAATGAGCTGATTTGGTGAGCCGATCAACGATCACCCAAATGGTGTCGTAACCACTAGCTGTTTTAGGGAGTTTTGTGATGAAATGCATGGAGATTTGCTCCAATTTTCATTGAGGGATTTCCGGTTGCTGGAGCAAGCCGGATGGTTTCTGATATTCGGCTTTAACCTTGGAACATGTGAGGCATTTGCTGACGTACGTGGCAATCTCTGCTTTCATGTTCGGCCACCAGTACAGTCCCTTGATGCCATGATACATCTTGTCCGATCCAGGATGTATAGAGTATTTGGACTTGTGAGCTTCATCCATCACTAAGTCTCGAAGGTTTCCAAACTTAGGTAACCAGATTCGACTTGCGAAGTACTTGACTCCATTGGGTTTGGTTTCAAATTGATTCTCCATGTTTCGCAAGGCCTCATCTTTGAGGTTTTCAGGTTTCAAGGCTTCGAGTTGAGCAGTAAGAGTCTGAATGATTAAATCATTATGAATGGTCATACTGAGGGCTCGAACTCGAAGTGGTTTGGTGCGCTCCTTTCGACTTAGGGCATCCGCAACTACATTTGCTTTTCCCGGATGGTACTTGATCTCACAGTCATAATCGGTGAGCAACTCTACCCAGCGTCGTTGCCTCTTGTTGAGATCCTTCTGATCAAATATATGCTGAAGACTTTTATGATTAGTGAAGATGGTAGATTTCGTGCCATACAGATAATGTCTCCAGATTTTGAGTGCGAACACTACGGCTCCTAATTCGAGATCATGGGTTGTGTAGTTCTTCTCGTGAACTTTGAGTTGTCGGGAGGCGTAAGCTATGACTTTTTCTCGTTGCATCAACACGCAACCAAGACCTTGATGTGAAGCATCGTAGTATACCACGAAGTCTTCATTGCCTTCGGGTAATGATAGGATAGGTGCACTGCAAAGCTTTTGCTTTAATAACTGAAATGCTGACTCTTGCTTATCAGTCCAATTGAATTTCTTCTCTTTCTGAGTCAGTGTCGTGAGTGGTTGTGCTATTTTGGAGAAATTCTCAATAAAGCGCCGATAATAACCAGCCAATCCTAGAAATTGGCGTACTTCTGTCGGCGTTGTTGGTGCTTGCTAGCACTTGATAGCCTCAATCTTGGAGGGATCAACATGAATTCCCTGACTGTCAATCACATGACCAAGGAATTGAACGGTCTGAATCCAGAATTCACACTTGGAGAACTTAGCATATAATTCCTCGTGTCTAAGGAGTTCTAGAATGGTTTTGAGATGCTGCTCGTGCTCTTGCTCGTTACGTGAGTAGATAAGAATGTCATCGATGAAAACAATGACAAACTTGTCGAGGTATGGTTTGCACACTCGGTTCATAAGATCCATGAATACTGCCAGTGCGTTAGTCAAACCAAAGGCCATAACCTGAAACTCGTAATGACCATAGCGAGTTCGGAAAGCGGTTTGTGGAATATCTTCATCGCGAACTCGTAACTGATGATAACCCGATCGTAGATCTATTTTTGAATAAACACTTGACCCTTGGAGTTGGTCGAACAGGTCATCAATACGGGGAAGTGGATAACGGTTCTAGATGGTTAATTTGTTCAACTCTCTGTAGTCGATACACATCCTGAATGAACCGTCTTTCTTTTTCACAAACAGGACCGGAGCTCCCCAGGGTGAAGAACTCGGTCTTATGAAACCCTTATCCAGAAGTTCCTGTAACTGAATAGACAACTCCTGAAGTTCTGAAGGGGCTAAACGATATGGTGCTCGTGCCACGGGTGCTGCCCCAGGCACAAGGTCTATTGAGAACTCAACTTGCCATGGTGGTGGAAGACCAGGCAATTCTTCAGGAAAGACTTCTGGAAAGTCTCTGACGATGGGCACATCCTCAAGTCGCTTCTCTTCTGACTTCTTCTCAATAACATGAGCGAGGATTGCCTGATACCCTTTCCTAAGGTACTTGCGAGTCTTCATGTAGGATATGATATTCAATCTCGTTCCACCGGTCTCCCCTTGTATGATCAAAGTACTACCAGTGACGAGAGGAATACGAACGATTTTGTCATGACAGACAATTTCAGCTCGATGCTTGGATAGCCAATCCATGCCTACTACTATGTCAAAACTTCCAATCTCGATGGGTATGAGGTTTATGGGAAATAGTTCATTTGCGAGGTTTAGGGTGCAATTTGGTAACACACTATCAGCCTCAATCAATTTGCCATTAGGTAACTCTACAGTGTACTTAGCTTCTAAGGCAACTGGGGAAATGTCTAATAGTGGGCTAAATTCCTCAGATATAAAACTCCTATCAGCACCAGTATCAAACAAAACTGAAGCAGTTAAATTTTTGAGAAGAAACATACCCGTGACCACATTAGGGTCTTCACGGGCCTCTCCAACATTCAGCACAAAAGCTCTGCCCCTAGCATTGTTGTTGTTGTTCCCCTTATTCTTCAACTTTGGACACGCATTCCTGAAGTGTCCAGTGTTTCCACACTCATAGCAGGCTCGGGGTTGGTTGTTGTTGGTGTTGGTGGTGGGGTTGGTTGCAGGTGTTCGGCAGTCTTTGGTAAGATGTCCATATCTCTTGCAGTTGTTACAGGGTATACCACAAGGACCATCATGATGACGATTGCACTTTGAATAGTAGGGTTTACTTCCAGTGTACCCTTTCCACTCCCCAGAACCTGATGTGTCACTCTTGACAGTCTCGGTCTTTTTGAAGGTCTGCTGGTTCTGATTCCCAGACCATTTTCTCTTGTTGTTGTTCCCAGAAGACGAGACAGGGTTTCCTTGGCTCTCTTGCATAGCCATGAGCTCATGAGCTAATCGAATTGTCCCCTGAATAGTGGTTTTGCTAGAAGAGGCGACGTTCCCCCGGACAGGTTCCGGAAGACCGCGGATGTTCCTCTTGACCTTGTCGGTCTCAGTGCTCACTAAGGCTGGGCGAAGGGTTGTAAGTTGTTGGAACTTAGTAGTGTATCCAACAATGTCAGTTCCTTGAACCTTGAGATGCCAGAACTCCTCATCTAGCTTCTAGAGTTCTTCAGATGGGCAATACTCCTCTGTGAGCATTTTCTTCAGATCTTCCCATGGAAGTAGATAGGCGGTATCTATACCCACAGACTGGGCATAAGAGTTCCACCAGGTGAGGGTACCGTCAGCAAGGGTACATGTGGAGAACTGAACTCTATCCCCTTCCGCACATTTGCTAATGCGAAAGACGGATTCCATCTTCTCAACCCATCTGATTAGGCCGATGGCTCCTTCAGTTCCTTTAAAGCTTAGGGGTTTGCAGTTTTGGAAGTCCTTGTAGGAACAAGGCTTGGCAGTAGGAGGGGTATTGGCAGTACCACTAGTCCTTTTCGGAGGTCTCTGATGACTGACGCGCCAAGGCTTCAGTTACTGCCTGGGAAATGAGGGATGCCATCTGGGCATCGGTGTAGTTCCTTGACTTTGGCGGCATGATTTTCCTGAGAATAGAAGGATAGGGTTCGTGAGAGATTGTCCATAAATGATGATTATCATATATGTACATATACAAATGCGGTAATATACAACATCACAATATGACAATCAACATTATAGAACAATCAAGAGGTGTTGAATAACCTTCTCTACTGACTAGCAACTACGTGCTAACTGGCCTGGTTATTTGATTTGTTGTGAGTTGGATAAGGTCTCGCTCGAAGTGACTCGGTGGTCCTCCAAGCTACCTATGAGTTTCGTGATTCCAAGAGAGGTTATTGAGAGCGGGATGAAGTAGAAGGTGTTTCGGTGCGTGTGTGTTGCCATCTCTTTGACAAAGTGTTTGGATATGTGAGTGCCTATATTTATATATTATATAATAGACTAGCGTACAGTGCTTGAGTGATGACTATCCATGTATACATACATATATCACATAATAGTCTTATGAGTGTCTAGCACAAACAATTATGAGTCCCGGTTTCTCTCGAGGTCAGAGTCAACTAATGTATTCCTATTCCAGCATAACCAATTCAAGTCTTACATCATCTTTATTTAATTGTACATAATTGATCAAACTATGTTAAATTAAACTTGTATGACGTAACTCCTGAACCAATCACACTTAACAGAAAATACTGCCTAACGCTCATAGTCTAGGCCCACTAATGCAACCTAGTTCACTATAACCTTAGGCTCTGATACCAATCGGTCGCACCCCCTAATTCGGGTTGCGGAAGTGGGTCGGTTCGTGGCGCGACTAATCAATAACAAAGCACACCATATATATAATGAACGACCACTACATGCGTCGTTTTACAAATTACATTGATTAACGTAAAAGTCTACATATGTTTTACAAAAGACGAGTTCGCATAGATATTTGAGAGATTCTAATACATATCTAATTTATACAAAATATAGAAATGCAGGGAAATCTCTTGATGTTTATATGATTGCATGCGACTCGAGCTACAGTATCCTGATGGGCAGTCCAGCCTACTGCTGAGTATCTGAGATAACATGCTAAAAGGTCAGCTAAAAAGCTGGTGAGCTCGCAGGTTTAATATGATAAGATATGATTTATGAACCGCAAGATTTAATGAGTTGATTTACAAAACATGTAAATAAATGAATAATGAGTATCACTGCCAAGAGCACATAGTCTGAGCTTAACTGAGGGGTTAGGATCCACCTTTAAGGACCTGAGCGAGGTGCCTCTCTATGAGTGCCTAATCTACACTCAATACTGAACAAATGATAATGCGTCCGTTTGACAGGTTAGTGCTTGCTAACTCGGACGGGGATTGTCAATCCCATATGGTACCATACACTAATATTCACGCTAAATCATATTAACAGAACTATGCTTCAGAGGACTTTGATTGATTAGATGAAAACATCTCATGCAGCATACGTGATAATTTGATACTTGCGTTCACATGTAAAACAAAACAGAGCATGTATCTCACCCCTAGGTAAAAGCATTTAAAATAGGGGCTATGAGACTCACCTGAGTCTGGTATGTTGCTATCAAGCAAGTATGATGTTGTACCAAGTAATGTTGTTCGAAGACTGTAACCTGCCGGGCGTTCAAAACGCGCAAGGTTATGAGTATGTGTAGACGTCTCAAAAGACCGTCCATGCTAGTTGTTCACCCAACTAGTAATGTCCAAAATGATTTGATTGTTGTTTGATTAGTTTGAGTTTTTGAAAAAGTGTACGGCCCGTTGGTGATTAATTGCAATAATAATCTCAAAACATTATTATCATAATGTTGTAATGATATACTTATATAGTATATTTGAAATGTTTAGTATTCGTATCGTATAAGTTTTGAAGTGTTGTGTTATTTGATATTTGTTTAAAGGACTTAAGTTTCTAGTAGTTAACTCGGTTCGCAAAACTCAGCTCGCAGGGCAACTCGGTTCGCAAGGCAGTTCAACTCGCAATCCATGGTTCAACTCGCAATCTATGGTTCAACTCGCAATCTATGGTTCAACTCGCAATCTATGTTCAACTCGCAACCTATGGTTCAACTCGCAATCTATGGTTCAACTTGCAAGTTCAACACTTATATGGTCAAACGGGCTCGGTTTGACCCGAGACCTTTACACACGTACTAAAATGGTTAAATAAGTCTTAGAAAACTATCTTTATGTTTCGTGGGTCTCTCAAAGTGTCGTTTCCACGAAAATACCAAAACAGTCCCTTTATTTCTGTTTTTCCAGATTTTGGACTCACAAAACCTCTCGATTTCGACCACTTCTAATCCGATTCATACTTAGCCAAAAATCACACATGTTCTCATATATGTCTAGGTCATTTCTGAATTTTATGGTATTTTTATATGTCCGTTTACTATTTTTTAACAAAAATAAATACGAAGAGTGGTCGGTTTCGTCTCAACAGTGAGGTCAGTCCAAAGACTCGTGTTTTTAGCTATGATCCGTGAGGATCTGGTCCAAGGGCCAAAAATAAAAGTTGTAGACGATATCTTAAGGAACATTTTTCTTTTAGATGTCGAGAGTTGGTTCTTCCTAGTTTTCGAGATATAGACGTTTTCGTGACTGTTATTTTCTGGGCAGATTTATATATATCTATAGTTGCTTGCAAAAACGTTTTTAAAACTTTGTTATGGACATTATAATGTTGGATAAGAAACATAACATGTAAATCTATGAAAACCATAAAAATCTAGTGAGAGAGTAGTGTTAGATCATACCCAAACACGAGGTCTAGAGGGAGAGATGAGTGAGACGTTGCTTGGTTGAGTTCCTAGCTCCCTTTCCTTTGTTTTTCTTCTTCAAATGGTGGTGGAAAGTGGTGGTTTATGGTGGTGGTGAGGTGGTGCCGTGGAGGAGGAAGAGAGGAGAGGGGAAGAGAGTGTTTTAGAGTGAGAGTGTAGTGAGAGAGAGGTGTGTGATTAATGAGTTGAAAGGGTGATGATGGTGGTTACATGGTCAAGGCAACAAGATCCATATTTCATGGATCTTGTTGTGGCTGATTTCTTTAGTAAAAAAGAGGCAAGATTTTTGTTAAATCTTGTCTCCAATTATTGGTATTATACCCGTGTTTATTTATGCGATCGTTTAAACGCTAATTCGTACGTTATTCGTTATACGTATACATTTTAAATACCAATTGAATTTCGATAGGTTTACATTGAAGTATTACTTATAATACTTGGAAAACATTTATAAAAGTGTTTGTTTATAGTGTCGATGTTGATTTACGGTTTCGTGTTTTGGTCGTTTAATCGCGTAGCGTTTAAAATACACGTTTTTGTTATCGGTTTGAAATACGATATTTATAATGAAAGTATTTAATCAAATTACTTTGTTTGAAGTTATAAAAATATAACTTATGATTATTTTATTTGTCGGGCGTATCTCACGCGTTTAATTCGTGTCGGTTACGTTTTATACAAAACGTACATTGTTTTGTATATTATTAATACATAATAATATAATGTAAATAACTACTATTTAATCACCAAATAGATTTATGTTATTTATTAAAAAGATTCACCAACGTCCGTATGAAAGTGTATCGGAAATTCGGCCGATTTGAAAATGCACGATTTAAACAAATCGCGTACTGATATATATATAACAATATACATATTGATACATACAATTAGCCTAAAACATAGCACTAATTACATGTACTACTAGATGATTAGGATCTAATAACTAGTCCTAATTTGATGGGTGTCACAGACGCCTGGGTAGTCTCTCAACAACGTGCTCTCGTGCGTCACTGGAACTGTCCATCCTGAAACAGACAAAATAAACAGGTAATGCAAAATATTGATAAGTACAAATGCGCAGAGTACAGATGACACTTTAAGATATAGTTATAAAGATTTGTGTCATCAGAGTTTTGGCATTCGTATAATCGAAACTTATCTCTGATTTTATAAAAACTGTAGTTGGTATTCAAATAAGTGGCAAACCTGCACTTTATGTCAGAGATAACCATACTTGATAAAAATAAACTAAGAATTTTGAAATGACAGAAAGTAAAAATAAGGATAAGCTTGGGGTGCCTCCCAAGAGCGCTTGTTTTAAGAGTCTCTAGCTTGATTCTTTGTACCTTTACCCAAGACTCATGGAGGTTCAAAGATATAGACATCCTCCCTTATGGGAAAGTCTTCAATATAATGCTTTAAGCGGTGACCGTTAACCTTAAAATTACCTTCTGGTGCCTAGAGTTCGATTGCACCATATGGAAATACCTTGGAGATCGTAAACGGTCCGCTCCATCTGCTTTGAATTTTCCAGAGAATTTCTTGAATCGCGAATTGAAGAGCAGCACTTTGTCTCCTGGTTTAAACCTAAAAGGCTTCAGTTTAGCATCATGGATCCCTTTGGTTCTTTCTTTGAAGCTCAGCGAACTGTCGTATGCTTGATCTCATAATTCGGCTAACTCGTTCAACTGCATTCTCCGTTGCTCTCCAGCTGCTGAAATATCCAAGTTGCAGAGCTTTAGTGCCCAGTAGGCCCTATACTCTAACTCTATCAGAAGGTGTAACGCCTTTCCGTAGACTAGCCGATACGGTGTGGTTCCTAATGGTGTTTTGTAAGAAGTTTTGAATGCCCACAAAGCGTCGTCTAATTTTTCGGCCCACCTTTTCCCATGGTTCCCGACAGTTCGTTCCAGAATCCTTTTCAAAGCTCGATTTGTAGCTTCGTGATGTGTAGCAAAAACTCATGTTTTTATGCACATATTTCCCGCACATTTGACCTAATTCTTAGTGAAAACACTTGAATTAAACGTTTATCTACTTAATTTCACAAAGTTGGTCAAATTATAGGCATTGCTATAAAAAGTGCTAAAAACGTCCAAAAGGCATGCAAATCGAGTCAGATTATTCAAGCACTGATTCTTACATACTTTTTAATCACCTGATGATACAAGTTCTTAATTAGTATCATATGATGTCACAGGTTATTTCAAGAATAGAGAATCAAGAATCGTGCAGATCGGATAAAGAAAGAGGAAGATAGAGCCGTCTGAGCGCAAACCGAGAGCATTCCCCACACGCCAACCCTAGAGACATCCAAATTTGTCAATTTTGGCATCATTAGAAGCGTAACGGAATTATGAGATCATAGGCGAAAGAATCGAGTCAAACGGACGAGAAACGAAGAAGATACGAGCGAATTAAGCAACGAGAAAAGCCAAAAACAGCACACGGCCCCCTAGGAGGCCGTGTACGGCCCTGGGAAGGCCATGTATGGCCTGATATGGCATTATACGTCCTGTTCTAGGCCGTGTACGGCCTGGTGCCCCCTAGTGTGCTTCCGTTGTGCTTCGTTCGCTTGTATTTTGGTGCTTTGGTGCTTGTTCGTGAGACCCTATGCTTAGCCTATAAATAGATGGATCCATTCCTTCATTCCACACACCTCTTCTCATTCCATTCTCTACTTTCTCTCTCACATACTCCCTCTCTCTCTAGTTTCTCTCTCTAGCTTTCTCTCTTTAGCCTTTAGTGTTAGTTTTATGTTAGTAATCAGTTAGTTCTTGGTTAATATTTAACCAAGGCTAACGGAGGGGTAATATTGTAATATTGTTGAGGATACTTTGAGGGCTCATTTGTAATATTGTCGAAGATATTTCGGAAGTTTCGCTCGTTGTAATCTTTCAGCATATATTCAAGCTACGCGCTATTTACGGTTAAATCTTTCCTTATCTATCATAATGCATGTTATTATTGTTGTTACGCAAGATTTTGGATTTCTTGCCATGATTAGTGAGTAGTTATATTATGTGTTTGTTGTGATGTAGTTAGATGTAAATTGGGATGATGTCATTATGAAACAACGGATGTAACGTTATACGACTTTCATTTGTATAGCACTGGAAACACCAATGTGTGTAGTACCGAACGTGGAAGCTATGAAAGTCATGGGCACAATCTGTTGTGGATTAATGTTCCAAATTATTCGTAACGAACTTACTTAGCCATTCTCTTTACTTCTTCCACAATGTTAAGGATCCATAACAACTTCCACATACCCATCTACTTATATAATAAGTATTGGAAATACTTCCACATATCCATCTACTTACATAGTAAGTCATGGAAACAACTTCCACATATCTTTACAAAGGCTTATACCATATAATACCATATACTGTCACCTAACAAAAGTTCTATTAATTTTTGCCATTTAGCATGTATACATATTACATGCTAAAACAACAACATAATCAATCAATAATATATGAAATCAACATTAAAACATAAACGATACTTCCACCCGATTATATGAACCTCTTGCTCGGAAGTAATCCGGAACTTCTATCCATTATCCATTTAACCCCCATATCACTCACCTTAGCTTTTTAGATGATTAGGCGACTTAACACTTGCTTAGAGACTTCACACATTTCAATCACCTATCATATAACATATAAATGTAACAACACACTTAGCATCACATGATAATCATTATTAACACTTAACTTTCGTAAGTTGATATTTAAATCAACTAACATAACTTTCCCTTACATAAAATCTTTATCTCAAACCTTACATACTTGACTTATTCACTTTAATTATGATTAATTATCATCACAATCATTCTTACTACTTATAATTATTCTTACTACTTGTAATTAAGTAGATTTCTACTAGTTCATAAGATCATGATCACCTTTGGTTAACTCAACAACTTTTATCATCATAATCATAATTGCTTCAAACATTAATTCACTTGAATTACCACTTTGGTTATAATTAACTACCATAATAACCTTCATAACCAATACTTAGAGTGAATTAACACTCAATTCAAACATTTATACAAAAACCCACTTTCATCAATAATGAACATAATTACAATTCAAGACCTTTAGCTTGTATTAGTGTTAACATACATTCCTTTAAGCTTGGTTAACAACAATTAAGCAAAAACTATCATCAATTTCATCTTAGAAATCATTAATTACTATAACTTCTCAAAACCCGTTTTCTAGGTTAGAGAATCAAAGAATAATCACTTACCATGTGTTAGAGAAGATAAAAAGGAGATTAATCGAATGATTGTAACTTTAATTTCATGTTTGATTGTTTCCTTTATCCCCTCATGCTTCTTGCGTTTCTTCCTTTCTTTCTTTTAATTTTCTAGAACGTATGCGTGTATAGATGTGTATGAAACAAGCCGACTTACATATATGTGTGTAATATAAGTTAGAAATTTTACTCCCCGTACTTATCATTGTCTGGAACTTTAAAACCGAGTTACTGTTATTATTATTTTATTTTACCTAAAATAATAATAACTTAAAACAATAATTTTACCTTTACCACAATAATACTTTAAAATTTGGAGTGTTACAACTCTCCCACACTTATCTCATTCGTGTCCTGTCACACCCCCAAGACACGTGGCAGCGGAAGTAGGAGGTGTCACGGGGGCGCCGACCAAATCACATATCACAACACCAAGATTAAAGCAAACGACCTCTATATGAGACGTTTGAAAATAGTTACATTACAATAATTCTAAAGTTTACAAAAGTATTTGGAGTTCGCATAAACCGATTAGAGATATCTAATACATTACTGAATAACAAAACACAGGTGAATGCAATCTAATCTCTTGATGTTTGAAAACAATGCGACTCGAGCTAAGCTTTCCAAAAGCTTCCTACTGCAGAGGGTTACCTGAGAAATACATACTAAAAGGGTCAACATAAAGTTGGTGAGTTCATAGATTTGCAGTAAATAAACAGTTGTGAACACAATCTAGTTAAAATATTGCATGAGTGCAATGTAGTGAATATACAATTGTCATGAGCATCATAGCCGAAGCTTAACACGTCTGTAAAGTACAATCAAGTACCCGAAAATTTGCCCCCGTGAGTGCTAATCCAAAAACACTCATGTGAAACGAGTAAGAAACGCCCGTTTATATAGTACGGTTCGTGGTAGTGCGTGCTACCCCAGGCGGGGATGGTCAGTCCCAAATGGATCCATTTACTAATACTCGCGCTTAAGTCGATAACTAACAACTATGATTCAGAGGCCTTCATTGGATTAATCGTAACTCATGCAAATCAGTATATCAATAGTCTGTAAGTCTGTAAAATAGCAAGTCTGTACATGTGTTCAGGTAAAAGCAATTGTATAAACCTGTGTGTATGTATTATGTACATTAATAGTCTGTAAGTCTGTAAGATAGCAAGTTTGTACATGTGTTCAAGTAAAAGTAGTTGTGTAAAGCAGTTGTAGTATGTATTCTCCACCAAAACAATTTAAAACAAGTAAAAAGGGGCTATGAAACTCACCAAAGTTTAGTAGGTAGCAAGCAATATCAAGTAGCAAGCAATGTGTCCCAAGGTGCAACCTTCTAACATCCTAAACGTATAAGGTTGTGTAAGTAGATGTCTCATAAGACCATCTATGGCGATTGTATAAGTGGGGGTCAATGTCCACTTAAGCCAATCATGTAGGTGGAGGGTTTATGTCCACCTAAAGCTAGTTCACTCAACTAGTATATCCAAATAAGTTGTTCAAGTTTGTTTACTAAATACGTGTACGACCCGTTGGTGAAAGTTTTTAATAATAATTCATTTATACATTATTATTAAGTTTGTTTTGTTGTATATTATTTATTAGTACATATCGTATGTTGCAAACAGATTATTTACTTCATAAAAAAAAAACCTTAAACCGTAGGTCTTAGTTGGTCAAAGCTGGTCAACCTGGTCAAAGTTGGTCAAACTGGTCAAAGCTGGTCAAACTGGTCAAAGTTGGTCAATTTGGGTCAAACTGGTCAAACCTGGTCAAAGTTGGTCAATCTGGGTCAAAGCTGGTCAAAGCTGGCCAGAGTTGGTCAAAGTGTTCTAAGTGTCGGTTTCTAATTCGGGAAACTTTCCAAGTTTAGTTTTAGGTCCAAGTTACTAACTAAGTCACCCAAACCCATTTTTGTTACCATTTTCCAAAAATAGTAAGTTTTGTCGTTTTTAGAAACCGAGTCGTTTTTGTTGACTTGGTCAAACCTGTTCGGTTTGACCCGAAACTTTTACCTAACCCTTAGGTATGTTCAAATGTCCATAAAAATAAGTTACATCACTTATATCATGTTTGAGAGTGTCGGTTTTTACTTTTCTACAAAATCAGTCCACTTTTGTGTTTTCCAGAAAATAAGTCTCATTGTCGGGTTAATATAAAAATCCACAATCCATAATCAATTTCAAGAAAAATACCAGTTATTCCCCCATGAATTTTCTACTTTATGTAATTTTTCCAAGATCTATAAAGGAATATAAATATTTTTAAAGTTTATTTTTATCTTTAGTGGTCATATTTGGATACACACATGCAATCATCATTTCTGGGCAAAATTTACAAGGAATCAGTAAAAATGGTCAACACGAACGTTGTATCCAATGGAATTTTTAAGATTTTGGCGTTGGTTTCAGGTAATTTAGTGGTGTGTAGCTCAAGTTATGGTCAAAACACTGAGAGAGAAGTTCCTGACTTTATAAAACAGATTACCTATGTGATTTCTCAAAAAATATTAAAAATAGCAAACGAACTAATAAAAAGATGAGGCCAGTGGCATTTGAAATATGACTTCTTGAACTTAATTTTAGGCTATAAAAAAGTCCAATTTCATTAATAATTGAGTGAGTTATGACCTTGGCCATTTCGTGTAAGATTCTGGACAGAAGCTGAAACATGCACTTTTATGAATTTAAAGGTAAGAAAAACGATTTTTAAACCATATTTTGTTATAATACTTGTTGAGTGAACTTTAGATTATGTTAATAAGCATAAAAAGAGTAGAAGTATGTCCTCACAATGATGTTTTGAAAATGGATGGCAGGAATGAAATGAGGAAGTCTTGAAGCTAGCTTTCCTTGAAAGAAGTTTGTAAAATGTTGAAGTTTTGTGTGGTGGCTCTATGGTGGTTTGTGGTGGTGATAGGTGGTTGAATGGTGGTTTGAGGCTGAGTATTTCTCAGATTTTAGTGAGAGAAGTTGAAGTTTTAGTGAGATGTTAGAGAGAAAATGAAGAAGTGTGAAAAAGTAATGAGTTCTTTTGCATGTATGCATGTATCTTGTATGGTGTAAGAAAAAGCTAGTGCATGAGTGTTGATTGGTGAGATTGGGTGGTGGTGTCAAGCCCTATGGGCCCCACTTGGTGGTCTTGTGTTTAAATTTTTGATTTTCAGTCTCAGGCTGTGTTGCGTACGGTGTTCGTTTATTCGTTAATTCGCGAAATCGCGTAACATTTTCTTTCATTGTTTTAATTCACGATATATTTGGGATAAATTTTCATTGAAGTATTATTAAAATACTTTGTTTTGAGTTGTCAAAATATTTATTGACGTTTGTTTGGTTGCCGAATTCGATTCGCTCGTTTTCGTTCCGTTTGAGACGTTTTAGCCAAAACGTCTAAGTTTTTCGTGTATTATTTTAACAAAATAATAAATAATGATAAATAACTTCTAAAAATAGATTAAAGTTATTTATAGAAATGTTTTCACCAACGTCGTATAGTTTGTCGGACTCCGTCTGGTTGTTTCGCGTAATTACAACTAATTACGTAAGCATAATATAAAACAATTACTAAAGTGTATATTCACATAAATATACAAATAGTTATAAGCAATTACAAGTATTTAGCATAAATAATGTCTAAATACACATAATTAGGGTTTCAGTTAGGTTTAACGGTTAACCTAACGTGCCGGGTGTCACATGTCCTCACGAATGTCATTCGTATTCGTTCAATCTTAACACTTTCTCTACTTATGCGGACGCGTTCACTTATCTTAACATACTTCTTTACTTAGTAGTTCCAGACATAATCATATACCATTCACGTTTAAACTTTTCACATTCATCTTGACTATATATATATATATATATATATATATATATATATATATATCTTTACCATAATGCTAATCGTATTAACCATTTAACTTATCACTATAACAAATGAACTTACCACATCACTTTTAATAGCTTTTCAGCTATACACGTTACACATAACTTTAACAAATTGAACAAGTAGTTAATTTTATCAACATTATGCATTTTAAAGGTAATGCACTTACCTTTCATCAACTCTTACCACATAACAATTGGTTTAACTAGTACACATAACTTTTAGTATACAAGTTAAACAATTTATACATATCATCTTATCACACAGGCACATAAAATGTGCATTTTATTTGCCTTTACCTGCGCATATACACTGTATACATATCTTATCCCTTGAACCAAATGACCATTTACATAGGTCATGTATACTTAACCACTTAAATATCTTGCTCACATAATTACTTAAAACAACTTTTACAAATTGAGACTAACAATAAACTAGAGTCTTTACATTACAACAATTACTTTTGCTTAACAACAACATTAAATGTGACATTGAAAGCCACCTTATACTTATCAGAAATAGTCATTTCAACTTTAACCATAGCTAGCAGAAAAGCTAGTACTTACGTATTAACTTAACTAACATAAAATTAGACTTTTCCACTTTGCAACTAGTTAATCATAGAATGACAAACTGTAATTATAACATTACTCTGGTTATGTGAAACTTTGTACACGTATGTAACTCATATTCTCACAACTTTTATTCATTTGGTTTCACTTTGATAGTGAATTAACTTACCATTCAAGCACAACTGTATTATTTTCACTTTCCATTCATATTCTAACTTTCACTAGTTGCAACTTAATCACTTTACCTCGCCATCAATTTCGTAACATACAAATACTTTACACATAAATTTCTTTTAATGGCGATATCATTACAATTTTTACATTCCTAACTGTCACACCCCGCTAAAGCGGAAACACGAGATGTAACAGCACCGGGTAACATGCATAAGATATAGAAGCAACACCATACATAATTTTAAATAAAAGTAGTACAAATTACAGTAGGTTCAATCCACGGTTGCAAAAGAGATTACAATAAGCTTCAAAATGTTCCAAAAGCTGTTTAATAGTTTCAATTTAAAATAAGCGTGATTGATAAACACATCCATGCAAATGCCTTCCTAGTTTCCACCTTACCGACGGTCTCCTGAAAAGCACGATAATTCAAAAGGGTCAACTATGGTCATAGTTGGTGAGTTCACAGGTTTTATAACACAAACAAATAAATTATAAGCTTTATTCATAAAAGAACAAAAATATAAGTGATCGGTTGTATTTAATGTGAATAGAAAAGGTAGTATACGTGAGTGTTAATACGATTGAGGCCACTACTAAACCGATTAGACCGTTCCATGCCCCAAGCTCCATGTTCTATCGGTAACATGAGTAAAGGTAATACTATGCACTCACGTTACTGTGTGAGTGAGGAATGGTCTCCCCCTAAAATAGTGCTATCCATAAATATCAACGGCTCGATAACGAGTTAATAAGTAGTGTAAGAAGTATTTCTGGGGACTTTAGCACGATAGTACTCAAGCATAACAATAGTATACACCAATCTGCATAATTAGCATAGCAAAGTTCAACAAGTTCATAAAAAGTACAACCAAATTAGTTAAAGTTTAGAATCATGTTTTTCACCCCAAAATAGTAAACAAGTAAAAAGGGGCTGTGAAAACTCACTTGAGTTTAGCAAGCACTTATCAAGTAGGTGTGTTCCAATAGCAACTCCTAGCGCCCTAAACGAATAAGGTTGTATGTAAGAGGAAGGTTAAGGTTTACTTAAGCTAGTTGTTCACTCAACTAGTATGTCTAGTTGTGTTTTGTTTTCGAAAATAAACGTGTACGACCCGTTGGTGAAATTTTGTAATAATAAATCTTAAAGACGTATTTATTAGGTTTATTTTGTTGTATCCTTTACAATAGTAAATTTCATGTGTTGTCGAGTTGCCTTAGCATGTGGTTATCGGTTGTCACACGA
The DNA here is from genome assembly GCA_949592205.1 of Helichrysum umbraculigerum. Taxonomy (NCBI): domain Eukaryota; kingdom Viridiplantae; phylum Streptophyta; class Magnoliopsida; order Asterales; family Asteraceae; genus Helichrysum; species Helichrysum umbraculigerum. The sequence goes on along the minus strand of CATIUR010000003.1, from coordinate 57,137,345 downwards.
ATTTAATACTTAGTGTCAAGGTCTTGCGGTTTACGTTTAGGTACAAATATAAGTGTCGTTTTTCGTTCGGGTTATGTTCACAAGTCTCGTTTTTGGTCCAATTTTAAATAATAAGTCACCCAAACCCCTTTTTGTTACCATTCTTGCCAAAAATAGTAAGTTTAACGTTTTTCCCGGTTTTTGTTGACTTGGTCAAACTTACTCGGTTTGACCCGAAACTTTCCCCAAACCCTTAAATATGTTCAAAATTCGTAAAAAGTTAATCCTTCCACTTTTAGTAAGTTCGCAAGTGTCGGTTTTTATTTTTAACCCAAAACAGTCCACTTTTATAATTTCCAGAAAATGCATACTTTTGTTGATTTTTTTACAGAACTCCAGAATCCAAAATAAAATCCAAGAAAAACCACAGTTGGTCCCATACGTCTTATCTACTTCCAGTAATTTTTATAGAATTTTTAGGATAGTCTAAGTATTTTTAAAAATTACATGTATCCTCTGAGGTCCAACAGTTGACCAATCTGAATACATGCATGAAGATTGTATTACTGAGCAACATCTATAGAGAAAGTCATTATAACACCCCTCATGTAATAGCACAATATTATATTATGTTTCACGGAAGCGTATACTTACAATATATATTTCATTAAAACTTTGCTTGAAATTTTCGCAAACATTCATACAACCTGTTTTACTACTAATCCAAACATAGTTAACTTGTTTACAAACCGGGGCATTATATATTACAAAACATTGTTTATAAAGAACTTGTTCAGAGTTGCAAGTTTCAAACATTCCCAGCATCAAAACATCCCTTCCTGACTACCCACATAATAAACATAGCCTGCAGGAAGTAAATTGAGGGATTAGCATGAAGCTAAGTGGATGAATAATCAACTACAATTCAACAGTAGGCCAAAACAGTGATTAACCGCTAACTTATTGCTAATCTTCATCAACACATGTAAGCAACCCGGTGTTGACCAACAATAGCAATCAAGTCCAACCAACAATCTAGTTGACCTCTGGATTCTACATTCCAGCACACAGGCTAATCAATCAACCATTCCAATGGCATATCATTTCAAATTTAACATTCTATCAATAGTAATCCAATAATTACTGATTGAAATCAAACTGACACAACCAAACCAAACTGTGAGTTTCAAATCCACTCACCGATACCTCTGTAGTCACAAACTCAGAATCCAGGTGTCACTTATCTTTTGGAGGATCTGAGAATCACGATCAAATATAAGTTAGTAATCAGGATCATCAATACTTAACTTATATCCAACATAATTTAAGGAACTAAATAATATTCACATAACTATAATAAGTTCCTAATCATGCTCAGTATACGTAATTAAGCATGTTAACTGATATACATCATAATTAGCACATGTGTTACAACAAAAAGAAAAATTGCACAATCCGTGTCACTACCCGCCGGGTAGCCCAAATACCCGCTGGGTACAGGGTTTACCAGCCGGGTACAACCCAAAACAACCGGGTATATTAACTTTCATGGTAACAGAACTTAAATGGGTTTTAAAGCCTCGAGTAGCCGCCGGGTCCCCGGTTTACCGGGCGTGTTCCTGGTTTAGACGAACTACCCGCCGAGTACGGGTTCTACCCGCCGGGTACCTACCCTGTATCAGCAACCATCGCACAGCAAGAAACCCAAATCCAAAAACTTATATTAAAACTTACCAAATCAGTTTTTATGATCATTTTAACAATCCAAATAACAATTATAACAATCAGTAACATCAAGTAACCATTTCCTAACATTGAAATCAACTTTTCCAAGTTTGATTTACATATCAATCAAACACTTGCAACTTTAAACATAATCATAGTAACTCAACTTACTTACAATCAAGAAGGTGTAGCTAGGAAGATGATTAACTAGCTCCAATTGAGCTCCAATTAACTTCTAACTTGTTTGATTTCAAACTTATATATAGGTTTTAGGTTTTGTATTTTAAGGTTTCAAAGTTTTGAAGGAAAGTGAGAAGTTTCCTACTTGGGAAAGTTTAAATAAGTCGGCTAATCAATTAAACCGACTCCGTATCCACTTAAAACAATCCCCTTTTTAATCTATTGTCTGGAACCTAACTATCAATTGCGAGAACTTATTTCATTTTACCATCAACTATAGTAAATTACAACAATCAACAATTTACTATTCACAATAAGTCCTGGGACTTATTAATCTAAGTTTCTCAATTTAACAATTAATATCAAATAATTTCTAACACAATTAAATAAACAATTTAAATTAGAAATTACCAGACCGATACGGAGGATGTTACAACTCTCCCACCCTTAAGAAGATTTCGTCCCCGAAATCTCAACATGATCAAATAATCCAAGATATCTGGATCTCATACTATCCTCGGTCTCCCAAGTTAGGTTTGAACCTAAACTATGCTTCCATTTTACTAAGACCATAGGTATCTGTTTCTTCCTAAGTTTGGTAACTTTTCTGTCAAGAAGTTCAACAGGTTCTTCAACTAACTTCTGACTTCTGTCAACTTGCAAATCTTGTAAAGGCAGAATCTGAGACTGGTCTTCAACGTTACATTTCCTCAAATAACAAATGTTAAACGTATCATGAATACTAGCAAGTTCTGGAGGAAGATCAAGTGTAACTGACTGATCATTAACAATCTGACGAATTCTAAACGGTCCATTATATCGAGGAGCCAACTTGCCACGTTTCCCAAACCGAATTACCCCCTTCCAAGGCGAAACTTTCAGGTAAACAAGTTCACCTTCAACAAAAGTAACAGGTCGACGTTTAGGATCAGCATATTGTTTCTGTCTATCACGTGCAGCTTTTAACTTTTCACGAGCCACTGCCACTTTATCAGCTGTCATTTGAAGAATATCTGGACCTGCAAACTGTTTCTCCCCAGCTTCTAACCAACAAGTCGGAGTTCTACAACGGCGACCATAAAGCATTTCATATGGTGGCATACCAATACTCGAATGATAAGAGTTATTATAAGCAAGCTCAACTAATGGCAAATGATAATCCCAAGAACCACCATATTCTAAAACACAAGCTCTCAACATATCCTCCAATGTCTGAATTGTACGTTCTGACTGACCATCAGTCTGAGGATGATAAGCTGTACTGAGATTAACTCTGGTACCCAACTCATGTTGTAAGCTTTGCCAAAAATGAGATACAAACCTCGAATCTCTATCAGATACAATCGATAATGGAATACCATGCCGCGAGACAATCTCATTCACATACAACTGTGCCAGCTTACTCAAAGATGCAGTCTCACTGGTAGCTAGAAAATGTGTACTTTTAGTCAATAGATCCACAATGACCCAAACCATATCATTTCCTCGGGTAGTTCGAGGCAATTTGGTAACAAAATCCATAGTCAAACGTTCCCACTTCCATTCTGGAATCTCAAGCTGTTTCAAAGACCCATACGGCTTCTGGTGTTCAGCTTTAACTTGAGAACAAATATGACAAGAACTAACAAACCTTGCTACATCCATTTTCATTATAGGCCACCAATACAAAGGTTTCAAGTCATTATACATTTTCGTACTTCCAGGATGTACAGATAATCTGGACTTATGGGCTTGATTCAGAATAACATCCCGAAGACCATCAAACAAAGGAATCCAAACATGAGACTGAAAGGTTTTTAATCCTCTCGAATCATCTATTAACAATTCCTTTCGATTCAACATAATTTCAGATTTCAAATTATGATCTAACAAAGCCTCCAACTGTACAGCTTTTATCTGACCCACCAAATTAGAAGAAACTTCTAAACGCATAAAGTAAACTCGATCAGAAGTTACCTTGCGACTTAAAGCATCAGCAACCACATTGGCTTTTCCTGGATGGTATTTAATTTCACAATCATAATCATTGATTAACTCTAACCATCGCCTCTGACGCATATTCAACTCTTTCTGTGAAAACATATACTGAAGACTCTTATGATCTGTACAAATAACACACTTAGTACCATACAATTAATGCCTCTAGATTTTCTAAGCAAATACAACAACTGCAAGCTCTAAATCATGGGTATGATAATTTCTTTCATGAGGTTTGAGCTGACGAGAAGCATAAGCAATAACACGGTCTCTCTGCATCAAAACACAACCCAAACCAGCAATCGATGCATCACAGTAAACAACAAAATCATCGGACCCATCTGGCAATGCTAACACAGGAGCCTGACATAACAACTGTTTCAAAATCTGAAAAGTTGTTTTCTGTTGTTCATGTCCAAACAAATTTTTCATCCTTACGGGTCAATTTTGTCAATGAACTGGCAATTTTAGAAAAGTCCTTAATGAACTTCCGGTAATAACCAGCCAAACCAAGAAAACTCTTTATTTCTGAAGCAGACTTTGGAGCTTTCCAATTCATTACAGCTTCAATTTTTGAAGGATCAACTTTAACACCATCATTACAAATAATATGACCCAAAAATTGCACCTCCCGAATCCAAAATTCACATTTAGAAAACTTTGCATATAATTGTTCTCTTTTCAAGGTTTCCAACACCAACCTCAAATGCATTTCATGTTCTGATTCGGATTTAGAATATACTAGAATATCATCGATAAATACAATCACAAATTTATCAAGAAAAGGTCGACATACATGGTTCATCAGATCCATAAAAACTGCTGGAGCATTAGTCAAACCAAAAGGCATAACCAGGAATTCAAAATGACCATACCTGGTTCGAAAAGCAGTTTTAGGAATATCCTGTTCATGAACACGAACTTGATGATAACCTGACCTTAAATCAATTTTAGAATAAAACGAAGATCCCTGCAACTGATCAAACAAATCATCTATTCTGGGCAGAGGATACTTATTCTTTACCGTTCGTTTATTCAATTCCCTATAATCAATGCACATTCGAAAAGACCCATCCTTCTTTTTCACAAATAAAACTTGTGCACCCCAAGGAGAAGAACTAGGTCTAATGAACCCTTTATCCAACAACTCATGTATCTGATTCATCATTTCACGTATCTCAGACGGAGCTAATCTATAGGGAGCTTTGGCTACAGGTGACGAGCCAGAAACAAGATCAATCTGATATTCTACTTCCCTAACTGGTGGTAATCCATGTAATTCATCAGGGAACACTTCCGGATATTCAGAAACAACCGGGAAATCAGAAAGAGATTTCTTCTCTAATTTAGTATTAATCACATAAGCTAGGTACGACTCATAACCTTTGGACAATGACTTCCTAGCTTTCATCATGCTAATCAAAGGTATACCCCCACTATCCCTTTCTCCTCGAGCCACAACATATGACTCATCAGAAATTGGGATTCTAATTAGCTTATTGTGGCAATCTATACTTGCTTTACACTGACTTAACCAATCCATGCCAATAATTACATCAAAACTAGCAATCGGCATCAACAGAAATGAAATTGGGAAAGTCTGACCATCTATCATAATACTAGCTCCAACTACCGAAGTGGTAACAGAAACTGATTTGCCACTAGCTATTTCTACTTCCACAGGGTTTGTAATCACAGTAGGCACCATTTTCAACTTATCACAAAAACACACAGATACAAAAGAACAATTTGCACCAGAATCAAACAAAACACGTGCTGGTACAGAGTTTACAAGAAAAGTACCAGTGATAACATCATCTGTGTGGACAGCTTCATCCACTGTCATCTGAAAAGCCCTACTTACTGCAGATGGCGGATTCTTCCGCTTCTGACCGGAAGATGACGAACTAACAACCGACCCTGAACCCTGTCTCTTAGCCTCCGAACACTGATTTGCATGATGACCTTCCTTATGACAATTCCAACACACATAGGTAGGAAAAACACAATCCTTAGCTTCATGACCAATCACACCACATTTCACACATCTAGTGGTTTGTACAGAACACGGCCCAAAATGTCTAGCTCTACATTTAATACACCAATTGGGACGATCCGAAGTACCACCACGACTCTCTTGTTTCTTACCCTGTTGATTTCCTTGCCACCGCTGCTTACCTTTACTAGAAGATTCACTCCTAGATTTCTGAGAAACCATTTCTTTACTTGGTGCCTCTTGAGGTCTCAAATCACGGTCAACTGACCGAGCTAACATAAAAGCTTGGGAAAGAGAGCCCGCCAACCTCACTGAAGTTCGATAATGATTAGGTAAAGTACCCACAAACTGTTCGATTCTGGTTCTCTCATCAGGAACCCACTGCTGAACAAACCTAAGTTTCTCTAAAAACTGATTAATCAAATCAACCATTGACATTTTATCAGTTAATTGCAAATCCATAAACTCCTTTCGAATCCGAGCTATATCAAAGTTTGAACAATACTGCTTACAAACTTCATTATGAAAATCAGGCCATCGGATAGATGCTTTCTGAAAAGGTGATAACACAGAAGTAATCGAATCCCACCAATTCATAGCTGGTCCTTTTAAAAGTTGAGTTGCATAAGGAACCTTTAACTCTTCCTCACATTGGCAAACTTCAAATTTCTTTTCAATATCCCTCAACCAATCTAGAGTTACGGAAGGATTTGTACTACCAGAATACACAGACGGGTTACTGCTCATAAAGGTTTTAAAAGAACACACCTTTTGTTTTGGCGGTGAAATCGTACTAAACACAGGATGAGATGATTCAGCCTCTTTTTGTGGTTTATACATTCTGAGTGCTTGATTTTCCTCTTCCAAATGAAGTAGATACTCGTCTCTTTCTAATTCTTCTCTAGCATGGAAAGAAGTACCAGCGTGCTCAGTCCGGTCATCATGAGTCTCAACAGTAACTTCCGGCCTTGAGACATTATTAGGGTTAACAGGTGGTTGCTCGTTATCTGCCATATCTGCAAACACAACAACAGCTCACAAATCGTTAATCGTTAGCACCTATCCTACTAACCAATTCGCATTCAGTACATAATCCCATTCCCAAGAATGTTTGACACAACACAATCAAAGTTAGGGATTGAATATCCTATCATGTTCAATTCACCCAAACTATTGCTCTGATACCAACTTATAACACCCCTCATGTAATAGCACAATATTATGTTATGTTTCACGGAAGCGTATACTTACAATATATATTTCATTAAAACTTTGCTTGAAATTTTTGCAAACATTCATACAACCTGTTTAACTACTAATCCAAACACACTTAACTTGTTTACAAACCGGGGCATTATATATTACAAAAACATTGTTTATAACGAACTTGTTCAGAGTTGCAAGTTTCAAACATTCCCAGCATCAAAACATCCCTTCCTGACTACCCACATAATAAACATAGCCTGCAGGAAGTAAATTGAGGGATTAGCACGAAGCTAAGTGAATGAATAATCAACTAAAATTCAATTTAGCTAGCAATCTGTTCAAAATCAATAAGGTAACAAATATCGTCAAGAGGAACGGTAGTTCCTAAGGACCCTGTGCCGGGTGGCCCCATCAGAACACTTAAATCAACTGTAGGCCAAAATTGTGATTAACCCCTAACTTATTGCTAATCTTCATCAACACATGTATGCAACCCTGTGTTGACCAACAATAGCAATCAAGTCCAACCAACAATCTAGTTGACCTCTGGATTCTACATTCCAGCACACAGGCTAATCAATCAACCATTCCAATGGCATATCACTTCAAATTTAACATTCTATCAATAGTAATCCAATAATTACTGATTGAAATCAAACTGACACAACCAAACCAAACTGTGAGTTTCAAATCCACTTACCGATACCTCTGTAGTCACAAACTCAGAATCCAGGTGTCACTTATCTTTTGGAGGATCTGAGAATCACAATCAAATATAAGTTAGTAATCAGGATCATCAATACTTAACTTATATCCAACATAAATTAAGGAACTAAATAATATTCACATAACTATAATAAGTTCCTAATCATGCTCAGTATACGTAATTAAGCATGTTAACTGATATACATCATAATTAGCACATGTGTTACAACAAAAAGAAAAATTGCACAATCCGTGTCACTACCCGCCGGGTAGCCCAAATACCCGCCGGGTACAGGGTTTACCAGCCGGGTACAACCCAAAACAACCGGGTATATTAACTTTCATGGTAACAGAACTTAAATGGGTTTTAAAGCCTCGAGTAGCTGCCGGGTCCCCGGTTTACCAGGCGGGTTCCTGGTTTAGACGAACTACCCGCCGGGTACGGGTTCTACCCGCCGGGTACCTACCCTGTATCAGCAACCAGCGCACAGCAAGAAACACAAATCCAAAAACTTATATTAAAACTTACCAAATCAGTTTCTATGATCATTTTAACAATCCAAATAGCAACTATAACAATCAGTAACATCAAGTAACCATTTCCTAACATTGAAATCAACTTTTCCAAGTTTGATTTACATATCAATCAAACACTTGCAACTTTAAACATAATCATAGTAACTCAACTTACTTACAATCAAGAAGGTGTAGCTAGGAAGATGATTAACTAGCTCCAATTGAGCTCCAATTAACTTCTAACTTGTTTGATTTCAAACTTATATATAGGTTTTAGGTTTTGTATTTTAAGGTTTCAAAGTTTTGAAGGAAAGTGAGAACTTTCCGATTTTGGGAAAGTTTAAATAAGTCGGCTCATCAATTAAACCGACTCCGTATCCACTTAGAACAATCCCCTTTTTAATCTATTGTCTGGAACCTAACTATCAATTGCGAGAACTTATTTCATTTTACCATCAACTATAGTAAATTACAACAATCATCAATTTACTATTCACAATAAGTCTTGGGACTTATTAATCTAAGTTTCTCAATTTAACAATTAATATCAAATAATTTCTAACACAATTAAATAAACAATTTAAATTAGAAATTACCAGACCGGTACGGAGGATGTTACAACTCTCCCCCCCTTAAGAAGATTTCGTCCCCGAAATCTCAACATGATCAAATAATCCAAGATATCTGGATCTCATACTATCCTCGGTCTCCCAAGTTAGGTTTGAACCTAAACTATGCTTCCATTTTACTAAGACCATAGGTATCTGTTTCTTCCTAAGTTTGGTAACTTTTCTGTCAAGAAGTTCAACAGGTTCTTCAACTAACTTCTGACTTCTGTCAACTTGCAAATCTTGTAAAGGCAGAATCTGAGACTGGTCTTCAACGTTACATTTCCTCAAATAACAAATGTTAAAAGTATCATGAATACTAGCAAGTTCTGGAGGAAGATCAAGTGTAACTGACTGATCATTAACAATCTGACGAATTCTAAACGGTCCATTATATCGAGGAGCCAACTTGCCACGTTTCCCAAACCGAATTACCCCCTTCCAAGGCGAAACTTTCAGGTAAACAAGTTCACCTTCAACAAAAGTAACAGGTCGACGTTTAGGATCAGCATATTGTTTATGTCTATCACGTGCAGCTTTTAACTTTTCACGAGCCACTGCCACTTTATCAGCTGTCATTTGAAGAATATCTGGACCTGCAAACTGTTTCTCCCCAGCTTCTAACCAACAAGTCGGAGTTCTACAACGGCGACCATAAAGCATTTCATATGGTGGCATACCAATACTCGAATGATAAGAGTTATTATAAGCAAGCTCAACTAATGGCAAATGATAAACCCAAGAACCACCATATTCTAAAACACAAGCTCTCAACATATCCTCCAATGTCTGAATTGTACGTTCTGACTGACCATCAGTCTGAGGATGATAAGCTGTACTGAGATTAACTCTGGTACCCAACTCATGTTGTAAGCTTTGCCAAAAATGAGATACAAACCTCGAATCTCTATCAGATACAATCGATAATGGAATACCATGCCGCGAGACAATCTCATTCACATACAACTGTGCCAGCTTACTCAAAGATGCAGTCTCACTGGTAGCTAGAAAATGTGCACTTTTAGTCAATCGATCCATAATGACCCAAACCATATCATTTCCTCGGGTTGTTCGAGGCAATTTGGTTACAAAATCCATAGTCAAATGTTCCCACTTCCATTCTGGAATCTCAAGCTGTTTCAAAGACCCATACGGCTTCTGGTGTGTTCAGCTTTAACTTGAGAACAAATATGACAAGAACTAACAAACCTTGCTACATCCATTTTCATTGTAGGCCACCAATACAAAGGTTTCAAGTCATTATACATTTTCGTACTTCCAGGATGTACAGATAATCTGGACTTATGGGCTTGATTCAGAATAACATCCCGAAGACCACCAAACAAAGGAATCCAAACATGAGACTGAAAGGTTTTTAATCCTCTCGAATCATCTATTAACAATTCCTTTCGATTCAACATAATTTCAGATTTCAAATTATGATCTAACAAAGCCTCCAACTGTACAGCTTTTATCTGGCCCACCAAATCAGAAGAAACTTCTAAACGCATAAAGTAAACTCGATCAGAAGTTACCTTGCGACTTAAAGCATCAGCAACCACATTGGCTTTTCCTGGATGGTATTTAATTTCACAATCATAATCTTTGATTAACTCTAACCATCGCCTCTGACGCATATTCAACTCTTTCTGTGAAAACATATACTGAAGACTCTTATGATCTATACAAATAACACACTTAGTACCATACAATTAATGCCTCCAGATTTTCAAAGCAAATACAACAGCTGCAAGCTCTAAATCATGGGTATGATAATTTCTTTCATGAGGTTTGAGCTGACGAGAAGCATAAGCAATAACACGGTCTCTCTGCATCAAAACACAACCCAAACCAGCAATCGATGCATCACAGTAAACAACAAAATCATCGGACCCATCTGGCAATGCTAACACAGGAGCCTGACATAACAACTGTTTCAAAATCTGAAAAGTTGTTTTCTGTTGTTCATGTCCAAACAAATTTTTCATCCTTACGGGTCAATTTAGTCAATGAGCCGGCAATTTTAGAAAAGTCCTTAATGAACTTCCGGTAATAACCTGCCAAACCAAGAAAACTCTTTATTTCTGAAGCAGACTTTGGAGCTTTCCAATTCATTACAGCTTCAATTTTCGAATGATCAACTTTAACACCATCATTACAAATAATATGACCCAAAAATTGCACCTCCCGAATCCAAAATTCACATTTAGAAAACTTTGCATATAATTGTTCTCTTTTCAAGGTTTCCAACACCAACCTCAAATGCATTTCATGTTCTGATTCGGATTTAGAATATACTAGAATATCATCGATAAATACAATCACAAATTTATCAAGAAAAGGTCGACATACATGGTTCATCAAATCCATAAAAACTGCTGGAGCATTAGTCAAACCAAAAGGCATAACCAGGAATTCAAAATGACCATACCTGGTTCGAAAAGCAGTTTTAGGAATATCCTGTTCATGAACACGAACTTGATGATAACCTGACCTTAAATCAATTTTAGAATAAAACGAAGATCCCTGCAACTGATCAAACAAATCATCTATTCTGGGCAGAGGATACTTATTCTTTACCGTTCGTTTATTCAATTCCCTATAATCAATGCACATTCGAAAAGACCCATCCTTCTTTTTCACAAATAAAACTGGTGCACCCCAAGGAGAAGAACTAGGTCTAATGAACCCTTTATCCAACAACTCCTGTATCTGATTCATCATTTCACGTATCTCAGACGAAGCTAATCTATAGGGAGCTTTGGCTACAGGTGACGAGCCAGAAACAAGATCAATCTGATATTCTACTTCCCAAACTGGTGGTAATCCAGGTAATTCATCAGGGAACACTTCCGGATATTTAGAAACAACCGGGAAATCAGAAAGAGATTTCTTCTCTAATTTAGTATTAATCACATAAGCTAGGTACGACTCATAACCTTTGGACAATGACTTCCTAGCTTTCATCATGCTAATCAAAGGTATACCCCCACTATCCCTTTCTCCTCGAGCCACAACATATGACTCATCAGAAATTGGGATTCTAATCAGCTTATTGTGGCAATCTATACTTGCTTTACACTGACTTAACCAATCCATGCCAATAATTACATCAAAACTAGCAATCGGCATCAACAGAAATGAAATTGGGAAAGTCTGACCATCTATCATAATACTAGCTCCAACTACCGAAGTGGTAACAGAAACTGATTTGCCACTAGCTATTTCTACTTCCACAGGGTTTGTAATCACAGTAGGCACCATTTTCAACTTATCACAAAAACACACAGATACAAAAGAACAATTTGCACCCGAATCAAACAAAACACGTGCTGGTACAGAGTTTACAAGAAAAGTACCAGTGATAACATCATCTGTGTGGACAGCTTCATCCACTGTCATCTGAAAAGCCCTACTTACTGCAGATGGCGGATTCTTCCGCTTCTGACCGGAAGATGACGAACTAACAACCGACCCTGAACCCTGTCTCTTAGCCTCCGAACACTGATTTGCATGATGACCTTCCTTATGACAATTCCAACACACATAGGTAGGAAAAACACAATCCTTAGCTTCATGACCAATCACACCACATTTCACACATCTAGTGGTTTGTACAGAACACGACCCAAAATGTCTAGCTCTACATTTAATACACCAATTGGGACGATCCGAAGTACCACCACGACTCTCTTGTTTCTTACCCTGTTGATTTCCTTGCCACCGCTGCTTACCTTTACTAGAAGATTCACTCCTAGATTTCTGAGAAACCATTTCTTTACTTGGTGCCTCTTGAGGTCTCAAATCACTGTCAACTGACCGAGCTAACATAAAAGCTTGGGAAAGAGAGCCCGCCAACCTCACTGAAGTTCGATAATGATTAGGTAAAGTACCCACAAACTGTTCGATTCTGGTTCTCTCATCAGGAACCCACTGCTGAACAAACCTAAGTTTCTCTGAAAACTGATTAATCAAATCAACCATTGACATTTTATCAGTTAATTGCAAATCCATAAACTCCTTTCGAATCCTAGCTATATCAAAGTTTGAACAATACTGCTTACAAACTTCATTATGAAAATCAGGCCATCGGATAGATGCTTTCTGAAAAGGTGATAACACAGAAGTAATCGAATCCCACCAATTCATAGATGGTCCTTTTAAAAGTTGAGTTGCATAAGGAACCTTTAACTCTTCCTCACATTGGCAAACTTCAAATTTCTTTTCAATATCCCTCAACCAATCTAGAGTTACGGAAGGATTTGTACTACCAGAATACACAGACGGGTTACTGCTCATAAAGGTTTTAAAAGAACACACCTTTTGTTTTGGCGGTGAAATCGTACTAAACACAGGATGAGATGATTCAGCCTCTTTTTGTGGTTTATACATTCTGAGTGCTTGATTTTCCTCTTCCAAATGAAGTAGATACTCATCTCTTTCTAATTCTTCTCTAGCATGGAAAGAAGTACCAGCGTGCTCAGTCCGGTCATCCATGAGTCTCAACAGTAACTTCCGGCCTTGAGACATTATTAGGGTTAACAGGTGGTTGCTCGTTATCTGCCATATCTGCAAACACAACAACAGCTCACAAATCGTTAATCGTTAGCACCTATCTTACTAACCAATTCGCATTCAGTACATAATCCCATTCCCAAGAATGTTTGACACAACACAATCAAAGTTTGGGATTGAATATCCTATCATGTTCAATTCACCCAAACTATTGCTCTGATACCAACTTATAACACCCCTCATGTAATAGCACAATATTATATTATGTTTCACGGAAGCGTATACTTACAATATATATTTCATTAAAACTTTGCTTGAAATTTTCGCAAACATTCATACAACCTGTTTAACTACTAATCCAAACACAGTTAACTTGTTTACAAACCGGGGCATTATATATTACAAAAACATTGTTTATAACGAACTTGTTCAGAGTTGCAAGTTTCAAACATTCCCAGCATCAAAACATCCCTTCCTGACTACCCACATAATAAACATAGCCTGCATGAAGTAAATTGAGGGATTAGCACGAAGCTAAGTGAATGAATAATCAACTACAATTCAATTTAGCTAGCAATCTGTTCAAAATCAATAAGGTAACAAATATCGTCAAGAGGAACGGTAGTTCCTAAGGACCCTGTGCCGGGTGGCCCCATCAGAACACTTAAATCAACTATAGGCCAAAACAGTGATTAACCGCTAACTTATTGCTAATCTTCATCAACACATGTAAACCCTGTGTTGACCAACAATAGCAATCAAGTCCAACCAACAATCTAGTTGACCTCTGGATTCTACATACAAGCACACAGACTAATCAATCAACCATTCCAATGGCATATCATTTCAAATTTAACATTCTACCAATAGTAATCCTATAATTACTGATTGAAATCAAACTGACACAACCAAACCAAACTGTGAGTTTCAAATCCACTCACCGATACCTCTATAGTCACAAACTCAGAATCCAGGTGTCACTTATCTTTTGGAGGATCTGAGAATCACAATCAGATATAAGTTAGTAATCAGGATCATCAATACTTAACTTATATCCAACATAATTTAAGGAACTAAAAAATATTCACATAACTATAATAAGTTCCTAATCATGCTCAGTGTACGTAATTAAGCATGTTAACTGATATACATCATAATTAGCACATGTGTTACAACAAAAAGAAAAATTGCACAATCCGTGTCACTACCCGCCGGGTAGCCCAAATACCCGCCGGGTACAGGGTTTACCAGCCGGGTACAACCCAAAACAACCGGGTATATTAACTTTCATGGTAACAGAACTTAAATGGGTTTTAAAGCCTTGAGTAGCTGCCGGGTCCCCGGTTTACCAGGCAGGTTCCTGGTTTAGACGAACTACCCGCCGGGTACGGGTTCTACCCGCTGGGTACCTACCGTGTATCAGCAACCAGCGCACAGCAAGAAACACAAATCCGAAAACTTATATTAAAACTTACCAAATCAGTTTCTATGATCATTTTAACAATCCAAATAGCAACTATAACAATCAGTAACATCAAGTAACCATTTCCTAACATTGAAATCAACTTTTCCAAGTTTGATTTACATATCAATCAAACACTTGCAACTTTAAACATAATCATAGTAACTCAACTTACTTACAATCAAGAAGGTGTAGCTAGGAAGATGATTAACTAGCTCCAATTGAGCTCCAATTAACTTCTAACTTGTTTGATTTCAAACTTATATATAGGTTTTAGGTTTTGTATTTTAAGGTTTCAAAGTTTTGAAGGAAAATGAGAACTTTCCTATTTGGGAAAGTTTAAATAAGTCGGCTCATCAATTAAACCGACTCCGTATCCACTTAAAACAATCCCCTTTTTAATCTATTGTCTGGAACCTAACTATCAATTGCGTGAACTTATTTCATTTTACCATCAACTATAGTAAATTACAACAATCAACAATTTACTATTCACAATAAGTCCTGGGACTTATTAATCTAAGTTTCTCAATTTAACAATTAATATCAAATAATTTCTAACACAATTAAATAAACAATTTAAATTAGAAATTACCAGACCTGTACGGAGGATGTTACAGTCATCCAAATAATTTTTGTTCCTAACATAATTTTTGAACTTTTGGCGGTGGTTTCAAATCATTTAGGTGTGTATAGCTCAAGATATCTCAAAAACTATAAGAGTAAATTTTCTGACTTTTCTGACAGATTATACCAATGTTCTTACACAAATTATTTAAAATATAAAACGAGCTTTAAAAATTATGTGGCTAGTGGGGTTGGAAATCTTACATCTTGAACTTATTTTTTGACTCACAAAACGTCCATTTAGTTGAGTTAAGAGGGAGAAACACCTAGGTGAATTTCGTATATAAATCTGGACAGAAAGTTTTTGTTACATTTTTGTGAGTTTTAAGTTATAAAAATGATTTTTAATTTAAAGTTTGGACATGATACTTGTTGAGTGAGTGTATTAACATGTTAATGAAGTAATTAAGGTGAAGAAAAAGGTTCTACACAATGGGAATGAGATGAGAAGGGCAGAGATGAAGTCTTGAACTTGATTCCTTGTAAAAAGATGAAGATTTGAAGTGGTGGTTGTTGGTGGTTGTATGGTGGTCAAAGGTGATGATATGGTGGTCAATGGTGGTGTTGTGGTGGAGCTATGATGGTTGTTCTTCAGAATATAGAGAGTGAGTATGAGTTTTAGAGAGAGGTTGGAGCATTTGGGTGAAGAGTGCGAATGATGATTGTGATGGGTTTGCATGTAATAGAGTGGAAGTAAAAGTTGGTGATCACATGGGATCTCATGGGGGGAAGGGGGCAGGTTTTTGGGGGGGCCCATGGGTGGGTTTTTGTGATTTAATTCTTGTTTACAGGCTGTGTTACGTACAGTATTCGTTTACTCGTTATTTATTTGAATCGTTAAATCGCCTAACGTTTTCTTGTGTCATTTTAATTAACGATATATTTGAGATGTTTTTCCATTGAAGTATTATTAAAATACTTAATTTTGAGTTATCAAAATATTTATCGAGTTTCGTTTCGTTGCCGAATTCCGTTTGCACGTTTTCGCCGCGTTTGTTACGTTTTAAGTGAAACGTCTAAGTTTTTCGCGTATTATAATACGTAATAATAATATTAGTCTAAACAACTCCTATTTAATTATAAAATAGATTTACATTATTTATGAAAAAGTTTTCACTAACGTTCGTGTTTTGTCGGATTCCATCCGATTGAATTTACGTTGTCGAGTCACTGGATTTTGGTTTTGCGATCCGATAAGGATTTTGTGAAAACGTAAAGAGGTAGGTTTTTCTTTGTTTTATTTGGCACTTAGTATCCTAGTTTGACATGTCTAAGGAAACTTAAAGTTCAATTAGAACTGTTCATTACGGTTAAACATATCATTAAACTTTTCAGCTACTAATTTAACAAGTAGCAATTATTCACATAACTTGTAACATTGCATTGTATCATTTCAATTTACTTAAACATACTAATGCACGTAATCATCTTAACAACTCAAGCAAATTCATATTGGTTTAAGCCTAGGCAATCATATCGTGGATTACCTAAGTCTCTTAAACCATCGCTCTGATACCAACTTGAAACGCCCTGAGAACTTTGAGGATTTTTTTTTTTTACCTTAAAACACTCTTGACAATGTTTCACACTTTATATCTAACTAATTAGAACCAACACGTAAGATTAACTGACTTAATTATGTGATTGAAACAAAAACACCAAAGCTGGGACTCTACCCGCCGGGTAGATACCCTTACCCGCCGGGTAACCGGCAGACCCAACACACCTTCAAACCCTGTCTCAATTTGTACATGGCATACCCGTTTACACCTTGTTAACCCGCCAGATTACCCGACCGGGTACACACTTACCCGCCGGGTATGGGTGTTACCCGCTGGGTATGCTGTGTTTACAGCAACACTAGGTCTGACCAAAACCTGCACACTCCAAATAAAACTATGAATTTCAAGCGTGCATAACTTTTAACTCGTTAAGAGTTAGGACCTGAAAATTTACGCACACCTCCAATATAACAAATTAAAACTTTTCCTTTTTACACTTTTTCAAATTTCACAATAATGACGATTTCGGATGTATGACCAATTTATGGTCATTTTGACCACTTGTCGATGACATACCAAAACTCAAACCATTCAATCTCTGACCTTGACCTTTTACCATCATATTATGCCATACATTTGACATCTAATCCAATAACAACAAACATCATACGTCCATCATAACTCATTTTGAAATAATAACACTTTGACGACCCATTTGGGCACTTTTTGACCCGTTTTCCATAATAATCACCCTTTGACTATTTCACTTACACTTTCACATATAATTGATCATTTCTAAGGTAGTTGACTATATGGCAATACCAAAGTCAACCAAAGACTTAATTTAAATACTTAACCATTTTTCATCAACTTACAACTTTACCACATGCTTCATACCCATCTTTGACACCCAATACATTATTCTTTGACTTTAACTACTTTTCACTTTGACTTTGCCAAGTCAAAAGTGTACATCATTAATCACCATTAACTTTATGGGTTCAATATTTACATCTTCAAAACATTTTTGGGCGATTTATACAATGGCATTCATAAACGATAATTTAAAAGAGGAGGAGCTTTTCTAACCATATAAGCTAGCTCCATTTCCACTTTAACTTCTTGTCACCATAATTCACTTGTTCTAGCCAATTGGTTCAACTGAACTAAGCACCTACAATATTAAACACTTAATGGGCTAAGCATAAAGCTTAGTGAGCATACGAGTGATTAAATGAATAATATACTAACAATTATTGTGACACCTGACAAATTAGGACTAGTAATTAGTATCTAATCACTCTGTTAGTACATGTAATTAGTGCTATGTTAGGCTAATTGTATGTATCATTATGTATATTGTTATATATACACGTACGCGATTTGATTAAATCGTACATCCTCATATTCGGATGAATTCCGAGTCATTATCATACGGACGTTGGTGAACACAATTTATTAAATGATATGAAGTAATTTAATAAACACATTGACTTCTAAATATTATTTCGATAATATTTTATATGTATTTAGTATCGTATAACATTACTAATAAGCGAAAAAAATGCGCAATTCATACTCGACAAACGAGATAATCCCAAATCATATTTTTATAACTCAAAACAAGTATTTTGATAAAATACTTCCATTAAAAATTATCGAGAATCAAATCAAAAATGAAAACGTATATATATATATATATATATATATATATATATATATATATATATATAAGGTATAACGTTTAAATGAACGTTTAAACGACCGGGTAAACGATATAGCACGAAACCGAGCCCGCAAGTAGGTCAGCCCAGACCTGCGGACCCAACCCAAACCGACCCACCCATTTTCCCCTTTTTATTTCATTTTCTTCTTCATTTCACACACACACACATCCTCTCACAAATCTCTCTCTAAAAACCCCAACAACACCACCATAATATCATCATCTAAATCGGCTTCATCAACATCATTTACTCATTCTTTTGCAATACGGCTTCAAGAGAAAACAATCACGCACTCACGAGGTTCATCTTCATCTTCTTCGTTTTCATTTTCGTGGTATGAGACTTCTTAACACTTTTAAAATACTTGTAAAGCTTTTATTTACATTCTAGAACACTTACTCAACGAAATTATGTCCAAAAATCGGACTTAAATCGCGTTTTAAAACTCAATTGCACAAACAGCTGCGTCTGCGAATTGAGATGCGTCTCACTCCGCAGATCATGCTGCGAACCGAGATTCACCAACCAAACTTTGACTCGCGAAGTCAAACTGCGAACTGAACTTTGACTTGCGAACTCAAACATGCGAACCGAACTTTGTCTTGCGAATCCAACTAGGTTCGCAGCCTACTTCGCCTTGCGTACCCGATCTCGGTTCGCATCGTAAACTCAGTTCGCACCGCAATCTCAGTCCGCGGCCAACCTTGGTCACTTTTTCCGAATTTAAATTTCCGATGCGTTTTTATTAAAGCAATGTAAACAGAAATAAAAATTTTCCAAGCTGACCTGGCAGCTCGACCCCAGCCAGGGGCTCTGCCCCTTGGACCCCGCAAGGGGTTGCCACCCCTTGGACCCCGTTACCAGGGGCGCTGCCCCTGGACCCCCATCATTCAAAAGTTTGAAAACACATATTTCACTAAGTATTGGATACTTACAATAACCTAAGGTGATACGACAACAATTGTACATGAAATACATATATGCTATAAGTATACAATACAATGAAACATATAATAATAATGCTTTTGAATTATTATTACGAAAACCGTCACCAACAGGTCGTACATGTTTTCAAAACACATACAAACAATCAATCATTTGGACATAACTAGTTGAATGAACAACTAGCATAGATGGTCTGCTGAGACATCTAATCATTATTATAACCTTGCGCATTTAGGACGCCTGGCATGTTACAGTCGTTTGGACGACATCATTTCCTAGTGACATCATTAATTGCTGTGAGCAAACACTTTAGACTCAGGTGAGTCTCATAGCCCCGCATTTTACTGTTGTTACTCCCGGGGTGGAATACATGCTCTATTTGTTTTACATGTGAACACAAGTACTAAAACTCGCTATATTCTGCATGAGTTATTTGCTAATCATTTTAAAGCCCTCCACGATCATAGTTTGGTAATACTTTTGTAGCGTGAATGTTAGTGTATGGTACCATATGGGATTGACAATTCCCGTCCGGGTTGGAAGCCCCAACTGGTCAAATGGACGCATTATCATTTGTTCATACGAGTGTAGATTAGGCACTCGCGGGGAGGCACCCTCGATCGGGCACTTGATTGTGATCCTGACACCTCAGTTAAGCTCAAACTATGACCTCATGGCAGTAATATACACACATTTAATTGATTTCAAACATATTAAATCTTGTGGTTCATACATATACTTTATCATTTACACTGTGAGCTCACCAGCTTTTAGCTGACCTTTTAACAAGTATTCTCATGTGCTCACTGCTCAGGATATCAGTAGCTCGAGTCGCATGCAAACACTAAAATATCAAGAGATTTTCCTGCATTTCTACCTTTTGTATAAACTAGATATGTATTAGAATCTCTCAGGGAATTCATGTGAACTCGATATTTTGTAAACAATATGTAAACTTTTATTACATCAATGTAATTTGTTAAAATGATACATATAGAGTCGTTCATTATATCTTTGTGCTGTGATTACCGTATTAGTCGCGCCCCGACCCGATTCGCTTCTGCACAGTAAATTTGGGGGTGCAACAATTATTCCACAACCATAAATCTTACTAACAACACTTTACACACCAAGCTTTTCTTTATCAAGTTAGTGCACCATATACCAACGGCACTACTTAACTAAACAAATAACATTAACTTTATTACCTTATCACGTAGTGCACTTTATGATAACGAACTTACTTAGCCATTCTCTTTACTTCTTCCACAATGTTAAGGATCCATAATGTGACACCTGTCAAATTAGGACTTATGATTAGTACCTAATCAACTGTTAATACATGTAATTAGTTTTGTGTTAGGCTAATTAATGTATCAATCAATATATATATATATATATATATATATATATATATATATATATATATATATATATATATATATATATATATATATATATATATATATATATATATATATATATATATACTGTTGAATATATATATACAAGTATTATGCGATTTGATTAAATCGTACAAGTTCAAATCGAATGTAATTCGGTTCAATTAAATACGGACGTTGGTGAACAAGTTTATTAAATAATACAATATTATTTAGTAACACAATTATATCCAAAATATTGTCTTATAATATTACGTACTCAATTCGTATCGTACAACAACGCGCAAACAACACAAAACAAGTTGAGGTTATAATTTATAACGCAACTATTTAACATTTAATAAAATACGTCAACAAAATATTGGGTAATTATTTCATATTTTAAAAATGTATATTCAAACATACAAAATGATTATTTAACGTTTTAACGAGCGAGAAAACGAACACCACACGGAGCGCAAATGCGAGAAACAAGTTTGGGACACACCCACAAGGGGTGGGCCCCATGAAAAATCTGCCAAAAGGGGGTGAGGTCACCACCTCCCCACCCCATTTTCACATTATCACTCTCTCTCTTTCTCCATTTTCTCTCAAAAATACCACACCAAACCACCACCTAAATCCCTTAAAAACTACCACAAAACGCAACCAAATCGGCAAAGTAATCAAAGAAACGGAATCACCACGCAACGATCTACACTTCCATCTTTTCGGATTTTCAATCCGACACCGAGTAAGTTTCCGACAAATTCCCGAAACTTCTCGTTTTATCTCATTTTTACATATTTATGGGTTATTCGAGTGTATATATGCCTATTAAACAAGAGAAACATGATTTTATAGCTTAAAAATGGGTTAGATTTGAGTTTTGGGTCGAAAATTATCGACAGTCGCTGGGTTCTGTTTTGATGTTCATCTTTGCGACACAAGCCTTGTGTCGCAGGTTGTGTAGTATAAAACCCTTTGTGTCGTATCTTGTGTCGTATAAACCCAGTTATGTCGGATCCTCTACGACACAATATTATGTCGTACCTTATGTCGCAAATACCATGCGACACAATCACTATATCGCTGTTAAATCAGCATCGTACACTTATGCGACACAACCCTTGTGTCGCTAAGCTCTTGGGTCGCACTTCTATGCGACACAACCATTGAGTCGCATAATCAACTTTGTGTCTCATAAAACAGAATGTTTAAAAACTCAGATTTTTACTAAGCGTCGAGACCTGGAATTTGTCACTTGATTTTACCTAAATTCAAATCCCAGATGCATTTTTCACCAAAGCAATATAGTAGAAATAAAAATTTTCCAAGCTGACTTGGCAGCTTGACCCCAACCAGGGGATCTGCCCCTTGGACCCCGCCAGGGGCTGCCGCCCCTTGGACCCCGCTACCAGGGGCGCTGCCCCCGGACCCCCGTACTTAGATTCCGTAAGCACATTTCTCACCAAGTGTTAAACTTGTACAACTTCAAAACGCTTATGCGATACAACTTTTCAAACATAATGGAATTTGCTTTTCAAGTATAACGCTTCGAAATCAATGTGATAACATCAAAACTATTATTACAATTAATCACCAACGGGTCGTACACGTTTTCAAACATACAATTCAATCAACCAAATCGGGGTAATTTGGACAAACAACTACAAAGGTAGTCTTTCGAGATGCCTAAACAATTAATAACCATTGCGTGTCATGGACACCTTCAGGTTACAAGTCTTCGGACCACACTTCAAGGCAAATCAATCCAAGTTATTAATTCAAACTTTCAAGACTCAGGTGAGTCTCATGGCCCCTATTTTACTACTTTTCAATCAGGGGTGTGATATTATTGCTCGTTTTGTTTAACAAGTTGAACGCAAGTACAAATCAAATCAAATACTACATGAGTTTCAAGCTAATCAATTTAAAGCCCTCCATAGCATAGTCTGGTAATACGTAGTAGCGTGAATGTTAGTATATGATATCATATAGGATTGACAATCCTCGTCCGGGTTAGCACGCACTAACTGGTCAAACGGGCGCATTAGCATTTGGGAAGACGAGTGTGGATTAGGCACTCGTAGGAGGCATTTCAAGTTAGGTTTCCTTAAGTGGGCCTGACAACTCAAGTTAAGCTCAGACTATGTGCTCATGGCTGTATAACTTTTATTTTGCTTAATTGCATTCTAAATTCAATTATTAAATCTTGCGGTTCATACAAACATATGTGTTGACATACAAACCTGTGAGCTCACCAGCGTTTTGCTGACCAATTTTAGCATGTATCTCAGGTGACCAGCAGTAGGTTGGACTGCTCAAGTAAGGATCAATTAGCTCGAGTCATCATGCAAACAATCAGAGATTTAGCTGCATTATTATATTTTGTATAGATTAATTATGTACTTAAATCTCTCAATTTCGAGCTGAGCTAATGTAAACAATATTTTTGATGTAAACTTTGTTTTTATCAATACAAGTTAAAACGACGCATATAGTGGTCGTTCATTATATATCTTTGTGCTGCGATTATTGATTCATAACACCCAAATCGTGCTTCCGCTAAACAATAAATTTGGGGGTGTTACAGATTGGTATTAGAGCCTAAGGTTATAGTGAACTAGGTTGCATTTAGTGGGCCTAGACTATGACCGTTAGGCAGTATTTCCTCATTATGCATGACTGGTTCAGGAATTACAGCATACGACTTTAATTTAACATAGCCTGATCAACTATGTACAATTAAGGAAAGATGATGTAAGGTCTGAAACGATCATGTTGAACAGGAATACACTAGTTGACTCTGACCTCGAGAGAACCGAGACCCAAACAAGTCTGTGCTAGACACCCAATAGGCTATTATGTGATACTAAGTATACATAGATAGGCCTCGTTACAATCTTAGGCTATATTATATAAGTTATTATATGGATATAGGCCTCATTCTTCCTAACGCTTTGTCTCAGAATGGCAAACACACCACCAAGTTCTTCACGCTCTTATCCACATGAATCACGAAACTCAAGGGTAGCTAGGAGGGACACCAGGTTGCCTCGAGCTAGCCCATATCCAACTCACCCCACCCTACCGGACTTAACCGCTAGGGTACATCACCACGAACAACGACTTAACGCTATGGATATCGAACTCCAAGAGACTCGTGAAAACTGGAGACTCACAGCTATGGAACGAATCGAGCAAGTCTCTGAAGATCACGAGCACACTGTCAATGCCATGAACACTCTTCAAAATCAAGTGGAAGAAACAGTTGAAACCATGGAGGTTGTCCACAACCAAGTGATTGGCAACCAAAATGAAATCTCTGTCCTACAATCAAGGCTGCATCAGTGCGAGACATGTCTAAGGGAAACCGAAGACGCCCTCCGAACTGCCAACAGACTTGCAGAGTCTGTGAATCATCTCACTGCACTGCTGCCACAACTCAACTTGCGTCAGAATTAGCCTAGGCTGAATCTGTACCCTAATATGCTTTTGTAGGACCAATGTAATTCAACCGGGTGTAACAATTCCCGGTACTTTTGTAAAACATCTAATCCTGTAACTTTTTGAACTCGTAATATCAATTGACAATTCCCCTCGATTATTCTATATTATTGATTTTACATTGTGATGTCGTATGTTACCGCTTTTACATATATGCATCTATTGTAATTTTCATTTTGGTAGAATTTCTTATGTACCTTTTTTTCTTTCTTTCTTGAAGAATCATGCCGCCCAAGAAGAAAAGTTACAGTGATGCGGAAATCAATGCTATCGTTTCTCGAGCTGTGGCCGATGCCTTGGCTGCTCGGGACTCGCCTCGAAACTCCCGAAATACTGGTGAAGCTCCCAGTAATACCCCTGTCATCAAGCCTTGTTCTTACAAGGATTTTCTCAGCTGCAAACCACTCTACTTCAAGGGCACGGTAGGTGCCATTGGACTAATCCGTTGGATAGAACGGATGGAATCTGTCTTCAACCTCTGCAACTGTACAGAGGAAAACATGGTCAAATTCTCTGCTTACACCTTTCAAGAAGGTGCACTTACGTGGTGGAATACCCACGCCAACTCTGTAGGCATCGAGATAGCAAACCAACTCCCCTGGGCTGAATTGAAGAAGAAGTTGAGGGAGAAGTATTGTCCCGAAGAAGAACTGCACCGTCTAGAGGAAGAGTTCTGGCATTTTGCGGTGCAGGGAACTGACATCGCTGGATACACCACCAAATTCCATCAATTTGCGTTGTTATGCCCGGGTCTGGTTGATCCGAAGGAAAAGAGCATCAAGAGGTACATCCGCGGCCTCCCTGAGAGCATTCAAGGGAATGTTGCTTCGTCCAAACCAACCACTACTGAGAGTGCTATCCGGATAGCACATGAGCTTATGGCTCTAGTTGTCAGCCGTGGAACACCAAACACCTCCTCCAACAACAAACACAAATCCTCCGAACACCACGACAACCACCAGAACAAAAAGCCCAACTCCATCCAAGTTTACAATACCAACTCGGAACCCAAACGCGCCTACACTGGGGACAGACCATACTGTTCCAAGTGTAACTACCACCACAACGGTCCATGCAGTACCCCTGCAACAACTGCAGGAGGTACGGGCATTTGACCAAAGACTGCCGAGCCCCCAAGTCCAACAACAACGTCTCCAACAACAAAACCCAACAACCCAAATCCTGCTATGGATGCGGAGAGATGGGACATTTCAGAGATGCATGTCCCAAACAAAAGAACAAGGGCAACAACAACAACAATGCCAAGGGAAGAGCATTCGTTCTCAACTCCGGGGATGCCCATCAGGACCCGAACGTGGTCACGGGTATGTTCCTCCTCAACAACTTAACTGCTTCTGTTCTTTTTGATACTGGTGCTGATAGAAGCTTTATATCTGATGAGTTTTGCCCAATACTTGACATCACTCCCGTTGCCTTAGATGTTAAGCACATCGTAGAACTTGCAAATGGTAAACTCATAGAAACCGATAGTGTGATACCTAATTGCACTCTAAACCTAGCCGATGAAATCTTCTCAATTGATCTAATGCCCGTTAAAATAGGAAGTTTTGATGTCATTATCGGTATGGACTGGTTGTCCAAACATCGCGCTGAAATCGTTTGCTACGACAAGGTCGTTCGAATTCCTTTCAACGCCGATAGAACTTTGGTCATACAGGGGGAGACCGGTGGGATGAGACTCAACATCATCTCTTGTTTGAAAACCCGGAAATTTCTGAGAAAGGGTTATCCAACAATCCTCGCGCACATCATGGAGAAAAAGTCGGAGGAGAAGCGACTTGAGGATGTGCCAATTGTTCGAGACTTTCCAGAAGTCTTTCCCGAAGAACTGCCTGGTCTACCACCGCCAAGACAGGTTGAGTTCTCAATCGATCTCGTGCCTGGTGCTGCACCTGTGGCCCGAGCACCATACCGTTTAGCACCATCTGAACTTCAGGAGTTATTCACCCAATTACAGGAACTCCTGGAAAGGGGATTCATTAGGCCGAGTTCCTCACCTTGGGGAGCTCCGGTCCTATTTGTCAAAAAGAAAGATGGTTCTTTT
The DNA here is from genome assembly GCA_949592205.1 of Helichrysum umbraculigerum. NCBI lineage: Eukaryota > Viridiplantae > Streptophyta > Magnoliopsida > Asterales > Asteraceae > Helichrysum > Helichrysum umbraculigerum. Next base: position 57,110,718 of record CATIUR010000003.1, on the reverse strand, counting down.
CGAATGTGTATCGACTACCGAGAGTTGAACAAGTTGACCGTCAAGAACCGTTATCCACTTCCTCGAATCGATGACCTGTTTGACCAACTTCAAGGGTCGAGTTTCTATTCCAAGATCGATCTTCGATCAGGTTATCATCAATTACGTGTTCGCGACATTGATATCCCGAAAACTGCTTTCAGAACTCGTTATGGGCATTATGAATTCCAAGTGATGCCCTTTGGATTAACCAACGCACCGGCTGTATTCATGGACCTTATGAATCGGGTGTGCAAGCCTTATCTCGACAAGTTCGTCATTGTCTTCGTTGACAACATCCTCATATACTCGCGAAACGGACAAGAACACGCGCAACACCTCAAAACAATTTTAGAACTACTTAGACACGAGAAGCTTTACGCCAAATTCTCCAAGTGTGAGTTCTGGATACAAACCGTTCAATTCCTTGGACACGTTATCGATAGTCAGGGAATTCATGTGGATCCATCCAAAATCGAGGCTATCAAAAATTGGCAATCGCCGACAACTCCAACAGAAGTAATGCAGTTTTTAGGACTGGCCGGTTACTATCGACGATTCATTGAGAACTTCTCAAAAATAGCCTTGCCACTCACGACACTGACTCAGAAAGACAAAAAGTTCGACTGGACTGAAAAACTAGAGTCAGCATTTCAACTCCTGAAACAAAAGCTTTGCAGTGCTCCAATTTTATCATTACCCGAAGGCACCGATGACTTCGTGGTATACTGCGATGCTTCACACCAAGGTCTCGGTTGCGTGTTGATGCAACGAGACAAGGTCATTGCTTACGCCTCACGACAACTCAAAATTCACGAAAAGAACTACACTACTCACGACCTCGAGCTTGGAGCTGTCGTGTTCGCTCTCAAAATCTGGAGGCATTACCTCTACGGCACTAAGTGCACAATCTTCACCGACCACAAGAGTCTCCAACATATATTCGATCAGAAAGATCTCAACATGAGGCAACGTCGATGGGTCAAGTTGCTTACCGATTACGACTGCGAAATCAAATACCATCCAGGGAAGGCAAATGTTGTTGCCGACGCCCTCAGTCGAAAGGAAAGATCGAAACCACATCGAGTCCGAGCCCTCAGCATGACAATTCATAACGATCTGAACATTTAGATTCTCACTGCTCAACTCAAAGCCTTGAAACCCGATAACATCAAAAACGAAGCCTTGCGAGGCATGGACAAACAATTCGAAATCAAACCTAACGGAGTTAGGTGTTTCTCAAACCGAATCTGGTTGCCTAGTTTTGGGAACCTGCGAGACCTGTTGATGGATGAAGCTCACAAGTCTAAATATTCTATCCATCCGGGATCCGACAAAATGTATCACGGTATCAAGGATTTTTATTGGTGGCCGAACATGAAAGCCGAAATCGCCACATACGTCAGCAAGTGCCTTACTTGCTCGAAAGTCAAAGCCGAATATCAAAAGCCTTTTGGCTTACTTCAACAACCCGACATTCCTGAATGGAAATGGGAACAAATTGCCATGGATTTCATAACCAAACTACCAAAGTCATCGAGCGGTTGCGATACCATTTGGGTGATCGTCGATCGTCTCACCAAATCTGCTCACATCCTGGCAATCAAAGAAACCGACAAAATGGAACGCCTCACACGAATTTACATCAAGGAAATCGTAACCCGACACGGTGTTCCAATCTCGATTATCTCCGACAGGGATAGTCGTTTCACATCTCAATTTTGGCAGTCACTTCAAAAATCATTGGGTACCCGTCTCGATATTAGTACCGCATACCATCCTCAAACCGACGGCCAAAGTGAACGAACAATTCAAACACTGGAGGACATGCTACGGACCTGCGTAGTTGACTTCGGTGTAAACTGGGAACGACACCTACCATTGTGCGAGTTTTCGTACAACAATAGCTACCATACCAGTATTGGAGCTGCAACTTTCGAGGCACTGTACGGTCGTAAGTACCGGTCACCTATCTGTTGGACCGAAGTGGGAGATAGCCAACTCACTGGTCCGGAAATCATTCATGAAACCACCGAGAAAATCGTTGGTATCCAAAACAAACTCAAAGCCGCACGTGATCGTCAGAAAAGTTATGCTGACGTGAGACGCAAACCACTCGAGTTCCAGGTTGGGGATCGAGTACTACTCAAAGTATCGCCTTGGAAAGGCGTAATTCAATTTGGCAAACGAGGGAAGTTAAATCCCAGATACATTGGACCATTTGAGATCCTCGAGAGGATAGGTCCAGTGGCATATCGATTGCAACTGCCAGCCGAGCTTAGCAGTGTGCATCCCACTTTTCACATTTCAAATTTGAAGAAGTGTCTGTCTTATGAGACACTTATCATTCCACTCGATGAGATTCGAGTTGATGACAAGATTCACTTCGTTGAAGAACCCGCCGAAATCATGGACCGTGAGGTCAAACAACTCAAACAAAGTCGTATTCCCATCGTCAAAGTTAGGTGGAATTCGCGGCGCGGTCCGGAATTCACCTGGGAACGGGAAGATCAAATGAGACTCAAGTACCCTCAGTTGTTCCCTGAGGCTACTTCAAACGCAACTCCAAACTAAATTTCGGGACGAAATTCTTCTAACAGGGGGAGAATGTGACACCTATCAAATTAGGACTAGTGATTAGTACCTAATCAACTGTTAATACATGTAATTAGTTTTGTGTTAGGCTAATTAATGTATCAATCAATATATATATATATATATATATATATATATATATATATATATATATATATGTTGTTGAATATATATATACAAGTATTATGCGATTTAATTAAATCGTACAAGTTCAAATCGAATGTAATTCGGTTCAATTAAATACGGACGTTGGTGAACAATTTTATTAAATAATACAATATTATTTAGTAACACAATTATATCCAAAATATTGTCTTATAATATTACGTACTCAATTCGTATCGTACAACAACGGGCAAACAACACAAAACAAGTTGAGGTTATAATTTATAACGCAACTATTTAACATTTAATAAAATACGTCAACAAAATATTGGGTAATTATTTCATATTTTAAAATGTATATTCAAACGTACAAAATGATTGTTTAACGTTTTAACGAGCGAGAAAACGAACACCACACGGAGCGCAAACGCGAGGAACAAGTTTGGGACACACCCACAAGGGGTGGGCCCCACAAAAAATCTGCCAAAAGCGGGTGAGGTCACCACCTCCCCACCCCATTTTCACATTATCACTCTCTCTCTTTCTCCATTTTCTCTCAAAAATACCACACCAAACCACCACCTAAATCCCTTAAAAACTACCACAAAACGCAACCAAATCGGCAAAGTAATCAAAGAAACGGAATCACCACGCAACGATCTACACTTCCATCTTTTCGGATTTTCAATCCGACACCGCGTAAGTTTCCGACAAATTCCCGAAACTTCTCGTTTTATCTCATTTTTACATATTTATGGGTTATTCAAATGTATATATGCCTATTAAACAAGAGAAACACGATTTTATAGCTTAAAAATGGGTTAGATTTGAGTTTTGGGTCGAAAATTATCGACAGTCGCTGGGTTCTGTTTTGATGTTCATCTTTGCGACACAAGCCTTGTGTCGCAGGTTGTGTCGTATAAAACCCTTTGTGTCGTATAAACCCAGTTATGTCGGATCCTCTACGACACAATATTATGTCGTACCTTATGTCGCAAATACCATGCGACACAATCACTATGTCGCTGTTAAATCAGCATCGTACACTTATGCGACACAACCCTTGTGTCGCTAAGCTCTTGGGTCGCACTTCTATGCGACACAACCATTGAGTCGCATAATCAACTTTGTGTCGCATAAAACAGAATGTTTAAAAACTCAGATTTTTACTAAGCGTCGAGACCTGGAATTTGTCACTTGATTTTACCTAAATTCAAATCCCAGATGCGTTTTTCACCAAAGCAATATAGTAGAAATAAAAATTTTCCAAGCTGACTTGGCAGCTTGACCCCAACCAGGGGATCTGCCCCTTGGACCCCGCCAGGGGCTGCCGCCCCTTGGACCCCGCTACCAGGGGCGCTGCCCCCGGACCCCCGTACTTAGATTCCGTAAGCACATTTCTCACCAAGTGTCAAACTTGTACAACTTCAAAACGCTTATGCAATACAACTTTTCAAACATAATGGAATTTGCTTTTCAAGTATAACGCTTCGAAATCAATGTGATAACATCAAAACTATTATTACAATTAATCATCAACGGGTCGTACACGTTTTCAAACATACAATTCAATCAACCAGATCGGGGTAATTTGGACAAACAACTACAAAGGTAGTCTTTCGAGATGCCTAAACAATTAATAACCATTGCGTGTCATGGACACCTTCAGGTTACAAGTCTTCGGACCACACTTCAAGGCAAATCAATCCAAGTTATTAATTCAAACTTTCACGACTCAGGTGAGTCTCATGGCCCCTATTTTACTGCTTTTCAATCAAGGGTGTGATATTATTGCTCGTTTTGTTTTACAAGTTGAACGCAAGTACAAATCAAATCAAATACTACATGAGTTTCAAGCTAATCAATTTAAAGCCCTCCATAGCATAGTCTGGTAATACGTAGTAGCGTGAATGTTAGTATATGATATCATATAGGATTGACAATCCTCGTCCGGGTTAGCACGCACTAACTGGTCAAACGGGCGCATTAGCATTTGGGAAGACGAGTGTGGATTAGGCACTCGTAGGAGGCATTTCAAGTTAGGTTTCCTTAAGTGGGCCTGACAACTCAAGTTAAGCTCAGACTATGTGCTCATGGCTGTATAACTTTTATTTTGCTTAATTGCATTCTAAATTCAATTATTAAATCTTGCGGTTCATACAAACATATGTGTTGACATACAAACCTGTGAGCTCACCAGCGTTTTGCTGACCAATTTTAGCATGTATCACAGGTGACCAGCAGTAGGTTGGACTGCTCGAGTAAGGATCAATTAGCTCGAGTCATCATGCAAACAATCAGAGATTTAGCTGCATTATTATATTTTGTATAGATTAATTATGTACTTAAATCTCTCAATTTCGAGCTGAGCTAATGTAAACAATATTTTTGATGTAAACTTTGTTTTTATCAATACAAGTTAAAACGACGCATATAGTGGTCGTTCATTATATATCTTTGTGCTGCGATTATTGATTCGTAACACCCAAATCGTGCTTCCGCTAAACAATAAATTTGGGGGTGTTACACATAACAACTTCCACATATACATCTACTTATATAATAAGTAATGGAAATACTTCCACATATCCATCTACTTACATAGTAAGTAATGGAAACAACTTCCACATATCTTTACAAAGGCTTATACCACATAATTGATGGGTTTTCTATTCCCAAATACCCTACTCGATTAGAATACGCAGAGGAAATTGAATAATTTAATCTAGGGCAAAAGGAAACTAAAACCCTAAAGGATCTTAACTTTTATTAATAAAGCAATAACAAAATAGATGATAAGAAAAATACTAACCTTGGAGAAAATCGGATTTCTCACACGCAAACCCCCAAGCAGAACTTCCTTAGTTGGAGGCGAGTACCCAAACCAGAATACCTCTAATGCTTCACACCAAAGAACCCCAGAGAAAGAATAATTTTTGACTTTGAACCAAAAATCGGTGTAAATTCGTATGTTCTAAGGTATAGGCTAGACCCATATTTATATAGGAGAGAAAAACCCTTCGGTTTGCAGAAATCAACTTCCAGCCGCCGGCTGACCTTCCAGCCGGCGATTGGGCTTGCTTTCTGCCCAAGTACCCGGGATCCGACCCGTGTGCTCCACCGCCTTAGTAAACCTAATCCCAGCTGCCGGCTGGACCTTCCACCCGGCGGTTGGAATGTGGCTTCCAGATCCTTACACCTTTTAATTACTTTTGATTTCTATTTAATAAATTAATAAACCAATTAATTAAATATAATACTAATACCAATAAATATTATTCCTTATTCATTTCTCTTAACTGTTCATTGAGGGCAACCCAAAAAGGATTCTACTTTTAATGATATTCTTACCAAATAGTTATGAACTTGGAAACTATATCAAACAATAATACCATATACTTTCACTTAACAAAAGTTCTATTAATTCTTACCATTTAGCATGTATACATATTACATGCTAAAACAACAACATAATCAATCAATAATATAAGAAATCAACAATAAAATATAAACGATACTTCCACCCGGTTATATGAACCTCTTGCTCGGAAGCAATCCGGAACTTATAACCATTACCCATTTAACCCCCATATCACTCACCTTAGCTTTTTAGACAATTGGGCGACTTAACACTTGCTTAGAGACTTCACACCTTTCAATCATCTATCATATAACATATAAATGTAACAACACACTTAGCATCACATGATAATCATTATTAACATTTAACTTTCGTAAGTTGATATTTGAATCAACTAACATAACTTTCCGTTACATAAAATCTTTATCTCAAACCTTACATACTTTACTTATTCACTTTAATTATGATTAATTATCATCACAATCATTCTTACTACTTGTAATTAAGTAGATTTCTACTAGTTCATAAGATCATGATCACCTTTGGTTAACTCAACAACTTTTATCATCATAATCATAATTACTTAAAACATTAATTCACTTGAATTACCACTTTGTTTATAATTAACTACCATAATAACCTTCATAACCAATACTTAGAGTGTATTAACACTCGAATCAAACATTTATACAAAAACCCACTTTCATCAATAATGAACATAATTACAATTCATGACCTTTAACTTATATTAGTGTTAACATACATTCCTTTAAGCTTGGTTAACAACAATTAAGCAAAAACTATCATCAATTTCATATTAGAAATCATTAATCCCTATAAGTTCTCAAAACCCATTTTCTAGGTTAGAGAATCAAAGATTAATCACTTACCATGTGTTAGAGAAGATAAAAAGGAGATTAATCGAATGATTCTAACTTCAACCTAATGTTTGATTGTTGATTCCTTTATCCCCTCAAGCTTCTTGTGTATCTTCCTTTCTTTCTTTTAATTTTCTAGAACGTATGTGTGTATAGATGTGTATGAAACAAGCCGACTTACATATGTGTGTGTAATATAAGTTAGAAATTTTACTCCCCGTACTTATCATTGTCTGGAACTTTAAAACCGACTTACGGTTATTACTATTTTATTTTACCTAAAATAATAATAACTTAAAAGAATTACTTTTACATTTACCACAATAATAATTTAAAATTTGGGGTGTTACAGTTTTCGTTTTTATTCAAGCATTATAGCAAACACTTGGTGTGCAAGAGAGAATAAGTGGTTATTAAACAAATTGTTACTGAAACGTACAACAAAAATTTCTCAAATATGTATGGATGAACATGAATATTGAGACGAAAAAGAAGCAAGTATTTAATGAGAAAAACAAAAATTAACCTTGGTAATCTCTTGTATATAGAAATTTGGTGAGGATATCAATAGATTGGTTATAGATACCTTATTTTTAGGCTCGATTATAATCAGACAACCAAGACCTGCAACCACATATTTAAGTCGAAAAAGTTAGTTTCAACAACAAAATACTAAGCATTATTCCCCAATCCTCAATTATGAGCCTGATGAGGCTGATGATATGGTCAAAAGAATAAAGAGTGTTACAGTTTATGCCATAATAAGTTTATGCCATGATGATTGGTAACTGATGTCTAATTAATATGTTAAGTCGTTAAGGAAGATATTGGGGAGAACAATTAAGCTTGAATTGATTAATGATTGAGAATTTTTAAGACATGTTAGAAGAAAATTATGAGGTGGAGGGGCTCTAATTTTTTTCATTATGAACATAAAATTAATAGTAATTACACATCAGAATGAGTTTGAGATGATAGCTTGAGAAGCCTGAAGGCGTCCTAGCGGTCGGTCGGATTTTACTCCGGTCGTTGTTCCGGTCAACCAGGACGTGCATCAGGGTGTTTTAAATTTATAAGAGTTGGGGCTCAAACATTAAGTACTACCTACCTTGGGAGCAAGCAGTAAGTATAACTTGAGGTCGTTCTTTTATCGAAGCGAATTGAAACGAAGCGGATCACCAAAGATTAAGGTCGCAAATAGGATAAGGGTAGGTAGATAGATTTTTGGTGTGTTTTGTTTTCCAAGTTATCCTAAATACAATAAAGTAAATAACGGAAATAAAAGATTGAGACTAAGCAGACAGGTAGAGATGTGATTGCCGAAACTTTGATAATTAGGGGTTCGGGATGATGTTCATTATAAATTTGACTGGAGATTCACAAGATAATTAACAGATATACTTTCGGTGTAAACACTAGGACCCTGGGTTTCAGGTGACACCCTGAAATCATATGTCACTGGAATCCTAGGCTATCATGATTCTGATTAGATCAAACTATTTTTAAACCCCCCTGAACTTTGCTTGAATAAGACAAAGTGACCCTCAAATTATCTTAGGGTGCAAGCATAAGGCAACAGACCGCAATTTATCTACTGACCTTTCTTAACACCTAATCGTCTATTTGTTTTTACCATGGTGAATACTAATTGTATGTTAAACTGTTGGTTGATTAGTGTCACACCCCCGATTTCATGATTTGCGGAAGCGACGATTTTGGGTGTGACTAATCAATAATCAAAGCGCAGAGGTACAAGCAAACGACTCTACATGAGACGTTTATACATTTTACAAAAGTAGTTACATGGTTTCAAGTCATAAATACATCATTTGAGAGTTTGCATACTAAGATCCTGAAGATTTTAATCCATAACCATTATACAAAATATAATGCAAGAAAATCTTCATGTATATGTAGATGCATGCGACTCGTAATAGATAGCTTATCCTGAGGGCCATCCTACTATTGCTGATCACCTGAGAATACAACACTAAAAGGTCAGCTATAAAGCTGGTGAATCTCACAGGTTTATCATAAAACATGATGTGATCAACATGATTATCCGACGATTTAATACCAACAATGATTAAACAGCATAACCGAACAATGATAAACCAATTAAGGTTTCCGAACAATGATTAAACCCATTAAGGTTTCCGAATTAAATATACCGACACTGACATTGCACTGAGCTATGGTTCAAGGCCTAACCTGATTTTCTGCCTCCCGAACGGTGTCAACACCCATAACAATTACTAAAATGCCCGTTTGTACGTGGTTGTATGATGTGACCCAAAAAGTCATGTTTTTAAGTACTTATTTCCGCACTTTTTGGACTATTCTTTGGTGAAAACATTTCAAAAACAATCATTTATCATCAGAAATCACCAAGGTAGTCTAAATACGGGCGTTGCTACAAAAATCAGTAAAAACATCCATTTTGCACGCAAACCGAGACAAAAACAATCACCTTAAAGTTCCATTCTTGATTATCCTATCAAAGTAGATCTTAATGCATATTTTATGATTCAATAGGAAAATCCAAGATCGGTGGTGAAAGAATCAAGAGAAACGGGTGAAGAACGAAGAAGATGTTCAGTCTAGAAGCCCGCCTATCGTCATCCGGAACACGCAAAAGTCAAACACTTCCAAATTTGGCAAACTCGATGTCATTAGAAGCGTAACGGAAAAACGAAGCCAACGGTGCAAGAATCAAGCAAATCGGAGCCCAAACGAAGAAGATACGGACGAACCAAGCAACTGAGAAACAAGCGGAGGCCAAACCAAGCACCAACCCCCCCCCCCCCTTGGCCCTAGGTACCGTATACGGTACCCTAGGTGCTGTATACGGCCCTTGGGGTTCCGTATACGTGGTCTGGTGGCTTGTGAGGTGTCGTTTGCCCCCCCACCCCCTTGGTCCGATGGTCCCGTATGCAGCTTGGATGCTTGTATTTCATGCTTCAAGACTTGTACCAAGATCAACTAGCCTCTCCTATAAATACCTCACTCATTTCACCATTTCAAAACACACCTTACACCTCTCATTTCACACACTTCTCTTTCTCTCTCTAGCACTACTCTTAGGAGTTAGAGGAGAATTGTTCTTGTAATTAGTTCTCTCTCTAGTTTCTCTCTCTAGCACTACTCTTAGGAGTTAGAGGAGAACTAGAGAGATATAAGTTAGCGGTTAGAGCTAGAGCAAAGTTGTAATTGGGTAATCAAGCTGTAGCAAGGTTATTCAAGTCAGACTGTTGTAATCCTCAGTATTACTCTTCTAATCCGGTGATATTATCTTACTTTCTTACTGTTATAATGTTTACTTTGCATATTATTTCAGTATGATTTATGATTGTTGCCATGCTGATTAGCTAGATTAATATGTGATTGTTGAAATATAGATGTTAGGATTAGGGATGATGTTTAATTAATATATCTTATATATGATCGGTAGTTGTTATGCTGCATACATGTTTAGAGTTATCCTGGATGTAGACTTAATTAATCACCCTTTCTGGTCTCTCACGTGACTGTTGCCTTAGGATAGGATCTGATCAAACCTAACTACGAATACACAGTTATCTCCTGTTTGTATGAAACTGTGAGATCGCCATAACACGTCAGAATACTTGGTATAGCGTTGGAAATACCGCTGGTAGAGTACAAATACGTGGAAGCCAAGGAAATGCCGGTGGACTATCTCACCGTGAATTACCTGGAAGCAACCCTTCCAGACACGCGTCTAGGTCTTGTTAAGCCGTGAAAATGCTATAGTACACCGTTAAACTACCTCTGGTTATAAAGCTGTGTAAAGATATAATAGGTCTTTAAAACACCGTAGATATACCTAGGGTTAGAGTACTGTGGAAAATAAGGTCACTATACACTGTACGCATGCCTAGGGATGAACGACCGATGGCAAAGGAGGGTCTAATCCATGACGGAAGTATTAGAACTAAAACAGATAAAACATGAGTTAGGAAATGAAAGCAAGGATGCCGGCTGTGTTCCCAGATGCTTAAAACCCCTAAACTCTACTTAACCGATAGTTTAACTTATTCAGCATACAACCAGTATTACTCTGTTAAGATTGGATAGACATAGGTGTTAAGAAAAGTCAGTGTTATGGACTATCGCCTTATTCCTTAACCCCATTCAGAGGGTCGCTTGGTCTCCGAAAGAGATGGTGAGGTGGGTCTGAAGACAGTCCCATCTGACCAGAATCAGGATAGCCTAAGATTCAGTGACATATGCTTTAGGGTTACACCTAGACGTAGGGTCCTAGTGTTTACACCGACCGTTTAGAAGATCTTAACCAGAGTAATCACCTATCATCAATATAATATCATCCCGAAACCCTAATCGTCGAAGTTTCAGCAATCACTCTCTACCTGCCGCTTATATTCTCGTTTACTTTCCTGCACTTTAATTTCTGTCTTTAGGTTAGATTAGATAAAACCAAAACCCATACCTACCTTGTTTTAAACCCATCCTATTGTCAAATAATCTTTGGTAGGTTCCAATTCAATTCAATTCGTTCCGATTTTGGACGAAACTCGAGTTATACTTGCCACCTTAACCACAAGGTAGGTAGCTTGCATAGTTTGAGCCCAGCAAATATAAATTTTAAAAACTTTCAACCGCTCGCGCGTCTCGGTAGCCGTCGGTGCAACGACTCGGATTCTAAAACCCGACCGACCGCTGGGACCGCGACAAGTTTTTTGCGCCGCTGCCGGGGATCGGTTTCGTCAAGAATTGAATTCTGCCTTAGATAATTAACTTTAGGAGATCCTTCTCTAAGATTATCATTACTTAGGAAGTTAATTGCTTTATTTAGTTAGATAACTTAGTTCTTAAACCCTAGAAAATACATAAAAATTAGAAAATGAAAAAACCTAATTCTCCTTCGAACCCCATCTCTTCTCTCAATCAAATGATGACGGATAAGATGACGGCTTTGGTAGATGCAGAACTCTTTGACTGTCCAGAGTATGAGACAAACTCCTCTGACGTTAGAGAGATCTGTGTTAACCATGAAGTTGAGAACCCAAAAATATCGAGCTTAGACTTAGGTTTTGATGAATCTCAGCAGAAGATTCCAGCTTCTGTTACTATTGGTTTAAGTGGTCAACCCACATTTGACCCTGAGATTCTGTCAATCTTGTCTAGGTATCCACACTATATTAGACCTGCTACTTTACCTGATGATGAACCATTTGGAATCGAAGTGTTCTTCTATCCACCCATGCCTTGGATGGATTTGAATGAACGTCTTCATTGTTTAGATGAATACTTTGAGTACGATCTCCCAGATATTTTGCGAGCCCACCTCACTACAATTTATTCAAGTGTTGTTGAGGAAGAGTGTCTCCAATATCAGGTTGAGAATGAACTTAGGATAGAAACACCAACCCGATTAAACACTGAATCTAGGAATCATCTACCCGAATCAGAAACAGACCATCACTTAGGAAATTCTCTCAAACCCAATAGGAGGATAGATATCCATGCCAACTTTCTGAAATATCTTAAGATATCTGATTTCCCATTTACATTTTACCAGAGAAAGACCTTTGTTGAGATTGATAGGATTATTAGACTTAATCGTACTAAACACAGTAGAAAAGACGAGCTATTGTTAAAATCAGAATTAGATCTTTTAATGGATTTACTTGCCAGCACCGATTATCCCTCTGATTCACAACCTAGGATTAATCGTTATGTTGCGTTCCTGATTGACGAGCTTGAATTTTGGATAGAAAGAAGCCCTATCAAGTCTGAAATGATTCTTGCAGATATTCCATTCTTTGTTGATCCTGCTACTTATTTAATTAATGAGCTTAGAGCTATTTTTCCTGAATCAACTGAGGAAGCTATGGACGCTGCTTTCTTTGCAAAAAGGAAACAGATCCATATCCAGCTGATCCAGTTATTCCAAAAAACCAAATTCCCGTTTACTAACCAACAGATGATTTATATCGAAGAGCTTTCGCAAGCAGTTCACACTACTTACGGAAATCCCGATTCTTCTAAGGAAACGGAATTTGTGGATTTACTTTCAAAACTGCTCTATGATCTGTCTTATCTAGATACAGGATTTAGGGATGGCATTTCAAACCAGAAAAAGGTGAAACGGGAATTTAATCGTTTTGTCGATGCATTGTTACAACTCAGTCAGGAAGAACGAGAATTCTTAACAGAATTTGAACGGTATTTCATAAATCCTACTGATTTATATTACTATGTCATCCGAGCTCTCCGAGGTACGTTTATTTCCCGCTATACCTTGTCTCTATCCAAAGCATCAACTGTACCCAACAGTGTCATCTCGGACACTATCCGGTAAACAGTAAGTCTGGTATGGACGAGCTTTCGTCTTTAACAAAGCGCTCTTGGGAGGCACCCCAAGCCTATTTAGGTAAATTAATATTAGTTAGTATTAATTTTAGTTTGAATTAATTTTTTGTTTTAACGCTTTCGTTTAAAAATCAAGAAAACGTCCTTTAAACTTTAAACTCGCGCAATTTGCGTAAGTTAGAACTTTTCGGAAAAATTTAACAAAGTTTTAATTTTAAAATTTTGGTAAATTAATTATGATTTGTTTTTAAATAAACTCGTTTCGGTTTAAACGCAAAGAATTTTTCGCACGCAATTTAAAATACAATTTTAATTCGCGAAAACTTTTTATAAAGATTCGTATTTACTTTTGGTTACTTTATTAAAAATATTAAAACCTTTCGAAAACCAATCGTACGTATCGTATCTTTCGCGTTTTAAATCGAAACGTATTTAAACCAAGAGGAAGGGATTCACTACAAACAAAAAGTCAAAAAGTCAAAATTTTCTCTCCTTCCTCTTCCCCAAAACCGTCGGCCTCCATCTCCATCTCCAAAACCCTCATTTTTCCACCATTTTTGATGATTTAAAGCTTCAAGTTCTTCATTTTATCATCTCTCTTGCATACATAACATCATTTCATCACTTGCAAGGTAATTCCTAACTCAAATCTTTAAATTTCATTAACTTTTTAAAAGTTAGGGTTTCAACTTTTGATCTATGAAATCCATGGTGAAATCTTGTGTTTTATGGTTCAAAAGTGTTCTTTCATAGTTGCTTAACATGATTACATGCTTGATTGAGTAAATTACTTGATAATTTGTTACTTTGATCTTCAAGTGTTGACCTTAAGTTGTCAAAGTTGCTAGATTTGTTGACTTTTGGTAACTAGTAGTTTATTTTGACTTGTTTTGATTAATTCATGCTTAGTATGATTTGATAAACATGTTTACATGATTGCTAGTTTATTTTGAATGATCTTTAGGATTATTGAAGGTTAAAGTAAGCACGTTGTGATTAAAAATTAACCAAGTATCATATTTTATTTTAAATATTCAATTTTTAAAATGGTACTTGTGTTAATTAAATCATGGCAAGTTTCTTAGATTTTCAATAAATCCTTAGTTAGCTTTTGGTCCTTGAATATTTTAATTATTCACCACCTTAATTAATAAAATGTTGAATATTTTTAATATGACCCTCACACGTAAGCTACCATCATTCATTTATCAAAATCTTTAAATCTTGCAAAGTTATTAACCGAACAAGTTAACACGTGCCTTTAACCATATGGTATTTGCATAAATAAATTAGTTTATACTCTTTTTGGTTCACTTGATATATTTGAGGTAATTACATGTTTAAGCTCACTTAGATTAAGTTGCCATGAATGAAAGTAAAAATATTTGCTAGTTGTTTGAAATGACGAGCTTACTTGGATTAAACACTAGTATTATTGTTGCTTTAATACCCTTGGAATAGGTTAGACACTTATGGTTGCGAAAATTGCGGATTTATTCATATTTTAAAGCCTACATTTCCAATTTTTGTTTAAAATTTGGAAATGAACTTAGCAATTTGTTATTACTTATGCATCTCATTTTCTTGTCAACAGATGGATCTATCAAACCCTTCGTTGAGAAAGCTTGCTTCATCCCCCGAGAATATGGACGATATTGAGAAATGGATGGGACGATACTTAGGGTCAAACAGAGTCATCATGTGGCCGGATAAGAGACGCTTGGGTATTAGGGATGAGTTGGAAGATTTGATTAAGTATGATAAAGATGGCGAGGAACATGCTGCATTTTTCCATCTTTTCTCCATTGATGAGGCTATATACCGAGAGGTCGTCACTGAGTTTATGATGACTTACGAGTTCCGAGAGAGATTGGAGATCACTGATAAGAAGAAGATCACTTTTCAGTATCGTGGGAAGAAATATCATATGACAGTTGGAGATTTCGGGGTATACCTTGGCCTTTACACATAGTCTCGGGCCAGTTCTGATTGGTTCACCAGCAGTTTCCAGTCTATCTCCAATTTACCGTCACGGGATCACAAGGAGATATGGAGAGGATTGACAGGGACAACCTTCAGGAGTGGAGTGAAAGCTTCACTCATGACCCGACTAGTTCATCACATTCTTCACAAGCTCCTGTGATGTACTATCTTTGGGAAGAGAGATGCTGGACCTGCTACATCAGAGGAGCTTAAGTTCATGGATGCGATCATAAGGAAGCAGAACCTGAATGTCGCATACATCATCGCGGATAGATTGTGGAAGGAGAAGAGAGAGGATAGACGCCACGTATTCATGGGAGCCATTATCACGAGATTGTTAGTCGGCATGGGGATTCTCACTGACCGTCACCGTGAGGATTACACCCATCACGCTAGCTCGCAGCCGTTTGATCTAGAGTACTGTAAGTTGATCAGGATGATTGATGAGGGACCTGAGAGACAGTGCTTATGGTATCAAACTCGGCAGCCCATTCCTGGATGCTTCATGACCAGGAAGCGCGTGACTACAGAGGATAGAGATGTTGGTCCCCAGCCACAGAGACCAGTTGTAGCAGAGATACCTGAGACATCACGAGAAGCAGACACATCAGTACTGCCTACATAGGCCGTTGTGCATCACAAGGATCCGGTCACTCCTCTTACTCAGTACTATCTATTACATGCTTTACAGGTTATCCGTGATCTGCAGGTTCTGACAGCTAGGACACATGGTACTCCTGAGCCTGATCACTTCTTATACAGATGTGGACCACCACCTCCACCCACTACCCATACCGCCACTCACCCATACACCACCACTCGCCGATACACCACCTTTCCTCCACCATATCCACATACCTCCACTCAGCCACCACATCCATATAGACGCCCACGTACACCTACCACCTACTCCGCACCATTACCCACTCACAAATCCACATCTGATATAGCCAGAGTCTACTCAGTACACATACCATCACCAGTCCGTCAGCAGGCATCATTGCCTCATCCGACTATACCCATTCCGACCCATGACCAGCATCCAGAGGCTAGCACATCATATAGACCAGATCTGCTCTACATTGGTACCGATGCATTATTCAATGGTAGCATCGGCCCTTACTTGGATTTGGGCCCCATATTCTCAGATCAGGTTCAGAGAGCACTCTCAGGCAGCTCTACCTTGATATGTTGCAGACGGCAGGTGTTACCACTGCGGACATGCTCGCACAGGGTTATGATGATATGATGGCACTTCCAGTGATGACTCTCAGACAGATATTGATTCAGAGAGGATTACTACCTCCAGATGAGCAGAGGGTATCTAGCGGATAGCAGTCAGTTGCAGGACCTCCAGCTCAGCCTGATGACATACCAGCAGAGGATCCTCCCTTCTAGACTACTTATCTTGTGATTCATGTTTATATCACTGACTTTCGGATTGTATTGATTACAGTGATCTCTATCTTGCACTTGGTTAAACTTTTGGGATATTTCTCAACCTATATGGTTGAACTTTATTATCATATTTCGTTTATCGTATTTACTTATTGTGTTTGTTTCTTTATTTAGAATAAGTGATTGAATATGTGTGAATGAGCACGAGACCATACGAGATGACGAGCGTTCTAGAAAAAGAATCGTGGAGTAAAAGGCAGACAACAAAGGAATTCACAACTGCGGTCCACGGAACTTACACACATCTCAGGAGAGGAGCTTTGGTCTATCTTCTTTTGAAACTCGCACATGCACCGCAGACTCTTCAAAGATCTAAGTGTGGGATCTCAACCCACATCTTAGCAAGAATCGTCTCCAAATCTTAAATCGCAAAAGTGTGAAATTCACTGATAAGAATTTCCACTTACATTATGGGTCGACTCTTAGCTAAGCATAAATGAGAAGCGCTGTGCACCAGAATAGGACATGCGGAGCTGAATCACTCTTAATGAAGATCTTTGAATCCTCAGCTTTCGCCTCTAAACGTCTAATCGTCATCTGGGGAGTTTCTTACCTTTCACCTCATTTACATTGATTCATTTTGTTAGCTTAGGAATGCAAAGTAATCTATACTCTATCCTAAACTTATCACTAAGTGTGGGATTCCAGCCCAAACCAAACACTTGAGAAACATTTTCTATATGTTCAAACTCTAAGTGTGGGATTATATTTTCAAATATAATCTCAACTCAAGAGAACATTAGGGACAATGTTCCTCTAAGTGTGGGATATCAGGTATAGAATACCTTGAATTAGATGTTTTACAGATTTTAATGTCCAAATAGCTTTACTCAGAAAATGTTCCTCAAAATTTCAAAATTTTCAAAACTTTTTAAACAAAAATAATAAAGTATGAGCCAAATCATCCAATTAGCTCTACTATTTTTGAGTTACGAAATCTTTCAAAGAGGAACCATTTCCAATATGAGTTAGTTATTCAAGAATATTAGGGAAATTAAGGTAGAAATTTCTTAAATAAGTATTAACAATCTAAGGAGCATGGCTAGGCACATACAAACCCAAATTTGCAGTGAGGTTTTGAGCCTTAAAAGCATTCATTTTAAATGCTACATTGTTCATTTCTTGTGTGTGCCGATGCTAGTATCTCTAAATTAGAACTTGTTCCTGACATACGTTTCGAGACCACATTGGAGAGTACCGTACGCGGTATAGTTGCAATTAGATGATCTCGACATTCCTTAGGATTTAACCCATTCTTACATGCCTTTTCAAGCCCAAAACCCTTCCGATACTCATTTTTAGTATCGATGATCCGCCTAGAAAAACCCTTTGAGCCTAAACCTTTCGTTTCTTCAAAACCCTATATCTTTAACCACTTTTCCCAAATTCCCAACAACTTATCTTGGAATTTCTAAGGTTATGAAAAACATCTGGAAGAATCTCTTTCTGAATTGATCTACTCCTCCGTGTTCACCAAAATTAGAAAATCAAGAGTGCGAAAAATTAGCACCAGAAGAAAAGACTCGAAGAAGTCCGTGATAAGAAAGAAGAGATTTCGGAAAGAAAATCAAAAATATCCTTGGAAGTTCTCTGGCAAAGAAGTTCTGAAGAAAGAAAAGAAAATAAAAAGCAGAAAAAGTTAAGAAAAGAAAAATAAATCTAAGTGCTTCAAAGTATCGATCGTTCAAGGAAAGATCCAATGAAATACGAGTAGCTATCTTCTCCGTTCTACAATAAGTTTTTCATGATTCCTAGAATGCCTGAGATAAGCAACCCCTTACAACCAAAAATCACCACTATCCATACCCCTGAACCCTCACAAACACTACAACCCACTCGAATGTCTTGGGATAATTAGCACCGTCCTCTTCCTAAGCGGTGGAGATCCGATTCTCGACCAAGCTTATGATGATGAGTGCTGCATGACTGGCTATTTGAGCGATTTCGATTGTGCTAGATTGATAGGATACCCGATACACTCTGAGTGAATTGAGTGACCACCTTTAGTGAGATCGCCTAGTCATGTATACTCCAAGATCACGAGATTTGGAAAGTATGCCTGGGAAAGTCAATACTTATTTTTGAAATGATCATCTTAGCTTTCCCTATGTTCTCTAAATAATTTTCCCATATTACAAAGAGGTAACATTTTGGAGGTGCTCTAACTCACCTAAAATTTATAAAATGTTTTCACAGGGACACAACTGAGTGTTGCTTGAGGACAAGTAACGCTTAAGTGTGGGATACTTGATGTGACCACAAAAGTCATGTTTTTAAGTACTTATTTCCGCACTTTTAGGACTATTCTTTGGTGAAAAAATATCAAAAACAATCATTTATCATCAGAAATCACCAAGGGAGTCTAAATACAGGCATTGCTACAAAAATTAGTAAAAACATCCATTTTGCACGCAAACCGAGGCAAAACAATCAACTTAAAATTCCATTCTTGATTATCCGATCAAAGTAGATCTTAATGCATATTTTATAATTCAATAAGAAAATCCAAGATCGGTGGTGAAAGAATCAAGAGAAACGGGTGAAGAACGAAGAAGATGTGCAGTCTAGAAGCCCGCCGATCGTCATCCGGAACACGCAAAAGTCAAACACTTCCAAATTTGGAAAACTCAGTGTAATTAGAAGCGTAACGGAAAAACGAAGTCAATGGCGCAAGAATCAAGCAAATCGGAGCCCAAACGAAGAAGATACGGACGAACCAAGCAATCGAGAAACAAGCGGAGGCCAAACCAAGCACCAACCCCCCCCCCCCCTCTTTGCCCTAAGTACCGTATACGGTACCCTAGGTGCCGTATACGGCCCTTGGGGTGCCGTATACGGGGTCTGGTGGCTTGTGAGGTGCCGTTTGCCCCCTTGGTCCGATGGTCCCGTATGCAGCTTGTATGCTTGTATTTCATGCTTCAAGACTTGTACCAAGATCAACTAGCCTCTCCTATAAATACCTCACTCATTTCACCGTTTCAAAACACACCTTACACCTCTCATTTCACACACTTCTCTTTCTCTCTCTACTTTCTCTCTCTAGCACTACTCTTAGGAGTTAGAGGAGAACTAGAGGAAAGTTGTAATTGGGTAATCAAGCTGTAGCAAGGTTATTCAAGTCAGACTTTTGTAATCCTCAATATTACTCTTCTAATCCGGTGATATTATCTTACTTTCTTACTGTTATAATGTTTACTTTGCATATTATTTCAGTACGATTTATGATTGTTGCCATGCTGATTAGCTAGATTAATATGTGATTGTTGAAATGTAGATGTTAGGATTAGGGATGATGTTTAATTAATATATCTTATATATGATCGGTAGTTGTTATGCTGAATACATGTTTAGACTTATCCTGGATGTATACTTAATTAATCACCCTTTCTGGTCTCTCACGTGACTGTTGCCTTAGGATAGGATCTGATCAACCCTAACTACGAATACACAGTTATCTCCTGTTTGTATGAAACTGTGAGATCGCCATAACACGTCAGAATACTTGGTATAGCGTTGGAAATACCGCTGGTAGAGTACAAATACGTGGAAGCCAAGGAAATGCCGGTGGACTATCTCACCGTGGATTACCTGGAAGCAACCCTTCCAGACACGGGTCTAGGTCTTGTTAAGCCGTGAAAATGCTATAGTACACCGTTAAACTACCTCTGGTTATAAAGCTGTGTAAAGATATAATAGGTCTTTAAAATACCGTAGATATACCTAGGGTTAGAATACTGTGGAAAATAAGGTCACTATACACTGTACACATGCCTAGGGATGAACGACCGATGGCAAAGGAGGGTTTAATCCATGACGGAAGTATTAGAACTAAAACAGATAAAACATGAGTTAGGAAATGAAAGCAAGGATGCCGGCTGTGTTCCCAGATGCTTAAAACCCCTAAACTCTACTTAACCGATAGTTTAACTTATTCAGCATACAACCAGTATTACTTTGTTAAAATTGGATAGATTTAGGTGTTAAGAAAAGTCAGTGTTGTGGACTGTCGCCTTATTCCTTAACCCCATTCAGAGGGTCGCTTGGTCTCCGAAAGAGATTGTGAGGTGGGTCTGAAGACAGTCCCATCTGACCAGAATCAGGATAGCCTAGGATTCAGTGACATATGCTTTAGGGTTACACCTAGACGTAGGGTCCTAGTGTTTACACCGACCGTTTAGAAGATCTTAACCAGAGTAATCACCTATCATCAATATAATATCATCCTGAAACCCTAATCGTCGAAGTTTCAGCAATCACTCTCTACCTGCTGCTTATATTCTCTTTTTTTTGGGTAAAGGGTTTTACCCCGGTGAATTGTATTACCACTAAACGTTTAAGTACAAAAGAATGTGGATGAGTTCCACATCAACCTCGAAATAAGCACTCGCTATGCTTAAAAAGCACCACTATATGTATATGACATACCGTATACATAGTTACAAGTTTTCCTATCAGCCATAATAAACATAAAGTACAGCCAATATAAAACAAAAGGGCATCCAATCAAAAGAATTCCAATCCTATCCATTAATAAGAACACTCCGAGGCAGCTTCCAAGCATCCAACATCCTAGTGACTTGGGCAGAATTTTTAAAGCGAAAAGTTAATAACTTCAGACGGACAGCAGTAACAATAACATCTCGAAGTTGAGCGACAGATCTAGAACCTTTAGCAAACAGGCGATTATTCCGCTCCTGCCATATAAAATATGTTGAAGCAGCGAGAAGTAATCGACCAATAATGCTGACCGCTTTCCTTGAATGAGATAACGGCATAATTCTTCCCACAATATCTTCCCAACGAGCCGAAGCAGCATTCAACTCTGCTAAAGGCTTAACCAAAGACCAAACCTATAAAGAGAAAGGACATTCAAAGAATAAATGATCATGAGAATCCGGCTGGAGGTTACATAAGGTACATCGAAGCAGGTTTAAGTTGATAGAATCACCAACATCCCATTGCTTTAATGTATCTTGAGTCTTCAATCTCTTCTTAAACACCAACCATAAGTGAAATGCATGCCGAGGGATACAATGAGGTAACCAAACTATCGAAACCCATGGAACAGAATTACCTGGCACACGGATAGTATCCCATACCAAGGATACTGAAAAATCCCTTTGATTACCATTCTGATCACACCACAAGAATAGGTCAGGCCGATTTGGGTTCAGAGTGGGACAATGAATCTGCTGAAGACAGGAAACCTTTCAAACCAAGTATTCGGCCATGCCCAACCTCCTCCATGAATAAAATCCGCAATCTTATCCTTAGTAGAAAAACCTGCATGATTAATAATCCTGTCACTCAGATAAGACATAAGAGGGCTGTTTGTACACCAATTATCAAACCAGACATTAATAGTCAACCCATTCCCAATCCGAGAACATATAAAAGGCCTTATTATATCCCGAATCTGAATTAGTTTCCGCCAACCCCAACTCATACATGCTTGAGCTGGGACTGCCCAGAAACTTCTTCCTTTTAACTTATAAGAATGAATCCACTTAACCCACAGAGACTCCCTATTTGTAATAATACTCCAGATATGCGATACCATAAGAGCAACATTAAAGTCATCCAACCGTCGGATACCAAGGCCTCCTTCATTTTTAGGAACACATAAAGACTCCCAAGAAACCTTTGCCTTCCCTCTCTTCATATCACCTTGACACCAAAGAAATCCACGCATTAATTGTTCTAACTCATTAATAATACGTTTAGGAAGAATAAAAACCGAAGCCTAATAAATATGCATAGACGAAAGGACAGATAATATTAATTGCAATCTTCCCGCAAATGATAAATACTTATTCTTCCAGTCTGTAATTCTACTCATTAATCTTTCTACAAGCACCTTACAATCCCGATACAATAACTTAGATGAAATAAGCGGAACTCCAAGATATTTGACAGGTAACGTACCTTCCTCAAAAGGCATAATCCTCAAAATCGCATTTTTAACATTATCCCCAACATGACAGAAATAGGCTGTACTTTTAGTAAGGCTAGGCTCCAACCCAGACACGTTTTTAAACTCATTTAACCCCTCCATAATTATGCTAACAGAATTCACATCCCCACGTGCGAACAAGAACAGATCATCAGCAAAACACAAGTTAACAATCTTCTGTTTATCACACCTATTATGATATTTAAAACTACCATGAACTTGAACTTTCTGCTGCAAAATCAGGGTTAGCACCTCCATCACTAATGTGAAGAGATAAGGGGACATTGGATCCCCTTGTCTAAGACCCCTCTTTCCTTTAAAATAACCATGAGTTTGGCCATTTATATTAAGGGAAAAAGAAGTAGTCGACACACATGTCATAATCCAAGACACCATAGTATCATGAAATCCAAACCTTCGAAGAACAACTTCTAAAAAATTCCAATCAACCGTATCATAAGCCTTTTGGATATCAACCTTGAAAGCACATCTAGGGGGACCACGATCACAATGATAATTATGCATAAGTTCTTGTGTAAGTAAAATATTGTCAGAAATTCTCCTTCCCTCCACAAAAGCTGATTGGTTAACACTAACCAAATCTCCTAACCCAACTTTAATCCTGACATAAATCAGCTTGCTTATGCATTTATAAATCACATTACAACAAGAAATAGGTCGATAATCATTAACACGAGATGGGGTAGAAACCTTAGGCACAAGAGCAATAACCGTGTGATTAACTTCTTGCAACAACTTGCCATTAATAAAGAAATCACGAACCGCTAAGCAAACATCATTACCCACAACATCCCAAGCATTCTTGAAGAAAGCAGACGTATACCCATCCGGACCAGACGCATTATTATCCCCAATAGAAAACATAGCCTTTTTAATCTCATCATTCGTAACAGGTTTGACCATTAAATCTGCCTTTTGTCTCTCTAAACGCTTAGTAAATAAATCCACACTTGGAAAGCTAGAAATCTTACCCGCGACACCAAGAAAATTCTCGTAATGAGTCACAAAAGAATTAGGAATATCACTACCTTCCAGAACAGCCCCCATATTATCCTTAATCATCTCAATCTGAGCTCTACTTTGTCTACACTTTACCGAATTATGGAAGTATGCCGAATTTGAATCACCAACTTTCAACCATTCCACTTTAGCTTTCTGCTTCAAGTATCGTTCTTCATCCAAAACCGCCTCATTGAATGCATTAAGATAACACGCCTCTTCTTCCCTTAATTCCATATTTAACGGATCCCGATCAAGAGCAATTTGGACAACATCCAATTGCTGCTTATATTTTCGTTTACTTTCCTGCACTTTAATTTCTGTCTTTAGGTTAGATTAGATAAAACCAAAACCCATACCTACCTTGTTTTAAACCCATCCTATTGTCAAATAATCTTTGGTAGGTTCCAATTCAATTCAATTCGTTCCGATTTTGGACGACACTCGAGTTATACTTGCCACCTTACCCACAAGGTAGGTAGCTTGCATAGTTTGAGCCCAGCAAATATAAATTTTTAAAACTTTCAACCGCTCGCGCGTCTGGGTAGCCGTCGGTGCAACGACTCGGATTCTAAAACCCGACCGACTGCTGGGACCGCGACATTGTAGCTAGCAACCCGGACGGGGACGTCACTCCCATGATAGATCTATCTTATAGTA
The DNA here is from genome assembly GCA_949592205.1 of Helichrysum umbraculigerum. NCBI lineage: Eukaryota > Viridiplantae > Streptophyta > Magnoliopsida > Asterales > Asteraceae > Helichrysum > Helichrysum umbraculigerum. Next base: position 57,086,333 of record CATIUR010000003.1, on the reverse strand, counting down.
ATCGCGCCTTATTAAGTTAATGAACCATACACTGATGAGGACTTTACCGAATTAAAACACTCATGCAATAACCGAACAAAATCAATACCGACAATGATAACCGAATATAATAACCGAGTTAAAATCAATTTAACTAACCGAATAACTTTGATCATGAAAACATGTAGGCATTGTATCTCACCCCAAGTTTAACATAGTGAAATAGTAAAATGGGGCTGTGAGACTCACCTGAGTCGCCGAGCACTTAAGTATCCGATGTGGAATGGACAGTCTGAATCCTCCTACGCCCTAAGCATATAAGGTCATATATAAGTGAACGTCTATATAATTCACTCCCGATATTTGTCCATTCATCCGTTTAATGTATGATGTCCGAATATATCTTTAAAACCGCTTAAGTTTATGGTTTATAAAAGTGGTACGGCCCGTTGGTGACAGAATTGAAATCATATTTCAAAATACATTTTTTGTTCATTTCGTAAAGATATACTTTATATGTTTTCGTATCGTATAATAATATTTATTGTCGAATAAGTTTGATACTTTTTGGAAGAAAAAAATTTATTTGTCCTCAGATGATCATCTGAAGATAGATGATCATCTATCGTCCACAGATTATCATCTGTCTAGATTCAGATGATCATCTGAATTATCATAGCCTATCATCTGAATTATTATAGCCGATCATCTGAATTTTTATATCCGATCATCTGAATTATTATAACCGATCATCTATCTTTTTCTAGCCGATCATCTATGTTTTTCTAGCCGATCATCTGAAACATCATAGCCGATCATCTGAAACATCATAGCCGATCGGATGGAAAAGTATACCCGATCGGCTAGACGGATACCCGATAGGCTATGGCTGTTACCAGGGTCTGTTCATGCAGTTCATCCCCAAACCAGTTTTTAACTTCATTTTTAACCAAATTCTCACATATAGAACACTAATATATGATAATATAAGTATTATAAACGCAAAATTAAAGTAATATGGTGAGTGTTCTTACGTAATAAAATTGAGACCGAAAATGGAGATGGATGAAGATGATGATGAAGATTATGAAGCTAGATGAAGATGATGATGATGTTGCTTCTTGCTGCTGATCTTGTTGTTATTGTTATTGTTTGTGGTTGTTGTTGCTGATTGTTATTGTTGTTGTTGATGTTGAACCGAGAGAAAAGAGAGAGCAGAGGAGAAGAGATAGAGATGATGAAGTCTCTATGTTTGTGTTTGAATTATTGGAGTTGGTTGATATAACCGACTCCAATAATTGGTTAGTGGTATCCGTGTTCGCGTACCAATCGTAAAGTAGTATAATGTTTCCAAACGATAAATTTCTAAATATTAAATCGTATATATTTTTAATCGAAGTATTTTATAAAAATACTTTTAATGAGATATAAAATTACATCTTTGTTTCACTTTGGTTTGACGGATAGTTTTCAATGTACAAAATGTGTTTAAACTTTCAACCGAGTAAATAATTATTATTCTCATCAATAATATATTATTTAAAAATGTTTTGCACCAACGTCCGTTTTTGAGATTGCGCGTTCTTTCTGATTTGTTTGTATGTGATTATTAAATAATCATTTAACGTTATATATATATATATATATATATATATATATATATATATATATATATATATATATATATGTATATATATATTTATATATACACACACACACACATTTATATATATATTATCCGAATACTTTCGTATTAACGCGTACTGAGTACGAATGATTAAGTTTTTAATTGGCCGCTAATTTTGCCCTTTTTGACCGGGTGTCACATTCTCCCCTTGTTAGGAGAATTTCGTCCCGAAATTTAACCGAAACCTAGGTCCGCGTGTTTCTAAGGCCGACTATATAATATAAGTCTACTTATTAAGACTTCCGGTTTTTCCGAGTCTTCTCCCCTTGTTAGGCTTAAGCCTACCGCTCACTAAAGAAATGAGAGAGAATTCTGATTTCTACCCGACCGTTATGTCTACGTGACAAGGTCGGTCCGCATTAACAAGTATTACTATGAATTGGATTTACGATCCACCGAACTTGATGAGTTCTATCGTATTCCTAAAGTTTAGCATAACTACCGATACCGTACTAGATCTATAACCGTTCTATATTAACATGTATAGATTTCCGGTACCTAAACCGAATTATAGCACTGAAGTGATAACCGAATTATATCACCAAAGTGATACCCGAATTATATGCCAAATCATGCATACCGAATTAATTACCGAATTATATACCGTCTTAGCTAATCGATTGTACATTTACCGTCAAAGGAAATAGAATAGACGTTACGCAGCATGTTGAAATTTATGTAATATGTACTACGGAAGTGATTTTTGTTACGCGACAAAATACATATCTGTGTCAGGGTCTGGATGAGTGTTCCTAGTATTCAGTATGAAGAACCTTCCTTTGTTGTTATCCTTCAGCTTAGGGCAATCAATTCGGTAGTGTCCTACTGTGCCACACTGGTAACAAGCTTTCACTCGGCAGTCCTTAGCAAGATGACCATAACGCTGGCACTTGTCACAGGGGGTGCCACAAGGCTCGTCATGGTGACGTTTACACTTTGAGCAGAAGGGTTTGGTTCAAGTGTACTCCTTCTTGTTCTCAGATCCAAAGGCGTTGACCTTGGTGGTAGCAGGCTTTTTGTTGGTTTGGCCCTGGTTGTCACGGTTTCCGTCAGCTTTTCTTTTCTTATCCTTCCCTTCACGAACAACCTGTGCCATGAGGCTGTGAGCCATACGAACAGCACTTTGGATAGTCCCCGGTTTGGATGCAGTTACCATCCCTTTTATGCTTGCGGGAAGTCCCCAGATATACCTCTCGACCCTTTTGTATTCAGGATTGACCATAGTTGGACACAAAAGAGCTAGTTGGTGAAAATGGGTGGTGTATCCAGCTATGTCGTTGCCGTTGATAGTGTGATTCCAGAATTCAGTCTCCAGCTGTTATATTTCCTCTCTAGGACAATACTCCTCAGTCATCATCTTTTTCAGATCATCCCAGGGTAGTTTGTAAGCAACATCGAGACCCACAGTCTGGGCGTGAGTGTTCCACCAGGTGAGTGCACCTTCCATCAGTGTGCAGATAGAGTACTTGACCTTACAGTCATCGGGGCAGTTACAGATGCGGAAGACGGATTCCATCTTCTCAATCCACTGTAGTAGGCCAATTGCTCCTTCCGTGCCCTTGAAGTTCAACGGTTTGCAGTTGAGGAAGTCTTTGTAAGTGCAGCGTTTTGTCGGAGGGGCGTTGTTGTTGACCTCTTCGCTCCCCGGGTTTGGGCCTGATCCGCTGTTGGGAGGAGTTTGTCGAGCGGCCAGAGCTTCAACTACTCGCAGAGTGATTAGCTGTTCCAGTTCAGCATGAGTGAAGGATTGTCGTCTCGGAGGCATGTTCCTTCAATAAAATTAAGGGACATGTCAGAGTTTGAATCGAAGAAAGTGATTATCATAATCATCTGAACACTGAACAAGTGAACCGACGTATGAAATGTCAATTGACAGCACAAGATAACAAGGTTTTAATCAGTTAACATGCGTGTCCAAAATATTACAAGAGTTAGAGTTTACAAAAGTGCCGGAAATTATCACATCCGGAGGGATATTTGAGAATTTGTTCGTTATTTGACGCGCGACCATCCGTTGTGGGGTTTGCCGGTTCTGTTCGAATGAATTGGATAAGAATGATAGGAAAATATTTCAGTCCTTAGAGGAATACCGATTCCGAATGTTAAACATGACAACGAGTGAATGACGAAATTTTCTAACTTTACCGAGGTAAGTCTATCTCGAAGAGATCACCCTCTAAAGCTAGGGTACATCCCGGTACTATTTTTCCTGATTCGATCAATTTACGACCGGTAAGTCCTACGATGTATCCGAACAGTGAGTATGTTACTGAGTATCCGAGGTATAATAGTATATATACTAAGTATATTTCTGGATATCCGTGACCTATGTATATATATACAATATATTTATATATATACCGAGTATTTTAAAGATTATCCGAGGCCCTATCATATATATATACAATATATAACAGCCTAAAATATATTCTGTGTCCGAGGCCTATACATATATATACAATATATATAATAGCCTTATCATATACGTATATACCATATACACGTATATACCCGCCTAGTTGTGTCTAACACAAAACAAATATGAGTCCCGGTTCTCTCGTGGTCAGAGTCAACTAGTGCATTCCTGTATAATATAACCCCTTTCAGATCTCACATCATCTTTATTTAATTGTACATAGTTAGCTAGGCTATGTTAAATTAAACTCGTATGATGTAGTTCCTGAACCAGTTATACCTAATGAGGAATACTGTCTAACGGTCATAGTCTAGGCCCACTAAATGCAACCTAGTTCGTTATAACCTTAGGCTCTGATACCAATCTGTCACACCCCCGATTTCATGATTTGTAGAAGCGACGATTTTGGGTGTGACTAATCAATAATCAAAGCGCAGAGGTACAAGCAAACGACTCTACATGAGACGTTTATACATTTTACAAAAGTAGTTACATGGTTTCAAGTCATAAATACATCATTTTAGAGTTCGCATACTAAGATCCTGAAGATTTTAATCCATAACCATTATACAAAATATAATGCAAGAAAATCTTCATATATATGTAGATGCATGCGACTTGTACTAGATAGCTTATCTTGAGGGCCATCCTACTGTTGCTGATCACCTGAGAATACAAAACTAAAAGGTCAGCTATAAAGTTGGTGAATCTCACAGGTTTATCATAAAACATGATGTGATCAACATGATTATCCGACGATTTAATACCAACAATGATTAAACAGCATAACCGAACAATGATAAACCAATTAAGGTTTCCGAACAATGATTAAACCCATTAAGGTTTCCGAATTAAATATACCGACACTGACATTGCACTGAGCTATGGTTCAAGGCCTAACCCGATTTTCTGCCTCCCGAACGGTGTCAACACCCATAACAATTACTAAAATGCCCGTTTGTACATGGTTGTAGCTAGCAACCCGGACGGGGACGTCACTCCCATGATAGATCTATCTTTTAGTAATCGCGCCTTATTAAGTTAATGAACCATACACTGATGAGGACTTTACCGAATAAAAACACTCATGCAATAACCGAACAAAATCAATACCGACAATGATAACCAAATATAATAACCGAGTTAAAATCAATTTAACTAACCGAATAACTGTGATCACAAAAACAAGTAAGCATTGTATCTCACCCCGAGTTTAACACAGTAAAATAGTAAAATGGGGCTGTGAGACTCACCTGAGTCGTCGAGCACTTAAGTATCCGATGTGGAATGGACAGTCCAAATCCTCCTACGCCCTAAGCATATAAGGTCATATATAAGTGAACGTCTATATAATTCACTCCCGATATTTGTCCATTCATCCGTTTAATGTATGATGTCCGAATATATCTTTAAAACCGCTTAACTTTATGGTTTATTAAAAGTGGTACGGCCCGTTGGTGACGGAATTGAAATCATATTTCAAAATACAATTTTTGTTCATTTTGTAAAGATATACTTTATATGTTTTCGTATCTTATAATAATATTTATTGTCGAATAAGTTTGAGACTTTTTGGAAGAAAACGAATTATTTGTCCTCAGATGATCATCTGAAAATAGATGATCATCTATCGTCCTCAGATAATCATCTGTCTAGATTCAGATGATCATCTGAATTATCATAGCCTATCATCTGAATTATCATAGCCTATCATCTGAATTATCATAGCCTATCATCTGAATTATTATAGCCGATCATCTTAATTTTTGTAGCCGATCATCTGAATTATTATAGCCGATCATCTATCTTTTTCTAGCCGATCATCTATGTTTTTCTAGCCGATCATCTGAAACATCATAGCCGATCATCTGAAACATCATAGCCGATCGGCTGGGAAAGTATACCCGATCGGCTGGACTGATACCCGATCGGCTATGGCTGTTACTATGGTATGTTCGTGCAGTTAATCCCCAAACCAGTTTTTAACTTCATTTTTAACCAAATTCTCACGTATAGAACACTAATATATGATAATATAAGTATTATAAACGTGAAATTAAAGTAATATGATGAGTGTTCTTACGTAATAAAATTGAGACCGAAAATGGAGATGGATGAAGATGATGATGAAGATTATGAAGCTAGATGATGATGATGATGATGTTGCTTCTTGCTGCTGATCTTGTTGTTATTGTTATTGTTTGAGGTGGTTGTTGTTGTTGTTGATGGTTATTGTTGTTGTTGATGTTGAACCGAGAGAAAAGAGAGAGCAGAGGAGAAGAGATAGAGATGATGAAGTCTCTGTGTTTGTGTTTGAATTATTGGAGTTGATTGATATAACCGACTCCAATAATTGGTTTGTGGTATCCGTGTTCGCGTACCTGATCGTAAAGTAGTATAATGTTTCCAAATGATAAATTTCTAAATATTAAATCGTATATATTTTTAAACGATGTATTTTATAAAAATACTTTTAATGAGATATAAAAATTACATCTTTGTTTCACGTTGGTTTGACAGATAGTTTTCAATGTACAAAATGTGTTTAAACTTTCAACCGAGTAAATAATTATTATTCTCATCAATAATATATTATTTAAAAATGTTTTGCACCAACGTCCGTATTTGAGATTGCGCGTTCTTTCAGATTTGTTTGTATGTTATTATTAAATAATCATTTAACGTTATATATATATATATATATATATATATATATATATATATATATATATATATATATATATATATATATACATTTATATATATATTATCCGAATACTTTCGTATTAACGCGTACTGAGTACGAATGATTAAGTTTTAAATTGGCCGCTAATTTTGCCCTTTTTGACCGGGTGTCACAATTAGGGTTTAGCATGTCGGGGCATTGCATTAATGACACAACCATGTATTTGTCTATTTTAGGCACATATTCAACCATCATAAACATAGACCCTCCTTTACATTCAGGCGTTCATCCCTAGAAATAATCACGGTGTACAGGGCAATTAGGAATTTCCACAGTTTTCCAAATGCTAGATGTACTGGCGGTGTACTGGGCATTTAAGCATTTTCACAGCTTTCCAGATCTTATGTGTACTAACGATGTACAGTGCAACAAGCATTTCCACAGCTTTGATTCCGAGACCACAGTTCTAGAAGGATCACTTCTAGGTAATCCACGATGAAACAATCCTATGGCATTTCCTTAGCTTCCACGTATTTGTACTCCACACAAGGTGTTTCCAACGCTATACAAAGTACCGTGCCGTTACAAGAAAAGTTCATAGCTTCATACTGTAACTGGAGATAACTGTGTTTACATAGTATTAGGGTTGATCAGATCCTATCCTAGGGCAACAGTCACGTGAAAGTCTGGAAAGGGTGACTAGAAACTAGATCTATATTCAGGATAAGTTTAACCAGATACACATCATAACAATCTCCAATCGTATAAATGAAACATTAATTTAACATCATCCCTACTCCTAATATCTACATTTCAACAATCACAATATTAAAGTACTCTATAAACATGGCAATAAGTAAAGTACAAACTGAAATAACATAAAGTGCAAGCATTATAACAGTAAGTAAAGTTTAGATATCACCGGGAATACAGCAGCGTAATACTGATGATCAGTCAACAACCCCATGCCATATAACAATCTGGTAAACCCCATGAACATATGCCTATCCAAATTTGTCTCAATCCAAAGTCTCTTGGCAATCAAGAAAGCAACATTCAGATTCTTTCCTCCTATGATTGCTTCCATGAACTTCAACTCCTCTGTGCTCACAGTCCCACTTTCCTTCTTTCCAAATATAGAACATGCTAGCAACTTGTGAAGAATGTGGTGAACAGGTTTGCTAAAAGTGGATGACTTAACACAGCTCCTGAAGTTTGACCCTGCTAAATCCATCCATATATCTTTGTGATTCCTGTTTGGTAAGCTGGAGATGTCTTGAACACTGTTTCTAAACCATGCAGAGTTGACCTGAGACTCTGAGTATAGACCAAGATATACTCCCAAGTCGGCAACTGAAATGTGATGATTTATTCTTGAAACCTAAATGAAATCTTTCTTTTGTCGGAGATGCTCATTTTTGGATTCAACTGGTATGTCATCATGAACTCAATCACCACCTCTCGGTATGCCTCCTCATCTATATCAAAAAGACGGAGAAGGGCATTGTTCTTTTGACCTTCACTCTCATATACTAGCAAATTCTTCAACTCTTGCCTTATCCCAAGCTTAATCATATCTTGCCAAATCACAAATCGATTGCTGCCTATTGGTCGCTGCAGCCACTGGCGAATGAGTGATCTATTTTTCGACGACTTGGCCAAATAGCTAAGTGAAGGCGGGCAATTATCCATCTATGACAAAATACAAGAAAAGATTAAACCGTAATAATAGTAATTTATGGAATATGCTAAAGTATTCCTAAATTTTTAGAAAAAAATTGGAAATGTAGGCTTTAGAAACGGGCATATCCAGAAATTTCTTATTACTAATTCTAACCGCAACCAATCACAAATCCGCAAATCTCATATTTCTAATATTAACTTATATCTAACTAAGGAAAGATGGCACAAAGCTTCATGTTTCTATTATAATTAAAGTGGGTGTTATTACCCAAATTAAGTATCCCAAGTAACTAAAAACCTAAACACTTTGCATTTGCGATTAACTAAATTAAAATGAGCTTAATAATTTGAATGATTCCAAGTTATGTAATTACCTCAAGTAATTCAATTAATCACAAAAATAGCATATTACCAAGTTAGTATGTAATCCAACTTTCTGCAATTCCAAGAGACATAAAGCTATTAACATGGTTCCAAGCAAATGGCGCAAGTAATCTAATGACCAAGTGGTGATTAGAAGAATGATGATCTTGATGGCATCATTTTAAAGCTCCATAAACTTTATTATTTAAAGTGTAGATTGTTAGAAATGATCATATGAGCCAAAGCTTGTTTCGGTAATCTTGTAAGCTTTCAAAGTTTAGAAATGGCATAAACGACGTTTTTAGTTTAAAAATTTAAGGAAGAAAAGTGACGTTTATGAAGTTTGGGCAAAAATTGCTTACTTTAATTACCAAAAACTAGCTAAACCATCTTCTAAATGCAAACGATTAATTCACTTATGCTCACTTATCATTTCTAAGCATAATGCAATCAATAAAAGTCAACGCAAGCAATTAATCATCCAAAAAGTCAAACAAGAGCAATTTTCAACCAAAAAGTCAATACTTTAATTTTCAAACTTGCAATTCATCCACCAAATCACTAAATTGTGTTAAGAAACATGTTAAGCATCAAGATAAGCATGAGATAACACTAAAAATCGCAACTTTTAACCATGAAATGTATGAAAACAAGTTACAAGCCCTAATATTTCAAGTTTCATGAAATCACTAAATTATGTCAAGAATTACCTTAATCTTGATGTTTTGATGTGGTGGATGCAAGAAAGATCATAAAATGAAGAATTTTGGGCTTGGAATCATGCAAAATGGTCAAAAGATGAAGATTTGGTGATGGTGATGGGTAGGCCGACGGTTTGGAGAGGGGAAGGAGGAAGAGGACGAAGTTTTTTATGATTTTGTCCCTTTATGTGTGGCTAAAAGTCCCTTTTATATCAATCTCAAATGTGATCGGTTAAAATTCACAAAAGATACGAAACATACAAGTAAAATTTCAAAGTTTTAAAATTTTTAATAAAATAATTTTAAAAAGTATGTTCGTATTTTTCTGATCTTTACGCGCAGTCTGAAATTGTATTGCGAATCGTATGCGAAATCGTATACGTTTTTATTTAAAACAAAACAATCATTTTGCATTCTTTAAAATCCAAGACAAGTTCAAAATTAATTTTCCAAAATTTAAAAATAAACTTTTTCAAACTTTCTGAAAATGTCTTAAATTCGTTACTGTGTTGCGTGAAATTTGAATTTAAAAAGAACGTGTTCTTGCATATTTAAACAGAAGCTTTTAAAACTTAATAATAAACTACTAATATTAATTAACCTAAATACTTTAAAATGAAATTACTGAAATTTGGGTTACCTCCCAAAAAGCGCTTAGTTAAAGTCGGTAGCTCGACCTTTGGATAAATTTTATTTGAGATTGTCCAAGAGCAATTGTCCGAACGAATTCGGTGCTCTTGGTTTAGGGAAAGTGTAGAGAGGAATAAAGTCACAAGTGAGAATTTTAATGACAAAATCAACTAGGTATGCAGGATGTAACGAGAATCGTTCGTGTTCAATGAGAAACATACGTTCCTTTTTGCCTAAATCTAGAAGATTATCAATAAACTTGTTAAATTCCTTTCTAACTTTCTTAGGGTTTGAGATTCTGTTTCGTGATTCGTCATCTATATTGTTCAAGTCATGAAGAAGCATCCTTAGGGTTTGTTGAAATTCCCATTCTTCTCTTGAATCAAGATCTCCGGTGGTAGTGTGAACTGACTCCGTTATTTCCTTGATTAAAGTCGTTTGTGAAACAGTGAAAGGAAATTTTTACTGAGCGAATAACAAAGTGAGTGAGACGTTGATATTGTTTCTTTCAGCAAAGAAAGCAGCTTCCGATTGTAACACCCCCAAATTCATTTAGCGGAAGCATTGGTATAAGCTTGGGATGCCACATTTACATTGTACATGCATACATATCAGAGCGTATGATTATAACAGAACATATATATATGATGCCAAAAGTATTAGTTACAAAGTTTACGATTCATCGAATCGTACAAATGTAAAAGTATTTAAGTTACAAAGGTAGATTTCGTAAATATGACTAAACGGTTTTAGTTATATAAAAGAAATCCAGTTGTCAAAAGTTGGCATCATATTCCTTCGTGGGTCGCCTATATTCCATATGTGCAGGCGGTCCTTACGTGTGCCGCTAATTCCCTGAAAAACATAGTAAAAGTCAACAACGAGGTTGAGTGAATTCACAGGTTTCATGTTTGCAAGTACATTTTGTTTAACCAAATACGTTCGTAAACAGTTATTGCCATAATAGTTAAGTAATCATTTTGTGGATTGTTATCCAAATGTAGTTCGGTTGGGATGTTGTCCAAATAATTTTTACGTGGGATGTTACCCAAATACAGTTTAAAATATGTTTCTGGTTGTTCTCCAGCGTTTCCAAAACAGTACCGGTCGTTCTCCGGTCTAAAGACGCACGGGTCGTTCTCTCGTCCAACTCGGCCAGTCGTTCTCTGGCAATAAGCACTGTTGGTCATTCTCCAGCGAAACACAGTACCGGTCATTCTCCGGTCAAAAGACGCATGGGTCATTCTCCCATCCAAATATGCACAGGTCGTTCTCCCGTCCACTTGGCCAGTCGTTCTCTGGCACTAAAATACGTTATTGGTTGTTCTCCAGCGTTTACACAAAAAGTACCGGTCGTTCTCCGGCTCACCAAACAAAGTTTAACACGTTTATAGTATGAAAATGTTGTTTCATAAATACCAGTTTGTATAAGAGTTCAACAGTTCAGAGTACTCTAATCGTTCGAGTAAAAAAAGTGTACAATCGTGTATGTAAAGCAGTTATGGCAATCAATAAAATAGTTGACTATGTTTCTCACCCCAAGTTGTAAGCAGTAAAACAGTTAAAAGTGGGGCTATGAATTCACCTGTTGAGTTGAGTACGTTCGAGTGCTAGCAAAGCCTAAAGCCCAAGTATAGCCCTGAATCTCCTAACCCCCCCTAAACGTATGAGATTTATATAAGTATGTGGATGTCGTAGTTGACCATCCATGCTAGTGTTCGTACAACCAAGTTATGTCCAAAGTGTTTGTTAAATACGTACGGTTGTATTTTATAGTTGTGAAAATGTATACGACTCGTTGGTGACGTTTTGAAATCATAACTTCGGAATCATAATTCTGTTTGTTTCGTTGTATTTTTATAAAGTATGAAATTGTGTACGGGGGTCCGGGGGCAGCGCCCCTGGTAGCGGGGTCCAAGGGGTGGCAACCCCTAACGGAGTCCAAGGGGCAGAGCCCCTGGTTGGGGTCGAGCTGTCAAGTCAGCTTGGAAAATTTTTATTTCTGCTATGTTGCTGTAGTAAAAACGCATTCGAAACTTCATTTCGGAGTAAAATCAGGTGGTAAAATCTCAGTCTCAACACTTAGTGAAAAAGTTGTAAACTTTCTGTTTTTAGCGACACTTGAGGCGTCACTTAATAGTTTATAGCGACACTTAGGAAGTGTCGCATGAAATGATAAATTCTGATTTAATAGCGTCACTTGAGGAAGTGACGCATAAGGGGAGACACTTAGGCAAGTGTTGTAACACCCCAAAATTTAAAAACATTAAAAATGGGGCTGTGAGACTCACCTGAGTCTATCCGAGCAATGAATATATCCAACGAGGAACGTATAGTCCGAAGTCTCCTAGTGTCCTAAACACGTGAGATTATGTAAGTAATAGACTAATAAGTCGGACTAGTCGAATCGTGCAATTATTCACTTGTTATTTAAGTTTAGGGATTTTGTACGGCCCGTTGGTGTGTTTTGTAATAATTATTCCAAAGTATAATTATCATAATGTTGTCACAATGTACTTATAAAAGTATATTAGTTTCGTGTATAAGTCATAACATATTTGATTTGATTTCCATGTTCGGTTTTAAAGTCAAACGTGCTCGGTTTGACCCGATACTTTTACACTAGTCTTAAATATGTCAAATAAGTTTACAAAACTTGTCGTTATGTTTCGTGGGTCTCTCGAAGTGTCGTTTCTAAGAAAGTACCAAAACAGTCCCTTTTAGTTATATTTTTCCAGATTTCGTCCCAATAAATCTCTCGCTTTAACCAACTTCTAGTTCGAAACAGGACTAACCAAAAATCACACATGTTCTCATATATGTCTAGTTCATTTCTGCACTTTATGGTATTTTTATATGTTCGTTTACTATTTTTAACAAAAATAAATATGAAGAGTGGTCGGTTTTGGTTCGACAGTGAGTTCAGTCCAAAGACTCACGTTTTTCACCATGATCCGTGAGGATCTGGTCCGAGAGTCAAAAATAAAAGTTGTAGCTAGTTTCTAAATGGACATTTTTCGTTTAGATGTCGAGAGTTGATTCTTCCTATATTTTGAGATAGAGGTGTTTTCGTGGGCTGATTTGATGAAGACAGGAAACTGTTTTGATGTATATATATGTACACTTCATAAGAAACGTATTTTTAGTTATAATTTGGACATTATTGAGTCATATGAACAACATAACATGTTAATAAACTTAAAGAAAGTAAAACTAGTGTTATAGAAGTGCTCACGAAGTATGAATGTCGATTTAGAGAGGAAGAATACGATGATGATGCTTCGGTTTTGCTCTACTCCTTTCCTTTGTTCTTCTTCTCCAAGATTGAAGATAATTGATGATGAATGATGTTGATGATGATGATGACCAGTTATGAGAGGAGAGGGAGAGGTTGAATGTGTGTGTTTTTAGTGAGAAGGTAGTGAGAGAGAGTTGGAACAAGAATGATGAAATTAGATGGTGATGTTATGTGATATGGTAAGAAACAAGATCCACATATGGTGGATCTTGTTGGCTGATTTTGATTAAACAAATGGGGAGGCAAGATTGTTTTTAAATCTTGTCTCCTAACTTGGTATTATACCCGCGTTCGATTGCCCGATCGTTTAAACGTTTATTTATACGTTAATGTTATACGTACGTGTTTTAAATAACGAATGAACTTTAGATATTTTGAGTTGAAGTATTTTATCAAAATACTTATTAATGAGTTATAAAATATAACTTTAGTTTATTTCGATTGTTGAACGCGTTTCACGTATTTTTGGTCGCTTATAAGTTACTTGTACGATACGAAATACTTATGAAATATTATCGAAATAATACTTAGAAATAAAAATGCTTATCAAATAAATTCAATATTATTTAATAAATTGGGTTCAAATTTTGGGTCATTTTTGACCGGATGTTACATTCTCCCCTTGTTAGGAGAATTTCATCCCGAAATTCATTTGTAACTTATGCTCGCGTGTTACTAAGGCCGACTATGTGTTATGTCTAATACTATGACATCCAATTTATCCATGTCCTCTCCCCTTGTTAGGCTTTAACCTACCGATTACTTAAGAAATAGAGAGGTCTGAATTCTACCCGACCGTTATGTCAACATGACCAGGTCGTCCCGTATTAGCGAGTATTACTTTGTTTTGGATGACTAATCCACCGAATTCAGTGAGTCCTTACGTGTTCTTAGAGTTTAGAGTAACTACCGATCTATTATTCCGAACTAAACTCTACTGATCATTTAGGAGAATTGATAGTAAGATTTCCGATATTCACACGACCATTGTCTTCACGACAGGGTTGGTCTGTGTTGCTGAGGTTAACAATGAATTGAACTTATAGTTCACCGAACTTTGTAAATCTTACTGTCTCCTACCATACAACATGCATAACCTAGACCCTATCAGTCTCATATGGAAACGAGATAGTTTAGCACAAATTTGTTTTATATGGGATGTTACCCAAAGCTTAGTTTAACGTGGAAGGTTATCCAAAATTTAGTTTAACGTGGGATGTTACCCACGATATAAAGATTTAACTGGTACGTCTTCCGGTACAAAACAGCGTAGGATGTGTTATTCCTATACATATGTGCTAAACCTCGTCTCGCATAGAAACTTTTAGAAACTAAGCTATTGCTTTTCCCTAATTCTATCGAGCACTCAGAATCTAAGGAAATCATAAAGTACATCAATCAACAAGTATTATTTATCCGATCATGTGTGTATCTCGATGTCTATTAGTGATGATACCCAAGTTCACAATCTCAGTGATGGATGTAATTATGTATTACAGTGCTTAATCCGAATAACCACCATTTGCAAAATCGACTGTACCCCTACTGTATATGGCAAGTAACAATTTAGATTCAGTAAAGTAAGAAATCACAAGGATAGTTAGGCCGTCTAAGAATGAGAACACCCGCGTCCTCATTCAAGTTTTGGTAAATTGTCTTACAGGAGCAAAGATGTCATTGTATACTGAGGAATTTTGTTGATCATTTGGAGTTTGTGATTTTTATAAAGTTGGGTGCTATAAACAAGTTTACACGGTTTTGAAACTTTGAGATTTTCGAAAATTTTTTTTTTTTTTTTTTTAAATACATTCGTTAGAAAAACTATGATGGCGAAAGTCCGTTGAAAATTCAAAGTCCATTGAAAACTTGAGTCGATAAAAGCTCGGTTGAAACTCTTGTTGGCAAAAAGGCCTTAAAATTTCTGTTTGCAAAATTTCTTAAGAAGAAGTCTAGTTTGAATTTCTTCCATTTGTTAACAGTTTGGGATTACTCAAAATATGTTGGAATTTGTATCATTCGCAAAACGTTGAAAATTACCCATTTACTGAAAATTTGCTGAAAACCTGATCTTTGAAACGTGTTAGAGTTTTGCTTAGTCAAAATGTATGAAAGTATCCTTGAACGAGTAGGTTCAGAAGATTACAAGAGTTAAAGTTTGATAAGAAAATATTTCAATCTGTTTGGGGAATACTAATCCCAAATGAGCAATAAGACACGTGAACTATGATTTTTTCGAAAATTGATGTGCCGACTATGATGTCGAAACTTTTCTAACTCTACCGGGGTAAGTCTACATTGAAAAGATGACCCTCTAAAAATAGGGTGCATACCGGTACTATTTTCCTGATTCAATCCACTTACAACCGGTAAGTCCTATAGTGTATCTGGTTACCTTAAGCGATTTAGTCTCTAATAGTGGTCTAAACTGGGTAGACACGAAACCTAAATCAACATCCGAACAGTGACTGTTTCCGAGTATCTGAGGCCTACAATTATACATACAATAACCTACAGTATTTCCTGTGTTCGAGGCCTATTAACATGTATACCAGGTATATTTCCAATTACCCGAGTTTTATATATATTATATATATACCGATCATATTACTGAATTATATCTCCAAAGTGTTAACCGAATTAGATCACCTAAGTGTTAACCAAACAAGATCATTTAAGTGATAACCGAACCAAAATTATCTAAGTGATAACAGATCAATATGTATATCAAGTACTTTATCCAACAGTGATGGCCTACTCATATATATATATATATATATATATATATATATATATATAATAGCCAATTTGTATATGTATATACCATATATACGTACATATATCCACCTAGTTGTGTCTAGCACAAAACAATTATGAGTCCCGGTTCTCTCGTAATCAGAGTCTACTAATGCATTCATTTTCAATATAACCCCTTTCATATCTTACATCATCTTTATTTAATTGTACATAGTTAGCTACGCTATGCTAAATTAAATTCGTATGATGTAATCCCTGAACCAGTTATACCTAATGAGGAATACTGCCTAACGGTCATAGTCTAGGCCCACTACATGCAACCTAGTTCACTATAACCTTAGGCTCTGATACCAATCTGTAACACCCCAATATTTAAAAACAGTAAAAATGGGGCTGTGAGACTCACATGAGTCTATCCGAGCAATGAATATATCCAACGAGGAACGTATAGTCCGAAGTCTCCTAGTGTCCTAAACACGTGAGATTATGTAAGTAATAGACTAATAAGTCGGACTAGTCGAATCGTGCAATTATTAACTTGTTATTTAAGTTTAGGGATTTTGTACGGCCCGTTGGTGTGTTTTGTAATAATTATTCCAAAGTATAATTATCATAATGTTGTCACAATGTACTTATAAAGGTATATTAGTTTCGTGTATAAGTCATAACATATTTGATTTGATTTCCATGTTCGGTTTTAAAGTCAAACGTGCTCGGTTTGACCCGAGACTTTTACACTAGTCTTAAATATGTCAAATAAGTTTACAAAACTTGTCGTTATGTTTCGTGGGTCTCTCGAAGTGTCGTTTCTAAGAAAGTACCAAAACAGTCCCTTTTAGTTATATTTTTCCAGATTTCGTCCCAATAAATCTCTCGCTTTAACCAAATTCTAGTTCGAAACAGGACTAACCAAAAATCACACATGTTCTCATATATGTCTAGTTCATTTCTGCACTTTATGGTATTTTTATATGTTCGTTTACTATTTTTAACAAAAATAAATATGAAGAGTGGTCGGTTTTGGTTCGACAGTGAGTTCAGTCCAAAGACTCACATTTTTCACCATGATCCGTGAGGATCTGGTCCGAGAGCCAAAAATAAAAGTTGTAGCTAGTTTCTAAATGGACATTTTTCGTTTAGATGTCGAGAGTTGATTCTTCCTATATTTTGAGATACAGGTGTTTTCGTGGGCTGATTTGATGAAGACAGGAAACTGTTTTGATGTATATATATGTACACTTCATAAGAAACGTATTTTTAGTTATAATTTGGACATTATTGAGTCATATGAACAACATAACATGTTAATAAACTTAAAGAAAGTAAAACTAGTGTTATAGAAGTGCTCACGAAGTATGAATGTCGATTTAGAGAGGAAGAATACGATGATGATGCTTCGGTTTTGCTCTACTCCTTTCCTTTGTTCTTCTTCTCCAAGATTAAAGATAATTGATGATGAATGATGTTGATGATGATGATGACCAGTTATGAGAGGAGAGGGAGAGGTTGAATGTGTGTGTTTTTAGTGAGAAGGTAGTGAGAGAGAGTTGGAACAAGAATGATGAAATTAGATGGTGATGTTATGTGATATGGTAAGAAACAAGATCCACATATGGTGGATCTTGTTGGCTGATTTTGATTAAACAAATGGGGAGGCAAGATTGTTTTTAAATCTTGTCTCCTAACTTGGTATTATACCCGCGTTCGATTGCCCGATCGTTTAAACGTTTATTTATACGTTAATGTTATACGTACGTGTTTTAAATAACGAATGAACTTTAGATATTTTGAGTTGAAGTATTTTATCAAAATACTTATTAATGAGTTATAAAATATAATTTTAGTTTATTTCGATTGTTGAACGCGTTTCACGTATTTTTGGTCGCTTATAAGTTACTTGTACGATACGAAATACTTATGAAATATTATCGAAATAATACTTAGAAATAAATATGCTTATCAAATAAATTCAATATTATTTAATAAATTGGGTTCAAATTTTGGGTCATTTTTGACCGGATGTTACAAATGTCGGGTATGAGTGTCGGTGTAAGTGTCAGACAAGGTGAAAATCGAATTTAGGCGTCACTTAGGTTATTGCCGCATGGAGTGTCGGGTTACCGACACTTAACGAAGTGCCGCAAAAAGAGAGTTTTTGGCGTCACTTAGGGAAGTGACGCAAGATTAGGGTTTATGTGACACTTAGTGCGTCACTTAAATGTCGCTACACTGTTTTTGGCATCAATGCGCCACTTAGACTGTTCGACGAACAGCTCAGATAAACGGATTTTTGGCTCGATTTTGGACATTTTCGGTTGTTTAGAACACTAAAACATGATAATCTAAGTATACTAAACATAAAATTTTAAAGAAAACTTTGAAATCTAAGAATTTGTTTAAAATGTCGGAAACTTACGCGTGTCGGTTTTGAAATTCGAAAAGGTAGAAAGGTGGATCGTGATGTCATGAATGTTTTATCCCAAACAAGCGAGGTGATTCGATGTGTTTTAGGGGTAGTTTTTGTTGATTTTGTGTGATTTTTAGAAAGAAGTTTGAGAGGAAATGGAAGTAAGAGAGAGAGAGAGTGAAAGAGAGAAATGAGGGTGATGGTGGTGGGTGGGTGCCGATTTTGGTGCCAAAAAGGAGGGAGGGACTTTGTCCCACTTTGTGTTATTTTACACGTGTTTGTTTACCCGATCGTTAATTACTAAATTATTTTTAGTTGGTAACTTTTTAAATACCTTTTTAGAATATATTTTAGTGGAGATATTTTATTACAATAATTTAGTTAAGTTTATTAAATTTTAACTTTATTTCATTTTAGTTTACGAACTAAACGTTTATACGTTATAAAATTCTTTGTAAATATTATCAACATAATATTTAATATCAAATAATGTTATTTAATAAATTTCGTTTCATTGAATAAATTTATTCACCAACGGTCGTATATTTTTGTCGCGTTTGTTCCAATTGTCGTGTACATAATTATAACTAATTATGAATCGTAATACTACGCGTATTAACTACTTGGGCTTTGCTAGACTTATCTCTAAAATTGTTGTGAATTCACTCAAAGTAGGGAATTAGCCTAAAAATGAGTGCAATTAACATTTATAATTATGTAAAAATTGTGGGGTATCACATTCTCCCCATGTTAGATAAATCTCGTCCAGAGATTTAAAATCAAGTCTGAACGCCAGTCGCGTATGTTCACCGAAAAGTCGTGTGTTGTCAACAGTTGTAATAGTTTACGTGGCGCTCTATGTTGCCATGAAAGTTCTAACAGTTCGCGTATACTCGTCGTATAGTTTGATATGTCGTGTGTTCGAAAAGTAACCATTGTTTAGCAAGTATCAGGTTCGAATCAATATCCGAATAAGGAAATGTTAAATCGTAGCGAGAGTTTGCTATGACGTACCGTATTAGCTTAGAGACCCTCTGGTGAGTCTCGTGGACAAAGGATGTACGCGCGTCCAAGCGCATTTGGAACGTTGGCGTTGCGATTGTTGTTGTTCTGATTGTTGCGGTTGTTGTTGAGTTGTGGGCATTGGTTTCGGTAATGCCCGGGTTCGCCACACTCAAAGCACCCATTGTTTGTGCGAGTAGGAGGGTTGGTTTTACAGTTTTGGGTCAAGTGACCCTAGTTCTTGCAGTCTTGGCAGAAGGCACATTCGCCTGCATGGTGCTTTCCGCACTTGTCACACTTCGGTTTGTTGCCAAGATAGGGTTTGGGTCCAGTTGGGGCGGTGGCAACATAAGCCCTGGAGTTCCCTGAGGGTTTCTTACTTGGTTGGTTCTGGTGGTCATTCCCCTCACTATTCCATTTTCGTTTGTCACCTCCGTACCCAACGATTTCAGTACGGGCTAGTTTGCTTTTCCCCGTAGCAGCTTTCAGAGTTCCAATTAGGACCGCGTCATCGGTCAAGCTTTGAGCCAGATCTACTGCGCTCCGAAATGTAGTCGGTTTGGAGGACATAACCATGCCTCTGATATGTGGGGCCAAACCCCTGTTGTAACGCTCAATGTGTTTGCTTTCAGGGGTTACCATGTGGGGCACGAGACGTGCGAGCTCCTGGAACCTTGTCGTGTACCCGGTAATATCAGCACCGATCATCTAGATGTTCCACAGTTCGGTTTCAAGTTTCTGGTGCTCACTCTGAGAGCAGAATTCTTCTATCATCATTCGTTTTAGTGTCTCCCATGTGATGGAGTAGGCGGTAGTGCGTCCAAGGATTTGGATCTGAGCGTTCCACCAAGTCAACGCTTTGTCGGCTAGAGTACAGGTGGCGTATTTCACTATTTTGTCAGCTGCGCAGTCGCTGATGTCGATCACCGATTCCATTTTCTCTATCCAGTGGACTAGGCCGATGGCCCCTTCAGTCCCGGTGAAGGTACTGGGTTTGCAAGCGAGGAAGGTTTTGTATGAACACCCTTGTTGGGCATTCGACGGCGTCTCACTGTTGATTGGGGTGGTACCACTGTTATACACCACGTGTTCACGATTGCGGCTTGCCTCGTATTGGGCAATCGCTTCGGCCACACGGCGTTCAATGATTTGCCCGGTGGTTTTGACGACAGGAGGTGTATTCGTTTGGCGACTGTTGCGGGTCTTTCTTTGTTTAGGCAGCATGCTGACGTTCTGCGAGGAAGGAAATGCAGAAGTCAATGCCAATGAAAGAGATATGAAGGATGAAGTTTCACATAATTCAGTTATCGAGTATTTAAGAAGAAATGACAAGATCCCCATCACGTGTCTCACGACTATGAAACACCCATATGTACTTAGTATAATATAATCACGTTGGCCAGGCGTCATTATATGATGCTAAATACATACTTCTTTTCATCAACCACTTAACACGATCAGGTTCATATGAGGTCCGAATGAGTACGAACGAATCGGACGTAGTGAAGTTCAAATAAACGAATCGTGTGTATCGACGTGTCGTAACGATAGTTAGTCTTATGCAAATGTGTGTATGCATGTGCGTTCTAGCCAAGGCTATAGTCTAGGTCTCAAAGGTCTCTAAGTCACCTAAGAAATCTAGTTCGCTATAACCAATGGCTCGGATACCAATCTGTAACACCCCCAAATTCGTTTAGCGGAAGCATTGGTATAAGCTGGGGATGCCACATTTACATTGTGCATGCATACATATCAGAGCGTATGATTATAACAGAACATATATATATGATGCCAAAAGTATTAGTTACAAAGTTTACGATTCATCGAATCGTACAAATGTAAAAGTATTTAAGTTACAAAAGTAGATTTCGTAAATATGACTAAACAGTTTTAGTTATATAAAAGAAATCCAATTGTCAAAAGTTGGCATCTTATTCCTTCGTGGGTCGCCTATATTCCATATGTGCAGGCGGTCCTTACGTGTGCCGCTAATTCCCTGAAAAACATAGTAAAAGTCAACAACGAGGTTGAGTGAATTCACAGGTTTCATGTTTGCAAGTACAGTTTGTTTAACCAAATACGTTCGTAAACAGTTATTGCCATAATAGTTAAGTAATCGTTTTGTGGATTGTTATCCAAATGTAGTTCGGTTGGGATGTTGCCTAAATAGAGTTTACGTGGGATGTTACCCAAATACAGTTTAAAATATGTCGATGGTCGTTCTCCAGCGTTTCCAAAACAGTACCGGTCGTTCTCCGGTCTAAAGATGCACGGGTCATTATCTCGTACAACTCGGCCAGTCGTTCTCTGGCAATAAGCACTGCTGGTTGTTCTCCAGTGAAACACAGTACCGGTCGTTCTCCGGTCAAAAGACGCATGGGTCGTTCTCCCATCCAAATACGCACGGGTCATTCTCCCGTCCACTTGGCCAGTCGTTCTCTGGCACTAAAATACGTTGTTGGTCGTTCTCCAGCGTTTACACAAAAAGTACCGGTCGTTCTCCGGCTCACCAAACAAAGTTTAACACGTTTATAGTATGAAAATGTTGTTTCATAAATACTAGTTTGTATAAGAGTTCAACAGTTCATAGTACTCTAATCGTTCGAGTAAAACAAGTATACAATCGTGTATGTAAAGCAGTTATGGCAATCAATAAAACAGTTGACTATGTTTCTCACCCCAAGTTGTAAGCAGTAAAACAGTTAAAAGTGGGGCTGTGAACTCACCTGTTGAGTTGAGTACGTTCGAGCGCTAGCAAAGCCTAAAGCCCAAGTATAGTCCTGAATCTCCTAACGCCCTAAACGTATGAGATTTAAATAAGTATGTGGATGTCATAGTTGACCATCCATGCTAGTGTTCGTACAACCAAGTTATGTCCAAAGTGTTTGTTAAATACGTACGGTTGTATTTTATAGTTGTGAAAATGTATACGACTCGTTGGTGACGTTTTGAAATCATAACTTCAGAAGCATAATTCTGTTTGTTTCGTTGTATTTTTTATAAAGTATGAAATAGTGTACGGGGGTCCGGGGGCAACGCCCCTGGTAGCGGGGTCCAAGGGGTGGCAACCCCTGGCGGAGTCCAAGGGGCATTGCCCATGGTTGGGGTCGAGCTGCCAAGTCAGCTTGGAAAATTTTTATTTCTGCTATGTTGCTGTAGTAAAAACGCATTCGAAACTTCATTTTGGAGTAAAATCAGGTGGTAAAATCTCAGTCTCAACACTTAGTGAAAAAGTTGTAAACTTTCTGTTTTTAGCGACACTTGAGGCGTCATTTAATAGTTTATAGCGACACTTAGGAAGTGTCGCATGAAATGATAAATTCTGATTTAATAGCGTCACTTGAGGAAGTGACGCATAAGGGGTGACACTTAGGCAAGTGTCGGGTATGAGTGTCGGTGTAAGTGTCGGACAAGGTGAAAATCAAATTTAGACGTCACTTAGGTTAGTACTGCATGGAGTGTCGGGTTACCGACACTTAACGAAGTGCCGCAAAAAGAGAGTTTTTGGCGTCACTTAGGGAAGTGACGCAAGATTAGGGTTTTATGCGACACTTAGTGTATCACTTAATTGTCGCTACACTGTTTTTGGCATCAATGCGTCACTTAGACTGTTCGACGAACAGCTCACAAAAACGGATTTTTGGCTCGATTTTGGACATTTTCGGTTGTTTAGAACACTAAAACATGATAATCTAAGTATACTAAACATAAAATATTAAAGAAAACTTCGAAATCTAAGAATTTACGGAAAATGTCGGAAACTTACGCGTGTCGGTTTTGAAATCCGAAAAAATAGAAAGGTGGATCGTGATGTCATGAATGTTTTATCCCAAACGAGCGAGGTGAACTCGTTATTTTGTAAACAATATGTAAACTTTTATTACATCAACGTAAGTTTTTAAAATGATGCATATAGAGTCGTTCATTATATCTTTGTGCTGTGATTACCGTATTAGTCGCGCCCCAACCCGATTCGCTTCTGCACAGTAAAGTTGGGGGTGCGACAATTATTCCACAACCATAAATCTTACTAACAACACTTTACACACCAAGCTTTTCTTTATCAAGTTAGTGCACCATATACCAATGGCACTACTTAACTAAACAAATAACATTAACTTTATTACCTTATCAAGTAGTGCACTTTATCATAACGAACTTACTTAGCCATTCTCTTTACTTCTTCCACAATGTTAAGGATCCATAACAACTTCCACATATCCATCTACTTATATAATAAGTAATGGAAATACTTCCACATATCCATCTACTTACATAGTAAGTGTCGCGCCCCCAGCAGTCACGGTCGTTGTCGTGACTGACGAGAGCATGACGGGGTGGAAGTTTTAAAATTTATATTTTGCTGGGGACCTAAGTTCTACTAGAGCTGTATAGCTGAAGTATGACCTAGGGTCGTTCTGAAGAGTTAACCGTATTGTGAAACGACTTGTCGGGACGAAAGTTCAAATTAGCGATGGTTTGAAAATAGTTTTGAGTGGGGGTGTTATACTTAGGTCCGTAATTAAAATTAAAACTAATTAAAGCAGTAAATAGAAACGGTAGGTTGAATCAGTATAGGGGGACTTGTGTTTGTTATGACTTCGTTAGCTTTTACGTGGGGTGATGCTGTATTGGGGTTTTATATTTGAAAACGTCTTTTAAGATTTGTGTCTTGCGTTCACGTAGATACCTTGTGGTGTAAACACTAGTACCCTACTGATCAGATAAACCTACTAGTATGTCACTGAGTACTAGGCTGTAAAGATTCTGATCAGATTGGACTGTCTTGAAACCCCTATCACCGTCTCTTATGATGAGACCAAGTGACCCTCCAGATGGGGTGCAGGAATAAGGCGACAGTCTGCAATTTATCCACTGATCTTTCTTAACACAGACAAAGATATCTAAGCTAGGCGAGACATTTAAGATTTAGACAGGTGGTGACTGATTAACACATACATTAATGGTCGTGATTGAGTTCAGAGATATTCGGCTATGATACAGTCTTGAACCCACAGAGTTTTCCACAGTTACATAGTGTATTCACCCGTATTACGGACTTTCCTGGATCACAGACTATGCTAGGATGTAACACAGTATACAGCCTTCGACCTTTCCTTAGTTTGTACGTGTTTGTATTCCACCAAAGGTGTTTCCAACGTTAAACCGGATACTCAGTCGTATTAGGGCTTTAACTGGGCTACATACTTTACAGCCATCTGAACTCAATATATCTAAGCTTGTATTACAGTAAAACCATCTATGATAGCTAAACAACCCGTTCACTTTATAATCCCAAACCAATAAATCCCTGATTAATTCACAGTGTACTATACGATAGGTAGACAGTATTTCCATTGCTTCAAAATCAGACCATGTTATTTTAAGAAAACATAGATAGGTAGTGACCGTTTGACTAAGGGTCGCGAGTCCTTGACATAAAGGTTCTAACCAAGGCGTTAGTTTAGTTTAAAATCATAAATGTATAGTTAACAGTGCACCGGTTTTCAATATTTAACAATTGGGATCATTATTCCACAACGGATTGTGCCCACGACTTTCATAGCTTCCACGTTCCGTACTACACACATTCGTGATGTTTCTGGCGCTATACAAATGAAAGCCGTATAACGTTACATCCGTTGTTTCATAACGATGTTACCCCAATTGTATTTAAAGTAGCATCACCCAAAGTATTAACAAGCTAACTACATCATAACAAACACAATAGCTAATCTACTCACTAATCATGGTAATGTATCCTAAATCAAACATAATAATAGCATGCAACATTATGAAAGATAAGGATAGAAATAACCGAAAGTAATGCGTAGATTGAATAGCAGCTGAAAGATTACACGGACAGAGCTCCGAAATATCTCGAACAATATTACAAAGGAGATCCTTGATGTGACGCAAAACGTCATGTTTTCAAAGCCATTATTCCACACTTTTTGGGCACATCTTTAGTGAAAACATTCCAAAACAATCATTATTTACCAAAATTCACTAAAGTGCTCAGAAAATAGACGTTGCTACAAAAATCAGTAAAAACATCCGAATAACGAACAAAACGGAGCAAATAAACAGCAACTAACTCTCGCACCCTCATTTATCCTATGATAAACACATTCTAACCTTATGATATGATGTAATAGGTAAAATCGAGACGAGAAAATCAAGAATCATGCAAATCGGACAAAGGACGGAAAAGACTGGACGATTACAAACTCCTATAAAGTGATTTTGGCTATGCTAAAGTTGTACACATCCAATTTCAGTGAGATTGGTACCATTAGAAGCGTAACGGAATTACGAAGACACAGGCGAAAGAATCAGGTCAAACGGAGGCATAACGAAGGAGATACGCGCGTTTTAAGCAACGAACGAAATCAGACGGAAGCCGTATACGGCCTTGGCCACCGTATACGGCCCTTCATAGACCGTATTCGGCCCCTTATACACCGTATACGGCCCTATGAAGGCCGTATACAGCCCTGTGTACCCCTTATGCTGCTCGTTTGTGCTTCGTTTGCTTGTACGTGCGTGCTTCGCGAGTTGTACGGCTGATTTCAAGCTTTGCCTATAAATAGGAGGCCACCCCTCCATCATTCCACACACTTCACCATTCCATTCATTTCTCCATTTCCACTTTCTCTCTCACACACTCTCTTTCTCTCTCTAAACTCTCTTTCTTTCTTTCTCTCTCTAGAAATTAGGGTTAGGTCTAGTTAGTTCTCAGTTAATATTTAACTGAAACTAACGGAGGGACTACTTTTGTAATAGCGTAGGGAATAGTCCAGGGGCTTTTATTGTAATATTGTCAAGGATATTGCGGAAGTTCTGCTTGTACTCTCTCTCTAAACGCTTATTCAATCTACGCTTTATTAACGGTTACTTCTTTCCTTATCTGTTATAATGATAATTGATATTGTTATTATGCTAGATTTAGGATCTGTTATTATGCGTAGTGAGTAGTTTCCTTGTGTGTTTGTTATGATGTAGTTAGTTTATATATGTGTGGGGTGATGCTGCTTTAAACATATAATTGGATAACATTATGAAATAACGGAGGTAACGTTATACGGCTTTCATTTGTATAGCGCCGGAATCATCACTTATGTGTGTAGTACGGAACGTGGAAGCTATGAAAGTCGTGGGCACAATCCGTTGTGGAAATAATGTTTCCAGTTATATTATATAAATGAAAACCGGTGATCCATTAATCTTGTATTTATGAATTTCTAAACCAAATCGCCTTTCCTCCAATTAAACGTGGTTAGAACCTTTATGACAAGGAGTCGCTAACCT
The DNA here is from genome assembly GCA_949592205.1 of Helichrysum umbraculigerum. NCBI lineage: Eukaryota > Viridiplantae > Streptophyta > Magnoliopsida > Asterales > Asteraceae > Helichrysum > Helichrysum umbraculigerum. The sequence continues at coordinate 57,059,416 of CATIUR010000003.1, read as the reverse complement.
TGATCAAACGGTCACTACCTATCTATGTTTTCTGAAACTGTAAACATGGTCTGAATTGCGTAACTGTGGAAATACTGTTTAAAACCTTTCGTATAGTACACCGTGAATCAATCAGGGATTTATTGGGAAATAGTGAGGGCTGGTTTATATCATAGATGGTTGGGCTTTAATACAAACGTAGTTTAAACTAGTCTAGAGTGACCATAAAGTATGTGACCCCGGAAAGACCACGATAAACGGCACTGTACTTCGTGTAACGTTGGAAACACCTTTGGTGAAGTACAAATACGTAGAGCTAAGGAAATGTCGGTGGTTGAAGACTGTGTCACATCCTGGTTTGACTTCAAAGCTATGGAAATGTTTGATCGCACTGTACACCGTTAGTACACCTAAAGATCAGGAGCACTGTGGAAATGCTCAGATGCACTGTACACCGTTAGTACATCTTGGGTCTGGAAAACTGTGGAAATGCATAGTCGCACTGTACACCGTGATGAAAGCTCTAGACTAAAATATAACCATTAATATAAAGTTAATAGTCACCAAAACCAAGTCTTAATCTTAAATGCCTTGTCTGACTTTGTTATCCCCGTAGTGTTAAGAAAGGTCGGAACCTTAGTGGGTATGTTACTCTATCTCATGCACCCAGGAACTAACATTCCAAGAAGGGTCGTTACTCCATCACTGGATAACGTTGAAGAGTTGAGCATCCTCCTCCGATCAGACTCAACTTGGCCTAGTATTCAGTGACATACTAATTGGTTTCCCCAATCAGTAGGGTACTAGTGTTTACACTACGAACAATTAAGCTTAGATAAGACACAAACCTTTAAAAGACGTTTTCATATCAAAACCCTAGCATAACCCCCGCATAAACTAACGAAGTCATAATAGACACATATCCTCCATACTGATTTCATCCCTATTTCTATTTTCCATTTATTTACTTTTTATTTAATTGCTTTAAAATACGGACCTAAGTAACAAAAACCCACTCAAACTCTGTTTTAAAAATCCCATCACTAAAATAAACAACTTGTCTTGATACTCTCGTTTCACAATACGATTAGCTTGAAGAACGACCCTAGGTCATACTGCTGCTATACAGCCGTAGTAAAACTTAGGTCCCCAGCTCTTATAAATTTAAAACTCCACTGACGTGTCCTCCTTCCGTTGCGTTGACGACCGTGACTGATCGAGGGACGACAAGTTTTTGGCGCCGCTGCCGGGGAGCTAATCGTAAGACTCTGAAGCATCCAGATGAGTTTTCTATTTAGTGATACTTCTTTCCCATTCTTATTTTCTTTTCCTTGTTCCAACCGACAATATCTTCCCATATCCCACAACGATATTCGACCAGATCATCCGGATCTGAATCTCTCATTTTCGTACCCGATCCTGAGTCGATTATCCGTACCATCCGCAAAGAAAGACGTTCTCGTTTTCCACAAATGGCCGCTCGTGTTACTCTCGCCGATAACACCAAACCATCCATCGAAGGACGAGGAGGACCGATTAGCTATCCAGTGATTGACGGAGCTTCTTTTGAGCTTAAACACCACATCGTACAACTCATAAAAGATAACTGCCAATTCCACGGTCTACCCCGTGATGATCCCAACGCTCATATTGACAAATTCATTCAAGTTTCAAACTCCTATAATGCAGAATGGGGTTGAGCAGGATATTATCCGCCTATACTTGTTCCCCTATTCTCTCGCTTTACATGCTTCTACCTGGTTTGAGGGACTTGAGACCGGCTCAATCACCTCATGGACCGACATGGGTAATAAGTTTCTCGCTAGATACTTTCCCCCGTCCAAACAAACTCAGGCAAAGAATGACATCGCAAACTTCCAACAAGCCCACGATGAATCTATCTACTCAGCATGGGAGCGATTCAAGAGTTTACTGAGAAAATGTCCAAACCACCAAATGACGAAGACTGACAAGGTGTGCACCTTCTACCGAGGTCTTGATCCTAACCATCGCATCAATCTTGACGCAGCAGCTCAAGGAAACTTCATGAAACTTACTGATGATGAAGCATGGAGTTTGATTGAGGATATGACGATGCATCACCACGATTGGAAGTCTGATGAGCACTCCTCATCTTTACCTATCTCCGCAAATAACACCCGCCAAACTGAAGCCATTAAGTCTCTGAGCGATCAAATTGAGACTCTGACAAAACAAATAGCAGATCCGAAGAAACAACCACAGCAGATCCACCAAGTTCAGGCTTGCCAGAACTGTACCAACCATCCCGCTGAAGAATACGAGGTTGAGTACGAAGATCCTACCGACGGTTCAGCCTACTATGCCCAGTTTCCTGTCAGACCTCAAAATCCGCCCGGTTTCGCTAGAACTTCACTACCACGAACTCGAGGAAACCAATATCCTCCACGGAACAACCAACCCCGTTTCCAGCCCAGGTTTCAGCCACGATATCCAACGTACCCCCAACAACCACAACTTCCATACAATCAACCACTTCCATGAACCGCCACTGAGGATACCCAGCCTGCTGAGCCTGCAAAGACCATCATTCCAGTCACGAGTACTGATGACAACCTCAACAAATTCATCCAAGGTCAGACCGCTTTCAACCAAAAGACTACGGCTCGACAAGACCAAACTGATCTATTCCTTCGAAATCAACTCTCGGTCCTAAAAAGCCTTGAGAACCAGATCGGTCAGTTAGCCCAACGTCTCGATACCCGACCACAAGGGACCTTACCAAGCAATACTATTCAGAACCCCCACGTCGAGGAAGCCAAGACTTTAAACTCTGATAAACCAACTCCTTCTATGACTGCTTCTCCAAGGGAACATTCTCCTGTCCCGCTGACAGTTGAGACCAAATCAATGCCTACGCCGAATCGTGAAGTTGAGATTCCTTTCCCTAACCGCCTGCACAAGAAGTACAATGCCAAGTCATTCAAACTTGATGGAAAATTCTTAGACACCGTGTCTAGAATCCCTTCTAGTACGAAGTACATCCGACGAATGCTGGCAACTAAGGACAAGATTCCTTCCACTCCTAAAGTCTCCCTGAACGCCGAGTGTTCAGCTGTCATCCAGAATGCCTTACCAGAAAAACTAGGAGATACGGGTCGATTCACCTTGCCCTGTTCCATCTATCACTCAGGCACAATACGCTCCTTGGCCGATCTTGGAGCTAGTATCAATCTGATGCCTTACTCGCTCTACTCCAGATTAGAATTAGGACCTCTCCAGCCCACTAAAATGAGCGTCTAGCTTGCCGATCAATCAGTCATATACCCTAAAGGCATTGCTGAGAACGTCATGATAAAGGTTGACAGTTTTTATTTCCCCACTGACTTTGTAGTGATGGATATACAGGAAGACATTAACATACCCATTATCCTAGGTAGGCCATTCATGAATACTGCACGTGCTATTATTGATGTATATTCTCAGGTTATCAGTCTGCGAGCACATGGACAGACAATATCATACAAAATTGATCAAAACGACTGTTCAATAATGGAGCATGCAGAGATATATGCAATATCCATTGGCAGAGTCACTTCGGATGATGACACTTCTGATTCAGAGCCAGAACCCTACAGGCCATACGAGCATACTTGTCTTATTTCAGCTACTGAAGAGTCAGAATCAGAAGACGAGGAAATGGAAGAATCAGAACCAGAAGAAGAAATAGAGGAGGAGGAAGATTCAGAGCAGGATGAAGAAGAAGAGGAACAACCTGAAACAGAACCAGAGGAAGAAGAGATGGAAGAAACGGAACCAGAAGAAATGGAAGAATCCGAGGAAGAACAAGAAGAATCAGAGCCCGAGGAAGTATATCAGTCCACACCACCTCATCAATACCTTCCTGACTCATATTTACCGACAGCAGAGATTATGCAAATCGAGAACCTCGAGAACTTCATCCCTCTGTCACAAGATGAATCAGATGAAGATCCACCGACTGATTACTCTCACGATGCAGAATTTGGTCTCACTATGGAGAAACTCATTGCATCAGCTATTGATCCCACCAAACCTCTCGTGTCTCCCCGACTTGACGCTCTGCTGAATATTGAGAAGACTATAGCTTTATCTGCACAGCACCCGGAGCTTCGAGACAAACTCTTGAGAAAGATTGCAGCATATAAAGCATCCCGACTTCCCCAAAGGATTCAAACCTTTGACATATCTGCACCTCGAAGTCAGTTCGAGAAGGGAAGTACTTCCGGATCTAGCCGTAATTCTGATTCTCAGGAGGAAAAAGACATCGAGATGGATTCCTCTCAGCCGATATCTCAGATTACTGATGACACCCTTCCACCATCCGATACTGTTGAGTTCCCTGATTTCCAGGCTAGGGATACTCCAGCTGAGGAGAGTGATGACGATGACATCATCTATACTAATATCTGATATCGCGTAAAAAGTCACGTTTTTACTACCGATATCTCTCTCATTCTAGAACGATTCTTGGCATTTTTAACTCAAATATGGTTCAAATCAGTAACATTATGCCAAGATGGTCAAAACAAGGTTGCACGATAAAAATCAAGCAAAACGGATGTAAAACGAAGATTCCACACACGTTTGAAGATTCAAGGCATAAAAATGAGATTTCAAGACTAAAGTGCCCTCCACCAACATCCACTATTTTCAAGATGTTCGTTTTCAAAATACGAATCCAACAGAAGAAGAATCAACCAAAACGGGTGAAAAATGAAGATTTCGCGCCCGTCGGAAGATCCAAATGATTCGCACGCAATATCTGGAGCTAGGGACCTCATCTCAGGGCCTATTTTATATCAAAATCTTCGTTTTTGAATTACGAATCCAACAAAAAAAGAATCGACGCAAACGGACGCATAACGAAGAAAATACGCACGAATCAAGCAACGAAGCGAAACGGGGCGGGTAGCCGCCGGCTGCTACAGTGCCGCCGCCGGCTGCTACAGTGCCTCCGCCGGCTGGCCACCCCCCGTCTCGCTTTCCTTTTTTGGTTAAAACCCGTACCCGGTGCACCACCTTTTCGCGTTGTACGGTACCCGGTGCGCCTACTTTTCGTGTGGTACACGCCATTTTTGGAAATTTTCTAATGTGCACCTCTTGATGCTAATGTGAGCCTAAACTCACTTATAAATAGGAGGCTTGGGTTCCATTTGCAAAACACACCTTCCTAGCTTATTTTCTCACTCTAGAATTAAGCTCCAACTTTCTCTCTCTACATTCTTTCTCTAGATTAGTTTTAACTAGTATGCAAACTAGTTTAGAAGTTTAATTAGAAATAGAAGGAAAGTGTGTAACGCTTTGTAATCTTTGGAGTACGCTCGGAATTGTGTCAATTAATTCAAGTCTACTTTCTCTCGCATTTAATTCTGGTTCTTTCTAATCCTTATCTATCTTAATTAATTACGTTTATATTGATTATGCTAGATTTAGTTATTGCCATGATTAGAGAGTAGTATACTTGTTGTGTTTGTTTGCGATGTAGTTAGTTAATTATGGGATGATTTATAATTACATATTAAAGATCGGTAATATTACTTTGATCGTCTTATTGCATGTTCTTGTTTGATTGTTGCCTTAGGATCATCATAGTAGTAAAATGTAAACGGTCTTAATTATCGTGAAGTAATATGACGGCCCCTGTTCGACTGTTACTCGATATAGTACTGGAAACACTTCAAAGTGGAGTACAAATGTATGGAAGTCGAGGAACGACCGAAGGTAGTCATATTACGATACGATATAATACTATGAAGTAATGTGATGGCCCCTATTCGACTGTTACTCAGTATAGCGTTGGAAACACTCTAGGTGTAGTACAAACACGTGGAATCTGCGTAACGACCGAAGGTAGTTATATTACGGACTAAGATATATAAAATGAGAAACCTAGTTTAATTAACCTTTCTTAAAAGACTTTTAAACTTCAAATTAATCTATCGCCTTTCCACCAATAAACGTGATTACAACACCTTTTTACGACGTCCAATTAAAAGGTAGTCAATTATCTGTGTCAATATAATTTGTCAAAGGTATGAAACTATGGAACCGCAAGGCTACATGGGGAATTATCATAGGACATGACATGGCCAAGGTTTGAAGCGGCGGAACCACTTTAAGTGAGGAACGCTGTGGATAATTAGGGGATTTATTGGGTAGTCTTAAGCAAGGGCTGGTTTAGAGTCATAAATGAACTGTTTTAATACATGAATCTGTTAGGATGACAAGGGATCGTTATATGATTCAGTAATGTCTAGTACCTTAAGATTTTGTTCCCGTTCATATGAAAAGTATTATTAAACCTTAACTAAGATTTTGCTTATTATTCAAAATACTTTGTAATGTTACCATAACCTAGCTCCCGGTGTGACATGCTAATTGGATTTTAATTAGTAGGGAATCTAGCGTTTACATGCAAGTATTCAAGAATGATAATTAACTAATATCTTTCAAAATAGTTTCTCCAAATATCATCCCATAACTTAATTAACGAAGTCTCAGCAAACACTATCTTTATTTTATCTGCTTTATCTTTTACTTTTATTTCGCTTTTATTTATTTACTTGCCTAAGTTAGTTAATATAAAAACCAAAACCCCCACTATTTTATAAACCATTCACTAGTTTGAAAGCCCTCATCTGCCTCGCCTTAGTTTCAATTCAGTCGGTTTGAAGAATGACTCTAGGTCATACCTACCACTTGCTCACCCTTAGGATTAGCATTGTTAGGGAAAACTTAGGCCCCGCAATTACAAATTTAAAACAACTCCACTGTTGCGCGCCCGGTTAGCGATCGTTAACGACACCGACCTGATCGGGCCCCAACAAGTTTTTGGCGCCGTTGCCGGGGAACCAACTGTACGATCCTTAGGCGTCAAGATGAACTTACTCGCTAGTGAACCTTTAGGATTAACTCTTCTCCTTAGACCCCTACGTCTTTCTTTATTTTTCCTTCCTTTTACTATTTTTGCAAATTACGTTATTCCTATCCACTCAACTAGTCAACCACCTACCAATGAGACTATGACAGCTACACGTATAACTCTCGCTGAAAACTCTTAACCTCTGATTGAAGGTCGAGGAGGACCAATTGTCTATCCGGAAACAGATAGAACTTCATTTGAATTAAAGCCCCATATTGTTCAGTTAGTCCAAAACCTCTGTCAATTCCGTGGCCTACCAAATGATGATCCCAACTCCCACCTTGACAAATTCATTTCCTTATCCAACTCTTTTAAGCCGATTGGGGTTAATCAGGACATAGTCTATCTATACCTATTTCCCTATTCACTCACTCTCAATGCACAAACCTGGTTTGAGGAACTAGAGATTAACTCTATAACCTCTTGGGTAGAATTAGCAACCAAATTTTTGGCCAAATATTTCCCCCCATCAAAACAAGCCACGTTTAGGTCCAACATCATAAACTTTCGTCAAGTGCATGATGAATCAATATTCGATGCATGGGAGCGCTTTAAGAAATTGCTTAAGAAATGTCCAAATCATCGTTTTGAGCGTTCCGACCAGTTGCGCATTTTCTACAATGGTCTCTTCCCACATCACCGTCCTTTACTTGATACCACCTCTCAAGGTAGTTTCATAGACTGTACGGCAAATGAAGCTTGGAGCCTTATTGAGAAAATGACCATACACAACCATGACTGGAACAGTGAAAATCACCACTCATTAGTGAATTCACCTACTACAATCAGTACTGAAGCTATCAAAACCCTCACTAAGCAACTGGCAGACCTAACCAAGGAGATTAAGGAATTGAAAAGTCAACAACAACAAGTCTGTCAAGATCAAACCTGCCTTAATTGTGCTAATCTGAACCACTCAGCCCAAATTCCTCAGTCTCATCTAACACCACCCAACACTAACCATTCTCCTTACCCACCTACGAATAGCCCACCAACTTACCAACCCCAACCTTTGGAACCCTCTCCCTCACAAACCTCTAGTTTTGACGACACCCTGATACAAGTCATTCAAGGTCTCTCGGCTAGACAAGACCAAACTGATCTCATCTTAAGAGATCATTTGACTTTGTTAAAAGCTTTTGAATCCCAGTTAGGACAATTAGCACAACGTATTACCGCTAAACCTCAGGATAGTCCAACTAGTTGCCATAAGGAGGCTTCTCATATTCTAGACTCTCAGGTAGCACATAGCCCACCTACGGTTTCTTCTCCGGTGAAGGAACCACCTATTGTTCATTCGAAAATAGATTTAGAGTCTACATCAAATAGGAAAATCCCATTTCCGGCTCGTCTTAAAGAACGACCCGACAAGCTTAAGTCTTTTAAGCTTGATAGGAAATTCCTAGATACCGCCTCTGAAGTTCACTCCAAAAAGTACTTCAGAAAACTTCTTACAACCAAGGATAAGGTACCTGAAGTACCCAATGTCCCGCTGAACGAGGAATGTTCAGCTATCTTGAAAAATATCATTCCTGAAAAACTCGGAGATACTGGACGTTTTACTCTTCCATGTTCCATTTACAATTCAGGCATCATCTGTTCTCTTGCTGATTTAGGAGCTAGTGTTAATCTTATGCCATACTCGCTTTTCAAGAGGCTTGAGTTAGAAAATCTTCGACCTACCAAAATGACCATACAGCTTGCTGACCACTCGGTCAAATACCCTAGGGGAATAGCTGAAAATGTTTTAGTTAGGATTGACAAATTTCTTTACCCAGCAGATTTTGTAGTAATGGATACGCAGGAAGACGTACACATCCCAATCATACTAGGAAGACCTTTCATGAATACGGCCAAGGCAATCATCAACGTCTTCGCACAAACCATCAGCCTGCAGTCTCAGGGAGAAACCATCACTTTCCATATCGACAATCCAAATGCTGGAGAGCAAGCCAATATGTACATGATCTCCATGAAGACTGCCAAAGATGAAGAAACTGCAAAGTCAATAAGTGAAAGAAAATCTAGCAAGGAAATGGCAATCACGCCATATTGCCCGATTGACCTCCGACGAATAGGACTTGAGATGAAAAATGCATCTCCATCAGCAAAAAACCCAACGATGGAAGGATTGATCAGAACGGGAAAGATGGAAGAAGAAAACAAAAGAAGCAGACCGCCACTGAACCTGTTTATCACTGAAGAAATGGTGGAAAGTAACCACAACCATCCCACGAGAGGAGAAACACTGGAGGAATATTCCAAACGCACAAGATACCAACCGCAAACCATCATAGAACACAAAGTGCTCGAAGAATTCATCCAAAGATTTGACAAAGCGGTAGAAGGAATTAGCAACGCAGTCAACTTGCTTGCTCCTTCCCCTGCTGAACTGCAATTCTGTCAACAACAGAAACGGACTTACGCTAGGATCTACAATACCTTTAAAAGATCTAACATCCCATTCACCTCAACACAATGGGAGATGTTGGGATCCATTAGAGTGCATATGAAAGAAACCACTGGACATCCAAGCAGTCGTGCCAATATCTTGACGATGAGTGACCTCACATCATTGCTAGACTTGCTAAATAGAGAAGATCACCTTAGTTCCAAAGAAAGCGGATCTATGGTTATCAACTCCACTATTGAAAAACAAGTTGAGTTACTGATTGAAGAACTTAGTGATCTTGTTTCGGAGGAATCAAGGCGCGAACGACCTTTTAGGGCCACATATGTATCACCACTTGATATCGCTACTTTTGTTATGATCCATCTACGGGAGATTCAACAACGGAAAAGTAACTCCAGAAGAAAGTTCATATTCTACTCAAGATGCAAGGAGATACTTCGTCAGCTTATTCTAGTTTTCTCAGAATCCGACTTTCCATTCAACAACCATCAGCACCGGCGAATAGAGAACCTGTGCACATGCATCAGAAGATTCAACGGAGACCCCAAGATCAAGAACTATGAAGGCATAAAACTGCAATTCTTAGCGTTTGTATGCTCTCTCTGGCAAAACCCACCGTCAAGAGAGGTTGTTAAGACAGACACAACCACCATGACCGACCCTAGTGGGACTGTCACTAAAGCAGTCGATTACATCACCTTCGGACTTCACGGCCTTGCAAGGACAACTTTAGAGCATCTTCTGAACTACAAGGCAACATCGAGAGATAGTCCACTCAAATTGATTACGATAATAGTCAATCATTTCATGAGAATCTATCCACCTCGATACACTTTTCCGCAACCTAGGGCCCACAACATCAACAAAGGGGATCCCATGGATGCATCCATCTCCATCTAGCTAGGAGAAAAGAAGTCGAGCTATCGACTTTAAAAGAGCGCTTCTCGGGAGGCAACCCGTGTTTTCACATTCCTGCAATTTTACTTTCCAAGAAGTGATGACATCTCCGACTATCTTTCACACTCGGATAATACAAAGAATGCTCCAGCCTGCAATGAAGCATCAACAACCGAAGAATCGTATATCCAACGTGTTCACACCTACGTGACCAATCACAAGAAGACTTGATCAAGAATGCACCAAGAAAGACGGAATCCGGAAAAATGCACACAAAGGCACTGCAACAACCGGGGAGTACTTCTAAACCGTCTCTTTCATTCGTTTTAAATATACCATATCCATTATGCTTATCACTAAGTGTGGGATTCAAACCCAACACACACTGAAAGAACGCAACTTAGATGTTTAAAACCCTAAGTGTGGGATTTTACCCCATTCAGAGCTTAGCATAACATCGAGGACGATGTTCCTTTAAGTGTGGGATAGCAGTAGTTGCACTACTGTTAAATGGATAATGGTATATACTTGATTCTAAACTCGCTGCTCTTTATAAGACCTTGCTTCTCCATAAAAGTAAACAAAATTTTTCAAAATTGAGTTAAAAATATGCTGAAAATGAAAAATTTTAAACAAAGAATGATTTACTTTAGGGAAGAAGGAAAAATAAAATACAAATTCTTTTGAAAAACAAGTTTAGTAATCCCATAAAGAGCATCGCATGACTAAGCACACAACAACCCAACTTTCGATTCGTGAGGTATCTTGAGTCATATGAAAAGCATTCACTTTTAATGCTTCACTTTTTCGATTCTTGAGTGTGCCGATGTATGCGTTTAGAATCAGAACTTGCTCTTGCTATGCATTTCGAATCCGAACTGGTGAATCAAAAAGGAGATCGAATCATATCATTCTTGAACCCATCCATACACCCAAAAATAAGTACGTTACCCCTTTTACCTACTCAAAAGCTTCCCTCAAACTTCATAGAAAGTTCCAAAGATGAAAAAAGAGAAGTATTAAGGATATGACGTCGAAAAAATATATCTTAGAAAATTCGAAGAAAAGAAAGTCAAATGGAGAAAAAGACTCCTCCCAAAAGAAAAAAGGCGTCAAATCTCCCGAAAATTCAAAAATTTTAGCTTTCCGCTTCACCAAAAAGAAAACCTATGAAAAACCAACACAACCCCCTCTCATACCACCAACACTCCACTCAAAACCCTACATCACTTCCCTTAGAATGATTGTGGCTAGATCGACTTCGCGCTCACCTAAAAGGTAACGATTTGATACTCGATCAAGCCTATGACGATAAACGATACATGACTGGCGTTCTGAGCGATTGATATAAAAGAATATGAAACCGTAAACACTTTGAGTGATTTGAGTGACCACCATGAGAGGATCGCCTAGTCATGTATCCAAGATCAAAGATCACAAGCATGCTCCTAAAGATTACAATCTTTCCTTTTTAAAGAACAAGTATTTTACTTTTCCAAAACCCCCTTAGTAAAACATTCCACCTTAAAATATTTCATTATCTGCTTATTTTTATCTCTGTTGAATGTTAGTTTGCTTGAGGACAAGCAAAGTTCTAAGTGTGGGATACTTGATATCGTGTAAAAAGTCACGTTTTTACTACCGATATCTCTCTCATTCTAGAACGATTCTTGGCATTTTGAACTCAAATATGGTTCAAATCAGTAACATTATGCCAAGATGGTCAAAACAAGGTTGCACGATAAAAATCAAGCAAAACGGATGTAAAACGAAGATTCCACACACGTTTGAAGATTCAAGGCATAAAAATGAGATTTCAAGACTAAAGTGCCCACCACCAACATCCACTATTTTCAAGATGTTCATTTTCAAAATACGAATCCAACAGAAGAAGAATCAACCAAAACGGGTGAAAAATGAAGATTTCGCGCCCGCCAGAAGATCCAAATGATTCGCACGCAATATCTGGAGCTAGGGACCTCATCTCAGGGCCTATTTTATATCAAAATCTTCGTTTTTGAATTACGAATCCAAAAAAAAAGAATCGACGCAAACGGACGCATAGCGAAGAAAATACGCACGAATCAAGCAACGAAGCGAAACGGGGCGGGTAGCCGCCGGCTGCTACTGTGACACCCGGTCAAAAAGGGCCAAAATTAGGGGCCAATTTAAACTTTAATTATTCGTACTCGGTACGAATTATAAACAAAGTATTCAGATAATATATATAACTATATATATATATATAACATGAAATGATTATTTAATAATCACACGCGAACAAACCTGAAACCACCGAGGAAACATGGAAATAAAAGTTGTCCCAAAACATCTCCAAATAAGATATTATTAACAAAAATAATATTACAGTACTCGGAAAATTTGCAAAACTCTTTTTGGATAATTAAAACTATCCGTAAGTTCAAAGTGAAACAACCATATAATTTAGTATCACACTAAAAGTATTTTTGTGAAATACTTCAAATAAAAACTTATACGATTTCAATTTTAGAAATTTATCGTTTGAAAACATTTTTCTAAATATCGATCGGATACCAAAACACGGGTCAAAATATCACGAGACGGGGTAAAACTTTGGCCAACCACCTCCAATAATTGGAGATGGCCGGCCTTCCATTTCATTTCTCAATCTCAATCTCTCGAGCCCTCTCTTTTCTCTCGGTTCAAACCCAAACAACAACAACAACAAAACTACTACAACAACATCATATTCATCATCTAATCATCTTCATCATCATCATCGGATCATCATCATCTTCATCGTTCATCATCACCATCGGTTCCATCGTTTTACAATTTGTAAGGAAACTTTAAATTTTAGTTTAAATACATGTTTGAAATACATATATGATCATGTTATGTCGTTCTATTAAGTTGGTTATATGCGAAAATGGTTTTAAAATGGGTTTGGGTGTGTTTTGGAACGAACAGAGTCGAACCAGACCTTGGAATACGGCGTATTCAAGGGAATACGGCGTATTCCCGCCCAGAAAACATGAACACGGCGTATTCAAGGGAATACGGCGTATTCCCTCCATTTTTCATGAATACGGTCGTATTCAAATGAATACGGCGTATTCCCTCTATTTTTCATGAATACGGTCGTATTCAAATGAATACGGCGTATTCCCATCAAATGTCACCAATCCGGCGTATTCAAACGAATACGGCGGATTCCCCCTATAACTTTCATGATCCAACGGATCAATAAACTAGCCCTGCGAATTCTAGCTAAAACAGAACAAGTAAATTTCTGAAAACGTCGACGATTTAACAACTTAAAACAGGGTAGCTTCTCGATGAAAAATTTATTGTAACGGATTGGGCTCAAATTCGCTCGGTCATTCAAAAACAGCTAAATGGTCAAGGCTAAGTACCTTAGCCTAGTCAGTTTTAGGCCATCCGGGGTCGTCTAGGGGTCGAAAAAGGCATATTTCGGTTTTCGGACTCGTGCCAAATTTTGTAACTTATGAAATAAAGAGTAACGGATATAATGAAACTTCAAATGTAATACAATTTGAATACATTGAACGTAAATAACTCCAAGAACAACTAAACAAACGAATTATTACGTGTACACTTACAAACATACAATCTCGCGTGTTTAGGACATTAGGAGACTTTGGACCATACGTTCCTCGTTGGATATATTCACTGCTCGGATAGACTCAGGTGAGTCTCACAGCCCCATTTTTTACTGTTTCAAATATTGGGGTGAGATACAATGCTTACATGTTTTCGTGATCATATGTTATTTGATTAGTTAATTTGAGAATTAACTCAAGGAATTAAATGATTATTTAGTTCAGATAACTATATTAGTTACATTGTTTGACTACCATTATTTGGTCTTGATTATCATTGTTAAATCATTATTTTGAAACCTGCGTTGGTTTCATCATTGTTAAATTTAATGTTGTTCTAAAACCTGCGTTGGTTTGTTCAATATTACGAAACCTGCGTTGGTTTCATCATTGTTAAATTATTATTGTTCAAAAACCTGCGTTGGTTTGTTCAATATTACGAAACCTGCGTTGGTTTCATCATTGTTAAATTTAATGTTGTTCTAAAACCTGCGTTGGTTTGTTCAATATTACGAAACCTGCGTTGGTTTCACCATTGTTTAAAAATCATTATTTCGAAACCTGCGTTGGTTTCATCATTGTTTTGAAAACTAAATTGTTAAATCATTGTTTAGAAAACCTGCGTTGGTTTCATGGTTGTTTGAGGAACCTGCGTTGGTTCAAATCATTATTTAGTAACCTTAATTGGTTAAATCATGGTTTTAGAAAACTTAATTGTTTTAAATCATTGTTTGGTTTATTAATTTAAATCCTTGTTCAGACGAAACATTTTATTATCGTCAAATTATCATGTTGATCACATCAATGTTTATGTTAAACCTGTGTGATTCACCAGCTTTATAGCTGACCCTTTTAGCGTTGTATTCTCAGGTGATCAGCAGTAGTAGGATGGCCCTCAGGATAAGCTATCTACTCACGAGTCGCATGCATCCATTTTGACATGAAGATTTTCCTGCATTATATTTTGTATAATGGTTATGTATTAAAATCTTCAAAACTACTTTTGCGAACTCGCTATTATGTTGTAAACTTTAACTCAAAACTTGTATTACTTTTGTAATATTTATAAACGTCTCATGTAGAGTCGTTTGCTTGTACTTTAGTGCTTTGAATATTGATTAGTCACACCCAAATCGTCGCTTCCGCAAATCATGAAAATTGGGGGTGTGACAGCTACAGTGCCGCTGCCGGCTGGCCACCCCCCGTCTCGCTTTCCTTTTTTGGTTAAAACCCGTACCCGGTGCACCACCTTTTCGCGTTGTACGGTACCCGGTGCGCCTACTTTTCGTGTGGTACACGCCATTTTTGGAAATTTTCTAATGTGCACCTCTTGATGCTAATGTGAGCCTAAACTCACTTATAAATAGGAGGCTTGGGTTCCATTTGCAAAACACACCTTCCTAGCTTATTTTCTCACTCTAGAATTAAGCTCCAACTTTCTCTCTCTACATTCTTTCTCTAGATTAGTTTTAACTAGTATGCAAACTAGTTTAGAAGTTTAATTAGGAATAGAAGGAAAGTGTGTAACGCTTTGTAATCTTTGGAGTACGCTCGGAATTGTGTCAATTAATTCAAGTCTACTTTCTCTCGCATTTAATTCTGGTTCTTTCTAATCCTTATCTATCTTAATTAATTACGTTTATATTGATTATGCTAGATTTAGTTATTGCCATGATTAGAGAGTAGTATACTTGTTGTGTTTGTTTGCGATGTAGTTAGTTAATTATGGGATGATTTATAATTACATATTAAAGATCGGTAATATTACTTTGATCGTCTTATTGCATGTTCTTGTTTGATTGTTGCCTTAGGATCATCATAGTAGTAAAATGTAAACGGTCTTAATTATCGTGAAGTAATATGACGGCCCCTGTTCGACTGTTACTCGATATAGTACTGGAAACACTTCAAAGTGGAGTACAAATGTATGGAAGTCGAGGAACGACCGAAGGTAGTCATATTACGATACGATATAATACTATGAAGTAATGTGATGGCCCCTATTCGACTGTTACTCAGTATAGCGTTGGAAACACTCTAGGTGTAGTACAAACACGTGAAAGCTGCGTAACGACCGAAGGTAGTTATATTACGGACTAAGATATATAAAATGAGAAACCTAGTTTAATTAACCTTTCTTAAAAGACTTTTAAACTTCAAATTAATCTATCGCCTTTCCACCAATAAACGTGATTACAACACCTTTTTACGACGTCCAATTAAAAGGTAGTCAATTATCTGTGTCAATATAATTTGTCAAAGGTATGAAACTATGGAACCGCAAGGCTACATGGGGAATTATCATAGGACATGACATGGCCAAGGTTTGAAGCGGCGGAACCACTTTAAGTGAGGAACGCTGTGGATAATTAGGGGATTTATTGGGTAGTCTTAAGCAAGGGCTGGTTTAGAGTCATAAATGAACTGTTTTAATACATGAATCTGTTAGGATGACAAGGGATCGTTATATGATTCAGTAATGTCTAGTACCTTAAGATTTTGTTCCCGTTCATATGAAAAGTATTATTAAACCTTAACTAAGATTTTGCTTATTATTCAAAATACTTTGTAATGTTACCATAACCTAGCTCCCGGTGTGACATGCTAATGGGATTTTAATTAGTAGGGAATCTAGCGTTTACATGCAAGTATTCAAGAATGATAATTAACTAATATCTTTCAAAATAGTTTCTCCAAATATCATCCCATAACTTAATTAACGAAGTCTCAGCAAACACTATCTTTATTTTATCTGCTTTATCTTTTACTTTTATTTCGCTTTTATTTATTTACTTGCCTAAGTTAGTTAATATAAAAACCAAAACCCCCACTATTTTATAAACCATTCACTAGTTTGAAAGCCCTCATCTGCCTCGCCTTAGTTTCAATTCAGTCGGTTTGAAGAATGACTCTAGGTCATACCTACCACTTGCTCACCCTTAGGATTAGCATTGTTAGGGAAAACTTAGGCCCCGCAATTACAAATTTAAAACAACTCCACTGTTGCGCGCCCGGTTAGCGATCGTTAACGACACCGACCTGATCGGGCCCCAACAATATCCCAATAGATATTCGGTCTGTCCGACTTCTTGCATCTTCGACTGTTCCCGCTTCTCCCCAAATTCCGACTATCTCCAACCATGAGGAAATGATAAGTGCTATTGAAGAATTCGAAAACGACATACCTATGATGACAAGCATTATCATTAACTCCACCAATGATTACACTCCACACCAAAGGAACCTGATTGAGGAAATCATAGCCGAATCTGAGGTCAACCAAGCCGAGAATTCCCAAGATTACAGATTCTTTCACAACCGCCTAAATGCCTTTGCCGAAGACCTCGCTGCTCAACTGCTACGAGAGCACCACATTGTTGGACCAACACCTGAGGAGCTAGAGTTCTTTGAAGACCAAAGACGCATGTACAGGAAGATCTATGATACACTATTCAGATCCGCATTTCCATATTCTGCTGAGCAACACGAGTTCTTAAATTCTTATCGCAGCAATATGTACAATGCTACTGGGAATCCTGACGCAGACATAGACATCCGGTTGACGAATGATCTTAGGAGACTCCTAGATTCTATGGCTAGGAATGATCATATTGATGAGACCTCTCCTCATCGGTTCTACATTGACTGCACCATCGAGTACCACGCTCACAAGATTGCCGAAGATCTCGAGTACGAGAGTTCTGACGAGAGGACGTGTGTCATCCCGTCTTCTATACCAGAAGGTTCGATGTTTAACATCGCGAACTTCCTCACTAATCGAATCAAGGAAATCTTCGCTGAAGTACCTGATGAAGAGCATAGTCAAATATTCAACTACGGATTACGTGAGGTTTACGACATGATGAACAATACCTTTAAGAACTCCAACCTCACGTTTTCCCACTACCAGACCAATCTCATCCAGGGTATTCATGAATCTATCCGAGAACTTGGAGTAAACTCCAGTATTGCAGATCACGAGACTTTACACCTGCAGTTCTTTGGATTTATGGACTCACTCAGACAATACCATCCTGAACGAGAGATGATTGAAGCTGATGGATTCTCTTTTGTAAATTCCCGCGGAATTATCTCCAGCACAGTAAAGGAGATTACTTGGGACCTGCTGCACATAAAAAAGATTACAGAGCAGCATCTGCAGAGCTTCCCCATATTTTCATCTGAGATTCCAAACATCGTCAACATCATCGCTCGCCATTTTCTGAGGATATACCCACGTAACCCCAGGATTCCACTTCTGCGTGCTTCCGGTCCTGGTGGTTCCAGCACCAACTAAATCTGAAGGAAGGCAAAGTCGAGCTCTCGACTCTAAAAGCAGCGCTTCTCGGGAGGCAACCCGTGTAATAAGACGTGTAGAGAGAACAGTGTCAATAAGTGAAGATGTATCTCTGACTATCCTTCACACTTGGTCGTCACCAAAACACTTTTATGATATTACAACTCATTTGCAAATAAACCACTCGTCTCAGAAATAAGGAAATCAATTTAAAAAATGATAATTCATATGTTTCGAGCATTTGAGGTACTTGCATACTACTTTTATGCATTATGTTCAAACTCGTTTAAAAACACATGTTTTATAAAAATGATTTGTAGTAGAAAATATCTTTTCAAAGTTCTGAGACGATAATTTATCTTTTCATTTGCAAATACTTTGAGTTTGTAAACTGGTACGACCAACGTGTTCACACCTACGAGATTGATTCACAAAGGGAATAATGGATGGAAAAGAAACCAAATAGCAAGACGCTTGAAGCTGTGCCGCTCTTCATGAATGCAGAAAAAGATCTTGGCAACACCTCTTTTCAGCAAAATCAGATTCTCAGCTTCTTTGTTGCTCGCTATCTGGGGAGTGTCTTAACCTTTACTCTCTTTTGTTTATGATTCTGTATATTATTTGCTTTGTTAGTTAGTGAAAGTAGTCTATACTCTATCCTAAGCTTATCACTAAGTGTGGGATTCCAGCTCAAAACAAACACTTGAGAAACATTTTCTTACATGTTCAAACTCTAAGTGTGGGATTTTACTTCCAGTAAATCTCAACTAAAGAGAACATTAGGGACAATGTTCCTCTAAGTGTGGGATAGAAGGTATAGAATACCTTGGTTAGTTTTCTTTGATTTTTAATGTCCGAAATAGTAAACTCAGAAAATGTTCCTAAAATTTTTCAAAATTTTTCAAAGAAAATTGAAAGTATGAGCTAAATCTATTGATTAACTCTGCTAATTTTGAGCCAAAATATCTTTTGAGAGGAGCTATTTTCTGATGTGAGTAATATATTTCGGAGTCTAGGGAAAATAAGGTAGAAATTGCTTAAACAAGAAATAATAATCTTATGGAAGCATGACGAAGCACATACAAACCCTATTTGCAGTGAGGTATCTTGAGCCTAATAGCATTCATCTTTAATGCTTCACTAATCATTTCTTGTGTGTGCCGATGCATGCATCTCTGAATTAGAACTTGCTCTTGACATACGCTTCAAGACCACATTGGTGTGTACCGTACGCGGTATAGGTGCAGTTAAATAACCTTGACATTCCCTAGGATATAAACCCCTTTTCACATATCTCTTCAAGCCCAAAACCCTTCCGAAACTCACTTTTAGTATCGATGATCCGCCTAGTAAACCCTGTTGAGCCTAAACCTTTCGTTTCATAAAACCCCCAATAAACCCTACTTCCCAAAATACTCCCAAACTTATCTTAGAATTTCTGAGGTAATGAAGAACATCTTTTATAATGTCTTATCCTACCTCTTTCGTGCTCTCAAAAAGATTGAAGAATCCTTGGTGTGTAAAATTGACACCGCGAAAAGACTCGAAGCGTTCAAGATAAGGGATTTCTGAAAGAATCAAAAGAAGAAAAATATCCTTGGAAATTCTCAAGCAAAGAAATTCTGAAGAAGAAAAGAAAAATAGAAAAATACAAAAGCAGAAAAAGAAAATAAAAAGAAGAAAAAGAAGAAAAGAAAGAAAAATAGTTCCGCAAGAATAAAGCTTAAAGTCCTTTGAAGTATCATCAAGATTCTGATAGAAGACCAAAAGCTGCCTCTCTCTCCGTTCTGAAATAAAGTTGTTCATAATCTCAGTTGTTTTAAGATAAGCAACCCTTACAACCAAAAAAAAAAAAATACCACTATCCATACCCTTTACCCCTCATCAAACACTACAACCCTCATAAATGTCTTGGGATAATTAGCACCGTCCTCACCTAAGTGGTGGAGATCCGATTCTCGACCAAGCCTATGACGATGAGTGCTGCATGACTGGCTATTTGAGCGATTTCTTTTGTTCTAGACTGATAGGAAACCCGATACACTTTGAGTGAATTGAGTGACCACCTTTAGTGAGATCGCCTAGTCATATGTACTCCAAGATCATGAGATTTGGATGTATGCCTAAGAGAATCTTTTCTTGTTTAAGGAAGGATCATCTTATCTTTCCCTATATTCCTGAAACTATCTTATTTGCATTTGACAGTGGTAACTCTTAAAAATGTTGAAGCTCGCTCTAAAAATTGTTTTAAAATGTTTTCAGAAACTGAGTGTTGCTTGAGGACAAGCAACGTCTAAGTGTGGGATAACTTGATGTGACGTAAAAAGTCATGTTTTCAAAGCCATTATTCCACACTTTTTGGGCACATCTTTAGTGAAAACATTCCAAAACAATCATTATTTACCAAAATTCACTAAAGTGCTCAGAAAATAGACGTTGCTACAAAAATCAGTAAAAACATCCGAATAACGAACAAAACGGAGCAAATAAACAGCAACTAACTCTCGCACCCTCATTTATCCTATGATAAACACATTCTAACCTTATGATATGATGTAATAGGTAAAATCGAGACGAGAAAATCAAGAATCATGCAAATCGGACAAAGGACGGAAAAGACTGGACGATTACAAACTCCTATAAAGTGATTTCGGCTATGCTAAAGTTGCACACATCCAATTTCAGTGAGATTGGTACCATTAGAAGCGTAACGGAATTACGAAGACACAGGCGAAAGAATCAGGTCAAACGGACGCATAACGAAGGAGATACGCGCGTTTTAAGCAACGAACGAAATCAGACGGAAGCCGTATACGGCCTTGGCCACCGTATACGGCCCTTCATAGACCGTATACGGCCCCTTATACACCGTATACGGCCCTATGAAGGCCGTATACAGCCCTGTGTACCCCGTATGCTGCTCGTTTGTGCTTCGTTTGCTTGTACGTGCGTGCTTCGCGAGTTGTACGGCTGATTTCAAGCTTTGCCTATAAATAGGAGGCCACCCCTCCATCATTCCACACACTTCACCATTCCATTCATTTCTCCATTTCCACTTTCTCTCTCACACACTCTCTCTCTCTCTCTAAACTCTCTTTCTTTCTTTCTCTCTCTAGAAATTAGGGTTAGGTCTAGTTAGTTCTCAGTTAATATTTAACTGAAACTAACGGAGGGACTACTTTTGTAATAGCGTAGGGAATAGTCCAGGGGCTTTTATTGTAATATTGTCAAGGATATTGCGGAAGTTCTGCTTGTACTCTCTCTCTAAACGCTTATTCAATCTACGCTTTATTAACGGTTACTTCTTTCCTTATCTGTTATAATGATAATTGATATTGTTATTATGCTAGATTTAGGATCTGTTATTATGCGTAGTGAGTAGTTTCCTTGTGTGTTTGTTATGATGTAGTTAGTTTATATATGTGTGGGGTGATGCTGCTTTAAACATATAATTGGATAACATTATGAAATAACGGAGGTAACGTTATACGGCTTTCATTTGTATAGCGCCAGAATCATCACTTATGTGTGTAGTACGGAACGTGGAAGCTATCAAAGTCGTGGGCACAATCCGTTGTGGAAATAATGTTTCCAGTTATATTATATAAATGAAAACCGGTGATCCATTAATCTTGTATTTATGAATTTCTAAACCAAATCGCCTTTCCTCCAATTAAACGTGGTTAGAACCTTTATGACAAGGAGTCGCGAACCTTGATCAAACGGTCACTACCTATCTATGTTTTCTGAAACTGTAAACATGGTCTGAATTGCGTAACTGTGGAAATACTGTTTAAAACCTTTCGTATAGTACACCGTGAATCAATCAGGGATTTATTGGGAAATAGTGAGGGCTGGTTTATATCATAGATGGTTGGGCTTTAATACAAACGTAGTTTAAACTATTCTAGAGTGACCATAAAGTATGTGACCCCGGAAGGACCACGATAAACGGCACTGTACTTCGTGTAACGTTGGAAACACCTTTGGTGAAGTACAAATACGTAGAGCTAAGGAAATGTCGGTGGTTGAAGACTGTGTCACATCCTGGTTTGACTTCAAAGCTGTGGAAATGTTTGATCGCACTGTACACCGTTAGTACACCTAAAGATCAGGAGCACTGTGGAAATGCTCAGATGCACTGTACACCGTTAGTACATCTTGGGTCTGGAAAACTGTGGAAATGCATAGTCGCACTGTACACCGTGATGAAAGCTCTAGACTAAAATATAACCATTAATATAAAGTTAATAGTCACCAAAACCAAGTCTTAATCTTAAATGCCTTGTCTGACTTTGTTATCCCCGTAGTGTTAAGAAAGGTCGGAACCTTAGTGGGTATGTTACTCTATCTCATGCACCCAGGAACTAACATTCCTAGAAGGGTCGTTACTCCATCACTGGATAACGTTGAAGAGTTGAGCATCCTCCTCCGATCAGACTCAACTTGGCCTAGTATTCAGTGACATACTAATTGGTTTCCCCAATCAGTAGGGTACTAGTGTTTACCCTACGAACAATTAAGCTTAGAAAAGACACAAACCTTTAAAAGACGTTTTCATATCAAAACCCTAGCATCACCCCCGCATAAGCTAACGAAGTCATAACAGACACATATCCTCCATACTGATTTCATCCCTATTTCTATTTTCCATTTATTTACTTTTTATTTAATTGCTTTAAAATACGGACCTAAGTAACAAAAACCCACTCAAACTCTGTTTTAAAAATCCCATCACTAAAATAAACAACTTGTCTTGATACTCTCGTTTCACAATACGATTAGCTTGAAGAACGACCCTAGGTCATACTGCTGCTATACAGCCGTAGTAAAACTTAGGTCCCCAGCTCTTATAAATTTAAAACTCCACTGCCGTGTCCTCCTTCCGTTGCTTTGACGACCGTGACTGATCGAGGGACGACAATCCTCCATGTGACACCCCCAAATATGATTGATTTGCGGAAGCTCGATTTGGGTGTCACTAATCAATATACAAAGCACATAAGATAATAATGAACGACCACTATATGCGTCATTTTAAACTTGTATAAATAAAGTAAACGTTTACATCAAAACAATGTTACATTAGCTCGGTTCCTGAAATTGAGAGATTACATGGCATAATTACTTTTACAAAATATAATAATGCAATCAAATCTCTAGTTGTATGTATGCTGACTCGAGCTAATAATCCCTGCTTGTGCAGCCAACCTACTGCTGGGTACCTGTGATAAATACTAAAAGGGGTCAGCGAAAACGCTGGTGAGCTCACAGGTTTGTATGTCAATGTATAGTTGTCAGAACCGCAAGATTTATATTGAATTTAAAATGCAATTAAGCAAAATAAAAGTTATACAATCCATGAGCACATAGTCTGAGCTTAACTTGAGCGCTAGGTCCAATTAAGGAAACCTAACTTGAAATGCCTCCTACGAGTGTCTAATCCACACTCGTCTTCCCAAATGCTAATACATCCGTTTGACCGGTTAGTGCGTGCTAACCCGGATGAGGATTGTCAATCCCATATGATATCATATACTAACATTCACGCTATAAATACTAGAGACTATGCTATGGAGGACTTTAAATTGATTAGCTTGAAACTCATGTAGTATTTGAAGTTTGGCACTTGCGTTCTACTTGTAAAACAAAACAGAGCAGTATTATCACACCCCTAGTTGTAAAATAGTGAAAATGGGGCTATGAAACTCACCTGAGCCTTGAGTGTTTATTGGAATAAACTTGAATTGATTAGCTGTGATGTGTTGTCCGAAGACTTGTAACCTGAAGGTGTCCATGACACGCGATGGTTATTAATTGATTTGGTATCTCGAAAGACTACCTTTGTAGTTGTTTGTCCAAATTACCCCGATTTGGTTGATTGCCTTGTCCAAATTACTAAGATTGGGTTGATTGATTTTAGTATTTGAAAACGTGTACGGCCCGTTGGTGACGGATTTGTTATAATAATCTCAACTATTATTATTTTGATTTCGTAGTGTTTTACTTGAAAAATGTGTTTTGATTGTGTTTTAGAAGCCGTTACGGAATCTAAGTACAGGGGTCCGGGGGCAGCGCCCCTGGTAGCGGGGTCCAAGGGGCGGCAGCCCCTGGCGGGGTCCAAGGGGCAGAGTTCCTGGCTGGGGTCGAGCTGCCAGGTCAGCTTGGAAAATTTTTATTTCTACTATATTGCTTTGGTGAAAAACACATCTGGACTTGAAATTGGGTGAAATCAAGTGATAAAATTTAGGGTTTCGACACTTAGTGAAAATCAGTGTTTTCTGGTTTGTGCGACGTTGGATGCGACGTTGGGTGCGACGTTGGGTGCGACGTGAGTGTTTGCGTCGCATTTTGCGACGTTCGCAATTCAATGCGACGTAGGGTTCTGCGTCGCTAATGCGACGTTGGTTAAGTTGGCGACGTTAAGGTCTGCGTCGCTATGTGCGACATTCGCAAGTCAATGCGACGTAATAGGCTGCGTCGCTATATGCGACGTCGAGGATTCGTGCGACGTAAGTCGCTGCGTCGCATTTGCTCCAGGCCAAATGCGACGTACGGGATCTGATCGGAGTTTCAACTTCAAAAACGCATTTTCCGGCCATCGGTCAGCCTAATATTTTTACCCAACCCATTTTAGGACATTACAAGGTTATACAAACAACTAGCAAGTGATAATACTTAGAAACGAGAGTTTTCGGAGTTGTGTCGGAAACTTACAAATCGCCGAAATGAAATTTCGGAAAGATAGAAAGATAGATCGTTGCGTGGTGGTCGTGAATCTCTAAAAATCTTGAAGATCCGAAGTCGTTTGATGCTAGTTTTTGGCGATTTGAGGGTGGTGGTGGTTTTGCAATTTTTGAGAGAAAAGATGGAAGAGAGAGAGAAGAAAGAATGAAATGAGAAAGATGGAGGTGGAAATGGGGTTTAAATACCCATTTTCAGTCTACGTCTTCGAGTTCCGTGTGGTGTTCGTTTTCCCGATTGTTTAACGTTAAATATTTATTTTATAATTAAGTTCTACATTTTAAATTACGAACAATTATTCAATTATTTTGTTGAAGTATTTTACTAGTTTACTTAGAAATTACGTTATAAAAGGTAATCTGTTTCGTTTTGTTTGCGCACTTACATTTTTAATCGCGTTTATATTGTTTGTGTAATAAAGCTTGGATTACGAAATATTATTGATATAATATTCGAAATATGTCAATGGTATTAATTAATATTTGCATTAACCAAATAAAAATCGTCCACCAACGTCCGTATTAATTGTGTCGAAATCCATTCGATTTGAGATTTGTACGATTTAATCAAACCGCATAATTGTGTAGATATATATTCAACAATATATATAATAATTGATACATTAATTAGCCTAACACAGAACTAATTACATGTATTAAAACTTGATTAGGCACTAAATTCTAGTCCTAATTTGACGGGTGTCACACTCCAAGAATTCCAACTCTATTACAAAAGCTACCCTACTAATCCTCCTCTAACTCCTAAGAGTAGTGCTAGAGAGAGGATGCTAATTTCCTACTAATTCTCCTCTAACTCCTAAGAGTAGTGCTAGAGAGAGAATGCTAACCTAATTCTAGAGAGAGAATGAGAATGAGATGAGAGGTGTGTGAAAATGAGAAATGGAGGTGACTATTTATAGGGAAAGTAGGAAAGCCTTGGTACATGTAACACCTGCTAAATTAGGATAATTAATTATGCCTAATTAGTTGTAACTAGTTGTAATTAGTATGTAATAGGACTAATTGCAGAGTCTATTTGTATATATATATATAAGGTGAATTATATATATATGTGTGTACTTACGCGATTTGGATTAATCGTACGAATTAACCGGACGGAGTCCGACACAGTTACTTGGACGTTGGTGACAGAAACTTACCTAAATAATGAGAACGTATTTTATTATATAAAATACACAGCGAACAAACATTGATTATAATATCGCGACGACATTTTAAATAATTTAGCGAATACGTATTAAACGCAAGTTAAAAATTTTAATACTTCGACAAATGTTTTTATAATTAATTTCAAGGTATTTCATTAAAATATTCCCGTCACCTTTTAAAAATATAACGTTTAAACGACGGGGGAAACGAACACCGCACGGAGCACGGAGGCGCGGACTGAAAATGGGAGGCTTAACCTCCCACCTTCTTCTCTTTTCTTTTCACTTTTTCTTTTCTTTTCTCTTTCTTCCTTTCTTTTCTCTCAACTAACAAAACCACCACCACCTTACAAAATCACAAAATAACACCACGAAACGACGCCGAATCATACCACTCCTTTGGAATAAAAGAACCACGGCATCACGATCTACCTTTCCATCTTTTCGGATTTTCTATCCGACATTTTGTAAGTTTCCGACAAAACCCGAAACTCTCCGTTTTTGCTCATTTTTACGTTTTTAGGGTTTATATATGCTTAAAATGTCCAAAAATGGGTTGGGTAAAAGATTTGGACCTAACGGAAGTTTTTCGACCGATTTTCCGGCCACCAAATTCCGATCAGACCGCTACGTCGCAGAGACGCTGGGCTATCTGCGACGTAGCTCAAAACGTCGCATTACACCTCACAACGCCGCACTTAGCGACGTCGCGGCCTACGTCGTACGAAATCCCAACGTCGCACTAGCGACGCAGCCTATTACGTCGCATTAACTTGCGGACGTCGCACATAGCGACGTAGACTTTAACGTCGCCTCCTACGTCGCATTGATTTGCGAAGGTCGCATCATGCGACGTACCTGCCTACGTCGCACCCTACGTCGCATGCTACGTCGCATGCTACGTCGCACAAACCAGAACCTTGAAAAGTCAGATTTTACTAAGTGTCGAACTTACACAACTTCAAATACTTATGTCATACGACTTAACAAACGTCATAGAACATACTTTCTATTACAATTACACTACATTGCGTTATAAATGATAACACTTTGAATCATTATTACAAACCGTCACCAACGGGCCATATTTGTTTTCAAACTACAAACGGATTACTAAACAAACACTTGGACATAATGAGTTGTGTAAACAACTAGCCTAGATGGTCTTGCGAGACATCTACTTACTTAACTTTATATGTTTAGGCATTTGAAGGTTACGGGTTCGGAGAACCTACGGTTGATATTACTTACTCGTTTATTGATATAAACGTACTTGCAAAGACTCAGGTGAGTCTTACGGCCCCACTTTTACTGTTTTATCTTATTGGGGGAGATACATGCTACTACTTTTTCTTGAACACAAGTACTAAACTGTTTACTATACCAAACGGAATTGCATGAGTTGTTACTATCTACAGAAGTCTCTCCATCATATATCGTTAGTTATGGACTTAAGCGCGAACAGTAGTTAATGGATCCATTAGGGAAATGACCCTCCCCACCCGGGGCAGTAGCGCTGCCACGTACCGATTTACACGTATAAACGGGTGACAACTTATTCGTTACTGATGCTTGCTCACTTACGAGCATGTCACGGGAGCAAACATATTATTACGGGTTAAGCTTCGATTATGAGCCTCATGGCAACGGTATAAACTTATTTATTTACATTTGCTGGATTGCAAATACTGATTTTACGATTGCTGGATTGCAATGGCTGATTTTACGCCTACGGGCACTACTAATG
This sequence comes from Helichrysum umbraculigerum, assembly GCA_949592205.1. Classification (NCBI taxonomy): domain Eukaryota; kingdom Viridiplantae; phylum Streptophyta; class Magnoliopsida; order Asterales; family Asteraceae; genus Helichrysum; species Helichrysum umbraculigerum. The sequence goes on along the minus strand of CATIUR010000003.1, from coordinate 57,031,623 downwards.
AAATCTCGTGTTCAAAGCCGATATTATTTACAAACCTGTGAGATTCACCAACCTTTTTGGTTGACACTTTTTAGCATGTTTTCTCAGGTACCCGGATGGAGTAGGATTACTCCAGGATTTTAGCTAGAGTCGCATGATTTCAACACAACTGCATTAACGGAGATTCTTAGCATTATCTTTTGTATATTACGATTATGTAATAGAATCTCCCGCTATACGCGTGGACTCTAGGGGAAACTACATTTTGTATACGAAAACACTAAGTTTTCAAACATTATATCTATGGAATGTAACTAATTTACAAAACGTCTCATTTAGAGGTCGTTTGCTGTATATCTTGTGCTTTGTATATTGATTAGTAACACCCATGTATGCTTCCGCAAAACAGTGAATTTCGGGGGTGTTACAGTACAAGTCTTGAAGCATCAAATACAATCATCAAAGCAGCATACGGGACAAGCGGACCAAGGGGGGGGGGGGGTCAAACGGCACCTCACAAGGCAAACACCCCCATATACGGAACCCATAGGGCCGTATACGGAACCTAGGGTACCGTATACAGTACCTAGGTGTCCAGGGGGGTTGGTGCTCCGTTTGGCCTCCGCCGATTTCTCGGTTGCTTGGTTCGTCCGTATCTTCTTTGTTTGGGCTCCGATTTGCTTGATTCTTGCGCCGTTGACTTCGTTTTTCCGTTACGCTTCTAATGGCACTGAGTTTGCCAAATTTGGAGGTGTTTAACTTTTGCGTGTTCCGGATGACGATCGGCGAGCTTCCAGACTTTGTATCTTCTCCGTCTTTCGTCCGTTTCTTCTGATTCTTTCACCTCCGGTCTTGGATTTCCCTATGGAATCATAAAATATGAATTAAGATCTATTTCCATAAGTAAATTAAGAAGGGGATATTTAAGGTGACATTATTTGCCTCGTTTTGCGTGATAATCGGATGTTTTTGGTGATTTTAACAGCAACGCCCGTAATTAGACTACTTTGGTGATTTTAAGTAAATAATAGATGTTTTAAGATGAATTCACCAAATATAAGTCCAATAAGTGCAGAATACTGTGCCTAAAAACATGACTTTTTAGGTCACATCAAGTATCCCACACTTAGACGTTGCTTGTCCTCAAGCAACACATCCATGCCTCGTGAAAAAGATATTTTAAAATCTGGTTTTGGGGTGAGTCAGAACATTTCTAAAAGTCATCATTTTCTCATATTCATATATTTGCTCTAAAAACATCAGGAAAAATAAGATAATTATTTCAGAAACAAGTAATGACTCTCTTTAAGCATATTTCCAAATTTCGTGATCTTGGAGTATACATGACTAGGCGATCTCACTAAAGTGGTCACTCAATTCACTCAAGAGTGTTTTGGGTTTCCTAATATTCTAAACAAAGAAATCGCTCAATAAGCCAGTCATGCAGTACTCATCGTCATAAGCTTGATCGAGAATCGGATCTCCACCACTTAGGTGAGAACGATGCTAATTATCCCAAGACATTCAGGGGTTGTAATGTTTGTGAGGGGTAAGGGGTATGGATAGTGGAAATTTTGGGTGTAAGGGTGTTGCTTATCTTAGGACTCCTAAGGTCACAAAAAACTTAATTTAGAAACGGATGAAAGTAAAGTAGCTTTTGTCTTCTATCGGATCTTCTTCTTTTAGGGCGATACTTCGAAGCACTAAGCTTTATTTTCTTTTATTTTTCTCTATTTTCTTTTTTTCTAATTTTCTCTTTTTCTTTTTTTTTTCTTTTAGAACTTCTTTGCCAGAGAACTTCCAAGGATTATTAAATGCAGCAATCCTTCTTCTCATCTTTCTTCTTCGAGTCTTTTTATGGTGTCAATTTTTCACACCAAGTATATTTCTTTTTCGGAGAACACGAGAGAGTAAGACAATTTGAAGGGATGTTTCTAAAAAGTGTTTTTCATAACCTCATAAATTCTAGGATAAGTTTTTGGAAGTTTTTGGGAAGGTAGGGGTTTAAACATGTGGGTTTATGAAATGAAAAGGTTTAGGCTCAACAGGGTTTAATAAGTGGATCATCGATACTAAAAATAAGCATCGGAAAGGGTTTTGGGCTTTGAAAGAGAAGGCTAAAAAGTGGGTTAAATCCTAAGGAATGTCAAGGTCATCGAATTGCACCTATACCGCGTACGGTACTCACCAATGTGGTCTCAAAGCATATGTCAAGAGCAAGTTCTAATTCAGATATACATGCATCAGCACACACAAGAAATGAACAATGTAGCATTAAAATTGAATGCTTTTAAGGCTCAAGTCCTCACTGCAAATGGGTTGTATGTGCCTAGTCATGTTCTTATTAGATTATCATTTCTTGATTAAGCAATTATTAACTTATTTTCCTTATATTTTTAAAACAACTTATTCTTATTTTGAAAATGACTTCTCTTAAAAACATCAAAACTCAAAAATTCAGAGTTAATCGGATGATTAAACTCGTTTTTCTTTTGAAAAAGGGTTTTGAAAATTGAAGAATTTTGAAAAATTTAGAGAAACATTTTCTGTGTTAACTATTTTGAACTAAAAACATTAAAACAAACTAAGGTAATCTATACCTGCTATCCCACACTTAGAGGAACATTGTCCCTAATGTTCTCTTGAGTTGAGATTGAAAAATCCCACACTTAGAGTTTGAACATGTAAGAAAATCTTTCTCAAGTGTTTTGTTTGGGATGGAATCCCACACTTAGTGATAAGTTTAGGATAGAATATAGACGACTTTTTATTATCCCACTAACAAAACAAATAAAAATGAATCATAATAAAACAGATAAAAGAGGAAAGGATCAGATACTCCCCAGATAGTAAGTTGCATAGGAGCCGAGTTTCTGAATTTACAGAATAAGATGTGGCCAAGATCTGCTTCTGAGTTCTTTATGAGGATCGGCTCGGCTTCAAGCGACTTGCTTGTTTCCATCTTATCATCTCAATTTTATCCTCATGAAGAGATCTCTTAAGTGTGAACACGTTGGATGTACCCCATTTACAAACTCGGTTTTGTTTTTGCAAATGAAAGGAAATCACTGTCTCAGATTTTGAAAGATGTTTTCTAACACAAACCAGTTTTATAAATCTTGTGTTTTTAAACGAGTTCGAGCATAATGCATAAAAGTAGTATGCAAGTACCTCAAATGCTCGAAACACAAGATGATTTTCCTATTCATCCGAGAACAGTGGTTTATTTGCAAAATGAGTTGTATTTAGAAGACGTTTTATATAACAGTTGGGTTCATCCAAGTGTGAAGGATAGTCGGAGATCTACTTCATTTATCAGATTCTCTTTCTATTTTTATTCCATGGGTTGCCTCCCAAGAAGCGCTGCTTTTAAAGTCGAGAGCCTGACTTTATTCCACGGGTTGCCTCCCGAGAAGCGCTGCTTTTACAGTCGAGAGCCTGACTTTGCCTTCCTTCAGTCTAGTTGGTGCTGGAATCTCCAGGGTCGGAAGTGCTCAGAAGTGGAACCCTGGGATTGCGTGGATAGATCCTCAGAAAGTGGCGAGAAATGATTTCAACGATGTTTGGAATCTCTTCTGAAAAGATAGGGAAACTTTCAAGATGTTGCTGACTAACCCTTTTCATATGCAGAAGATCCCAAGTGATATCCCTGATTGCTCTGGATATAGGTCCGTGGGAATCAACTATAGAGAAACCATCATATTCAATCATCTCTCTCTGAGGGTGCTGCTGTCTGAATGAGTCCATGAATCCGAGAAATTGGAGGTGTAAAGTATCGTGATCTGCTATGCCAGAGCTTCCTCTTATTTCTCGAATTGAATCATGAATATCATGGATGAGCTTGTTCTGGTAGTTGGTGAACGTGAGATTTGAGTCTTTGAAGGTGTTGCACACTATATCGTAAACCTCACGTAAACCATAGTTATATATCTGTCGATGCTCGTCCGGATTATCCTCAGCAAAAATTTCTTGGATCAGTTCTGTGAGGAAGTTCGCGATGTTAAACATCGAACCTTCTGGTATAGAGGAAGGGATGTCACGCGACCTTTCGGTGAAACTCACATACTCGAGATCTTCAGCAATCTTGTGAGCATGGAACTTAATAGTGCAGTCTATGTAGAACCTGTGAGGAGAAGTCTCGTCAATGTGGTCGTTCCTTGCCATAGAATTAAGTATGCCCCGAAGATTATTCATCAGTCGAATGTCAGCATCTGCATCAGGGTTCCCAGTAGCACGGTACATTTCCTCGTGGAATTAATGTAGAAACTCACTTTGTTCCCGAGAATATGGAAATGCGGATCTGATCAGAGTGTCATAGATCTTCCTGTAGATGCGCTTCTGCTCTTCAAAGAACTCCAGCTCTTCAGATGTTGGTCTAGTGCTTTGTTGCAGGAGCTGAGCAGCGAGATCTTCGGCGAAGGCATTGAGACGATTGTGGAAGAATCTGTAATCTAGGGAATTCTCGACTTGGTTGACTTCAGACTCAGCTATAATTTCCTCGATCAGGGCCTGTTGTCTTGGAGTGTACTCGTTGGTAGAATTGAGGATAATGCTAGTCATAGTGGGTATGTCATTTTCAAAGTCCTCGATAGCACTTATCATCTCCTCATGGTTGGTGATAATCGGAATTTCTGGAGAAGGTGCATTAGCTGGAGGCGTAGGAAGATGGATAGACCGGATATCTATTGGAATGTCAGCGTAGACGACATCATCCACGTCACTCTCTATGAATGGAGAATCCCTAGCCTAGGAATCTGGGAATTCAACATGATCAGATGGTGGCTGGGTGTCATCGGTGATTTGAGATATCGGTTGTGAAGAGTACATCTCTATGTCTCTCTCCTCCTGAGAATCAGTACCTCGGCTGGATTCAGAGGTGCCTCCAAATTCAAACAGGGTTCGTGGCGCAGATGCGTCGAAGGTTTGAATCCTTCGGGAAGGCTCTCTTGAATGCAACTCTGGTAATCGGGAAGCTTTGTAAGCTGAGATCTTCATCAGGAGTTTGTCTCTAAGCTCTGGGTGTTGTTTTGCTAACGCAATGGTTTTCTCGATATTTAACAGAGCGTCGAGTCGAGGCGAGATAAGAGGCTTATAGGGGTCCATGACAGAGGCTATAAGCCTTTCCATGGTTATTCCGAATCCTGCATCATATGGTTCATCTGTAGGTGGATCATCATCTGATTCATTATCTGACAGGGGAATAGCGTTCTGGATCTGCATGATTTCTTCTGTCGGATAGTGAGAATCAGGTAAGCTGTGATGCGGTGGGGTGGATTGGTATATGTCCTCCTCTTCTTCTTCAGGGTCTTCCTCCATTTCTTCTTCGGACTCCTCCATTTCTTCTTGTTCTGGTTCAGTTTCTTTTTCCTCCATTTCTTCCGGTTCTGACTCATCTGGCTCGGAATCTTCACTCTCTTCTTCTGACTCTGACTCTTCTGTTGACGAGATAAGGCAAGTGTGCTCATCTGGTATGTAAGTATGCGATGGTTCTGAATCAGAAGTGTCATCGTCTGAAGTGATCCTGCCCATAGAGATGGCATATATCTCCGCTTGCTCTGCGAGAAGCTCATCAGCCTGATTGATTTTGAATGCAACAGTTTGTCCATGTGCTCTGAGGCTGATAGTCTGCGAGTAAACATCAATAATAGCACGAGCAGTATTCATAAAAGGCCTTCCTAGGATAATGGGTATATTGATGTCTTCCTGAATATCCATCACTACGAAGTCAGTTGGGAAATAGAACCAATCCACCTTTACCATGACGTTCTCAGCTATGCCTCTAGGATATCATATTGTTTGATCGGCAATCTGGACGCTCATTCCAGTGGGTTGCAGTGGTCCTAATTCAAGTCTGGAGTAGAGTGAGTAGGGCATGAGGTTGATGCTCGCTCCGAGATCGGCCAAGGAACGGATCATGCCAGAGTGATAGATAGAGCAAGGCAAGGTGAATCGGCCCGTGTCTCCTAGTTTTTTCGAAAGGGAATTCTGAATGACGGCGGAGCATTCAGCGTTGAGAGAGATTTTAGGTACTTCGGGTACCTTTTCCTTAGTAACCAGCATGCGTCGAATGTACTTGGAGCCGGAAGGGATTCTAGACACGGTGTCTAAGAATTTTCCGTCGAGTTTGAAGGATTTAGCGTTATATCTTTTTCCGATACGATATGGGAAGGGGACTCGAACTTCCTGAATAGGAGTAGGTACGGGTTTGGTTTCAACTATCGTCGGGACAGGAGTAGGGTTCTTCACCGGAGAAGAAGCTTCAGAATGGCTCGGTGCCTTCTGGTTATCCGTAGAGTTTAGAGCCTTGGCCTCCTCAACGTGGGGGTTGTGAACAGTATTGCTCGGTTGCGATCCTTGGGGTCGAGTGTGAAGACGGTGGGCTAACTGACCAATTTGGTTCTCGAGGCTCTTGAGAACCGAGAGTTGATTTCGAAGGAATAGGTCGGTTTGATCTTGTCTAGCCGTTGTCTTCTTATTGAAAGCGTTCTGCCCCTGGATAAACTTGTTCAGGTTGTCATCAGTGCTCGTGACTGGGACGATTGTCTTCACCGGTTTAGCAGGTTGAGTATCCTCAGTGGCGGTTAATGGAAGTGGTTGATTGTATGGAAGTTGTGGCTGTTGTGGGTACATCGGATATCGAGGCTGAAACCTTGGTGGTTGGTTGTTCCGTGGAGGAAACTGGGTTCCTCATGCTCTTGGCGGAGAAGTTCTAGCGAAGCCAGGTGGATTTTGTTGTCTGGTTGGGAATTGGGCATAGTAGACAGTTCCGTCAGTAGGATCTTCATACTCCACAGCGTATTCCTCGTTAGGATGATGGGCACAGTTCTGGCAAGCCTGAACTTGGTGAACCTGCTGCGGTTGCTTCTTCAGTTCTCCAATCTGCTTCGTTAGAGTTTCGATCTGCTCGCTCAGAGATTTTATGGCTTCAGCTTGCGCGGTGCTTGCAATAGGCAGGGATGAGGATTGCTCATCGGACTTCCAGTCGTGGTGATGCATCGTCATGTCTTCGATTAAGGCACATGCTTCATCGTCGGTTAACTTCATGAGGTTGCCTTGAGCAGCTGTGACAACCGTCAATTTAGGACTATAGTTTAGTGCCTAATCAAGTTTTAATACATGTAATTAGTTCTGTGTTAGGCTAATTAATGTATCAATTATTATATATTGTTGAATATATATCTACAATTGTGCGGTTTGTTTAAATCGCACGAGCTTTAAATCGAATGAATTTTGATACAATAAATACGGACGTTGGTGATCAATTTTATTAAATAACGCTATTATGTCAAAAATATTATTATTATAATATTACGTATTCATTCGTATCGTACAATCAGAAAGTTACACAACTTAAAATGTAAACGCGCAAACAAATTAACTTACCTTTTATAATTCAAATATTAAGTGGTTAGTAAAATATCTAAATAAAATTTAACGTAATAAATTGTATTTTAAAAAGTAACAACTAATATATAAAATAATTATTTAACGTTTTAACGACGGAGCAAACGAACACCGCACGGAGCGGGAACGCGGGGCGAAAATGGGGATTTAACCCCCACTTCCACCCACTTTCTTCCATTTCTCTTTTTCTCTATCTCTCACCTCTCTATTTTCTCTCAACAAAACCCAAACCAAAAATCATCAAAAATCGCAAAATAAACACCTCAAACGACCTCGGATCTTCAAGCCCCTTTACAATAAACGACCACCTCGCGACGATCTACACTTCTATCTTTCCGGAATTTCATTTCGGCGATTTGTAAGTTTCCGACACAACTCCGAAAACTCTCGTTTTTAAGATTTATAACTTGCTAGTTGTTTGTATAACCTTGTAATGTCCTAAAATGGGTTGGGTAAAAATATTAGGCCGATCGATGGCCGGAAAACTCGTTTTTGGAGTTGAAACTCCGATCAGACCCCGTACGTCGCATTTGGTCTGGAGCAGATGCGACGTAGCGACCTACGTCGCACTATATTCTCAACGTCGCATATAGCGACGCAGCGACCTACGTCGCACTATACCCCCACGTCGCATATAGCGACGCAGCCTATTACGTCGCATTGACTTGCGAACGTCGCACATAGCGACGCAGACCTTAACGTCGCAAAAAAAAACGAACCTACGTCGCATAAGCGACGTAGCACCCTACGTCGCTATTGACTTAGCACTGTTGACCTTAGCGACGTAACCCTTTACGTCGCAAAACTCTTACGTCGCAGCCTACGTCGCAGGCTACGTCGCACAAAACAGAATCTTCAAAACTCAAAATTTTCGAAGTCAAGTTACTGTAGCAATTCACTGTAGCAACAATATAATAACCTTTTGAACTATTGTTACAACCGTCACCAACGGGCCGTACGCGTTTTCAAAACATACTTCAAAATCAAACAAGTCGTTGTAACTTGTATCAATTTATTCAAACAAGTCGTTGTAACTTGTATCAATTTAAATCAAACAAGTCGTAGTAACTTGTAACAATACAATCAACCAAATCGGGGAAATTTGGACATTAAGTTAGACAAACAATTTCAATGGTAGTCTTTCGAGATACCAATACAATTAATAACAATTCAAGTGTCGTGGACACATTCAGGTTTCAAGTCTTTGGACACCAACACACTGCTAATTACTTCAAGTTTATTAAGTTAAACACATCAGGAATCAGGTGAGTCTCATAGCCCCTCTTTTACTGTTTTACTCAGGGGTGTGATATACTGCTCAACTTTTAACATGTGAACGCAAGTACCAACTTTTCAAATACTACATGAGTTTCAAGCTAATCAATTTAAAGTCCTCCATAAGCATAGTCTCTAGTATTTTATAGCGTGAATGTTAGTATATGATATCATATGGGATTGACAATCCTCATCCGGGTTAGCACGCACTAATCGGTCAAACGGATGTATTAGCATTTGGGAAGACGAGTGTTGATTAGGCACTCGTAGGAGGCAAATCATGTTAGGTTTCCTTAATTGGGCCTGACACATCAGTTAAGCTCAGACTATGTGCTCATGGACAGTATAACTTTTATTTTGCTTAAGTGCATTTTAAATTCATTATAAATCTTGCGGTTCTGACAATTATACATTGACATACAAACCTGTGAGCTCACCAGCGTTTTCGCTGACCCATTTTAGTATATATCACAGGTACCCAGCAGTAGGTTGACTGCACAAGCAGGGATTTCTAGCTCGAGTCAGCATACATACAATTAGAGATTGGACTGCATTATTATATTTTGTAAAAGTAATTATGCCATGTAATCTCTCAATTTCAGGAACCGAGCTAGTGAAATATTATTTTTGATGTAAACGTTAACTTATTAATACAAGTTTTAAACGACGCATATAGTGGTCGTTCATTATTATCTTTGTGCTTTGTATATTGATTAGTGGCACCCAAATCAAGCTTCCGCAAATCATTAACTTTGGGGGTGTCACAGATTGGTATCAGAGCCTAAGGTTATAGTGAACTAGGTTGCATTTAGTGGGCCTAGACTATGACCGTTAGGCAGTATTCCTTATTAGTTATGACTAGTTCAGGGATTACATCATACGACTTTAATTTAACATAGCCTGATCAACTATGTACAATTAAAGAAAGATGATGTGAAATCTGAAAGAGTTATGTTGAACAGGAATGCATTAGTTGACTCTGACCTCGAGAGAAACGGGACTCAAAACACTTCTGTGCTAGACACTTAATAGGTTATTATGTAATATACATATATATACATGAATAGACCTCATTACAACTTTAGGCTATATTATATTATATGAATATAGGCCTCTTTCTTTCAAAACGTTTTGTCTCGAAATGACAAACACACCACTAGTTCATCATACTCGGACTAGTATCTTATTTCATTTCCTTGTTCTTTCTTACCCAGCTTCATGCCTCCACGTCGTCAAATTACCCTTAGCGAAGCTGAGATCGCGGGAATCATTGCCCGCAGTGTGACCGAAGCCTTGGCTACCCGAACACCACCCGGTAGCGAGGACACGGCAACCAATACTCCACCACCCAAACCCTGCTCCTATAAGGACTTCCTTAGCTGTAAACCGCTATACTTCAAGGGCACGGAAGGTGCCATTGGTTTGATCCGTTGGATTGAGCGCATGGAATCTGTTTTCAGTCTCTGCGACTGCACTGAGAACAACAAGGTCAAATTCGCTGTTTACACCTTTCAGGAAGGTGCATCCACGTGGTGGAAAACCCACGCAAACTCTGTAGGCCTTGAGGTTGCAAACCGACTTCCTTGGGCCGAACTGAAGAAGAAGCTGACAGAAAAGTACTGTCCTGAAGAAGAATTGCATAGGCTGGAAGAAGAATTCTGGCATCTGGAAGTGCAGGGAAATGATGTCGCTGATTATACCACCAAGTTTCAGCAGTTTGCCTTATTATGCCCGGGTTTGGTCGAACCAGAAAGTAAGGGCATTAAGAAATACATTCGTGGACTCCCCGAGAACATCCAGGGAAACGTCGCCTCATCCAAACCAACCACTACTGAGAGTGCCATTCGATTGGCCCACGAACTCATGGCCCTAGTTGTCAGCCGTGAGACCTCCAACACCTCATCCTCCAACAAACGCAAATCCACTGAACACCACCACAACCCAAGCAAGAAAAACAACGCCATCCAAGTCTACACCTCCAACTCTGAAACCACCCGCAACTACACCGGGGACAGACCTTATTGTCCCAAGTGTAACTACCACCATTTTGGTCAGTGCGGTACTCCTTGCAACAACTGCAGGAGGCAAGGGCATTTGACTAAAGATTGCCGAGCTCCCAAATCCAACAACAACCCCTCTGACAGAAATACCCGACCACCTAAGTCCTGCTACGAATGTGGAAACCCAGGACACTTCAGGGATTCTTGCCCAAAGTTGAAGAATAAGGGCAACAACAACAACAACTCCCGCAACAACAACAACGCCAAAAGTACCGCTTTCGTGATCAACTCCGGAGACGCCCGTCTAGACCCGAATGTGGTCACGGGTATGTTCCTCCTCAACAATTTAACTGCTTCCATTCTGTTTGATACTGGTGCCGATAGGAGTTTTATTTCCGATGAATTTTGCCCTCTACTTGACATTTCACCTGTTGCTTTAGACGTTAAGTACACCGTAGAGCTAGCAAATGGCAAGCTGATAGAAACCGATAGTGTGATACCTAATTGCACTTTAAATCTAGCCGACGAAACCTTCCCCATAGATCTTATGCCTATTGAGATAGGAAGTTTCGATGTCATCGTAGGCATGGACTGGTTATCCAAACATCGCGCCGAAATCATCTGCTATGACAAAATTGTTCGCATACCTCTCACTGTCGGTAGAACCCTAGTCATACAGGGGGAGACCGGAGGGACGAGGCTCAACCTCATATCTTGTTTAAAAACCCGAAAATTTCTGAGAAAGGGTTATCCTGCAATCCTCGCGCACATCATGGAGAAAAAGTCGGAGGAGAAGCGACTTGAGGATGTTCCAATTGTTCGAGACTTTCCAGAAGTCTTTCCTGAAGAACTACCTGGTCTACCACCACCAAGACAGGTTGAGTTCTCAATCGATCTTGTACCAGGTGCTGCGCCTGTGGCCCGAGCACCATACCGTTTAGCTCCATCCGAACTTCAGGAGTTGTCCACCCAGTTACAGGAACTCCTGGAACGAGGGTTTATCAGGCCGAGTTCTTCACCTTGGGGAGCTCCGGTCCTATTCGTTAAGAAGAAAGATGGTTCCTTTCGAATGTGTATCGACTATCGAGAGTTGAACAAGTTAACTGTCAAGAACCGGTATCCACTTCCTCGAATCGATGATTTGTTCGACCAACTGCAAGGGTCGAGTTGTTATTCAAAGATTGATCTCCGATCCGGTTATCATCAATTGCGTGTTCGCGATGCCGATATTCCAAAAACCGCTTTCAGAACCCGTTACGGGCATTACGAATTCCAAGTGATGCCATTCGGCCTAACCAATGCACCGGCGGTATTCATGGATCTTATGAATCGGGTGTGCAAGCCTTATCTTGACAAATTTGTCATTGTCTTCATCGACGACATCCTTATATATTCACGAAACAAAGAAGAACACGAGCAACATCTCAAAACCATCCTTGAACTGCTTAAACACGAGGAGCTCTATGCCAAGTTCTCTAAGTGTGAGTTCTGGATCAAAACCGTTCAATTCCTTGGTCACGTGATTGACAGTCAGGGGATTCACGTTGACCCGTCAAAAATCGAGGCTATCAAAGATTGGCAATCGCCAACCACTCCAACCGAAGTACGGCAGTTTTTGGGACTTGCCGGGTACTATCGAAGATTCATTGAAAATTTCTCCAAGATAGCCATACCACTCACGACTCTGACCCAGAAAGACAAAAAGTTTGACTGGACTGAGAAACAAGAGTCGGCATTTCAACTCTTAAAGCAAAAGCTTTGCAGTGCTCCTATCCTCTCATTACCCGAAGGCACTGATGACTTCGTGGTATACTGCGATGCTTCACATCTAGGTCTCGGTTGTGTGCTTATGCAACGAGACAAAGTCATAGCTTATGCTTCCCGACAGCTCAAGATTCATGAAAAAAATTACACCACCCACGACCTCGAGCTAGGAGCTGTCGTTTTTGCCCTCAAAATCTGGAGACATTACCTTTATGGTACCAGATGTACAATCTTTACCGACCATAAAAGCCTTCAACACATATTCGATCAGAAGGATCTCAACATGAGGCAACGTCGATGGGTCGAGTTGCTTACCGATTACGACTGTGAACTCAAATATCATCCAGGCAAAGCAAATGTTGTTGCTGACGCCCTCAGTCGAAAAGAGCGAGTGAAACCACTTCGGGTTCGAGCCCTCAGTATGACCATTCACAACAATTTAAACATTCAAATTCTCACTGCTCAACTCGAAGCCTTAAAACCCGAGAATGTCAAAGATGAAGCCTTGCGAGGCATGGATAAACAATTCGAAGTCAAACCTAACGGGATTAGGTATTTCTCAAACCGAATCTGGATGCCTAAATTTGGGAACCTACGAGACTTGGTGATGGATGAAGCTCACAAGTCCAAATACTCTATCCATCCGGGATCTGATAAAATGTACCACGGTATCAAGGACTTCTACTGGTGGCCGAACATGAAAGCTGAAATCGCCACCTATGTCAGCAAGTGCCTTACTTGCTCCAAAGTCAAAATCGAATATCAAAAACCTTCTGGTTTACTTCAACAACCCAGTCTCCCTGAATGGAAATGGGAACAAATTGCCATGGACTTCATAACCAAACTACCTCGATCCTCGAACGGTTGCGATACCATTTGGGTGATCGTGGATCGTCTCACCAAATCTGCTCACTTCCTGGCAATCAAGGAATCCGACAAAATGGAACGCCTCACCAACATTTATCTAAAGGAAATCGTGACCAAACACGGTGTTCCAATTTCAATTATCTCCGATAGAGATAGTCGTTTCACTTCACAATTTTGGCAATCACTTCAAAAATCTCTGGGTACTCGACTTGATATGAGTACCGCATACCATCCTCAAACCGACGGCCAAAGTGAACGAACTATTCAAACACTGGAAGACATGCTACGGGCCTGCGTAGTAGACTTCGGTGTAAACTGGGAAAAACATCTACCATTGTGCGAGTTCTCGTACAACAACAGTTATCATACCAGCATCAAGGCTGCTCCCTTCGAGGCACTGTACGGTCGTAAGTGCCGTTCACCTATCTGTTGGACCGAAGTTGGGGATAGCCAACTCACAGGTCCAGAAATCATTCACGAGACGACCGAGAGAATCGTTGAAATTCAGAACAAGCTCAAAGCCGCGCGTGATCGTCAGAAAAGTTATGCTGACGTGAGACGCAAACCACTCGAGTTCCAGGTTGGGGATCGAGTTCTACTCAAAGTATCTCCTTGGAAAGGCGTCATCCGATTTGGCAAACGAGGGAAGTTGAATCCCAGATACATTGGACCATTCGAGATCCTCGAAAGGATTGGTCCAGTGGCTTATCGATTGCAGCTGCCATCTGAACTCAGCAGCGTACATCCCACTTTTCATGTTTCAAATCTGAAGAAGTGTCTGTCTGATGAAGCACTTATCATTCCACTCGATGAAATTCGAGTTGACGAGAAACTTCACTTTGTTGAGGAACCCGCTGAAATCATGGACCGTGAGGTCAAACAACTTAAACAAAGTCGTATTCCCATTGTCAAGGTTAGGTGGAATTCGCGACGTGGTCCGGAATTTACCTGGGAACGGGAAGACCAAATGCGACTCAAGTATCCTCAACTCTTCACTGACTCCACATCAAACACGACTACAACATAAATTTCGGGACGAAATTCTTCTAACAGGGGGAGAATGTGACAACCGTCAATTTAGGACTATAGTTTAGTGCCTAATCAAGTTTTAATACATGTAATTAGTTCTGTGTTAGGCTAATTAATGTATCAATTATTATATATTGTTGAATATATATCTACAATTGTGCGGTTTGTTTAAATCGCACGAGCTTTAAATCGAATGAATTTTGATACAATAAATACGGACGTTGGTGATCAATTTTATTAAATAACGCTATTATGTCAAAAATATTATTATTATAATATTACGTATTCATTCGTATCGTACAATCAGAAAGTTACACAACTTAAAATGTAAACGCGCAAACAAATTAACTTACCTTTTATAATTCAAATATTAAGTGGTTAGTAAAATATCTAAATAAAATTTAACGTAATAAATTGTATTTTAAAAAGTAACAACTAATATATAAAATAATTATTTAACGTTTTAACGACGGAGCAAACGAACACCGCACGGAGCGGGAACGCGGGGCGAAAATGGGGATTTAACCCCCACTTCCACCCACTTTCTTCCATTTCTCTTTTTCTCTATCTCTCACCTCTCTATTTTCTCTCAACAAAACCCAAACCAAAAATCATCAAAAATCGCAAAATAAACACCTCAAACGACCTCGGATCTTCAAGCCCCTTTACAATAAACGACCACCTCGCGACGATCTACACTTCTATCTTTCCGGAATTTCATTTCGGCGATTTGTAAGTTTCCGACACAACTCCGAAAACTCTCGTTTTTAAGATTTATAACTTGCTAGTTGTTTGTATAACCTTGTAATGTCCTAAAATGGGTTGGGTAAAAATATTAGGCCGATCGATGGCCGGAAAACTCGTTTTTGGAGTTGAAACTCCGATCAGACCCCGTACGTCGCATTTGGTCTGGAGCAGATGCGACGTAGCGACCTACGTCGCACTATATTCTCAACGTCGCATATAGCGACGCAGCGACCTACGTCGCACTATACCCCCACGTCGCATATAGCGACGCAGCCTATTACGTCGCATTGACTTGCGAACGTCGCACATAGCGACGCAGACCTTAACGTCGCAAAAAAAAACGAACCTACGTCGCATAAGCGACGTAGCACCCTACGTCGCTATTGACTTAGCACTGTTGACCTTAGCGACGTAACCCTTTACGTCGCAAAACTCTTACGTCGCAGCCTACGTCGCAGGCTACGTCGCACAAAACAGAATCTTCAAAACTCAAAATTTTCGAAGTCAAGTTACTGTAGCAATTCACTGTAGCAACAATATAATAACCTTTTGAACTATTGTTACAACCGTCACCAACGGGCCGTACGCGTTTTCAAAACATACTTCAAAATCAAACAAGTCGTTGTAACTTGTATCAATTTATTCAAACAAGTCGTTGTAACTTGTATCAATTTAAATCAAACAAGTCGTAGTAACTTGTAACAATACAATCAACCAAATCGGGGAAATTTGGACATTAAGTTAGACAAACAATTTCAATGGTAGTCTTTCGAGATACCAATACAATTAATAACAATTCAAGTGTCGTGGACACATTCAGGTTTCAAGTCTTTGGACACCAACACACTGCTAATTACTTCAAGTTTATTAAGTTAAACACATCAGGAATCAGGTGAGTCTCATAGCCCCTCTTTTACTGTTTTACTCAGGGGTGTGATATACTGCTCAACTTTTAACATGTGAACGCAAGTACCAACTTTTCAAATACTACATGAGTTTCAAGCTAATCAATTTAAAGTCCTCCATAAGCATAGTCTCTAGTATTTTATAGCGTGAATGTTAGTATATGATATCATATGGGATTGACAATCCTCATCCGGGTTAGCACGCACTAATCGGTCAAACGGATGTATTAGCATTTGGGAAGACGAGTGTTGATTAGGCACTCGTAGGAGGCAAATCATGTTAGGTTTCCTTAATTGGGCCTGACACATCAGTTAAGCTCAGACTATGTGCTCATGGACAGTATAACTTTTATTTTGCTTAAGTGCATTTTAAATTCATTATAAATCTTGCGGTTCTGACAATTATACATTGACATACAAACCTGTGAGCTCACCAGCGTTTTCGCTGACCCATTTTAGTATATATCACAGGTACCCAGCAGTAGGTTGACTGCACAAGCAGGGATTTCTAGCTCGAGTCAGCATACATACAATTAGAGATTGGACTGCATTATTATATTTTGTAAAAGTAATTATGCCATGTAATCTCTCAATTTCAGGAACCGAGCTAGTGAAATATTATTTTTGATGTAAACGTTAACTTATTAATACAAGTTTTAAACGACGCATATAGTGGTCGTTCATTATTATCTTTGTGCTTTGTATATTGATTAGTGGCACCCAAATCAAGCTTCCGCAAATCATTAACTTTGGGGGTGTCACAGCAGCTGCGTCAAGCGTGATGCGATGGATATGATTGAGACCATTATAGAAAGTATAGAGTTTATCAGTTTTGGTCATCTGGTAGTTGGGACATCTTCTCACCAAACTCTTGAATCGCTCCCATACTGAGTAGATTGACTCCTCGTGAGCTTGTGAAAAGTTCGCGATGTCATTCTTGGCTTTAGTTTGTTTGGACGGAGGGAAATATTTCATAAGGAATTTGTTTCCCATGTCCTCCCATGAGGTAATTGATCCGGTGTCAAGTCCCTCAAACCAGCTCAAAGCATGTAAAGCGAGAGAAAAGGGGAACAGGTGTAGGCAAAGTATGTCCTGATCGACCCCATTCTGCTTATACGAGTTGGAGATTTGAACGAATTTGTTAATGTGAGCGTTGGGATCTTCACGGGGTAGTCCGTGGAATTGGCAGTTGTCCTTGATGAGTTGGACGATGTGGTATTTGAGTTCGAAAGATGGTACGTCGATCACTGGATAGCTAATCGGTCCTCCTCGTCCTTCGATGGATGGTTTGGTACTGTCGGCGAGAGTAACACGAGCAGCCATTGGTGGAAAACGGGAACGTCTTTCTTTGCGGATGGTACGGATAATCGACTCAGGATTGGGTACGAAAATGAGAGGTTCAGATCCGGCTGATCGGGTCGAATATCGTTGTTGATTGTGGGAAAGAATTTTCGGTGGTTACGAGAGAGAAATCTAATCTACGGGTATCACTAAAGAGAAAGTTCATCGGGACGCCTCAGAATCTTACGATTAACTTACCCGGCAGCGGCGCCAAAAACTTGTCGCGCCCCCAGCAGTCACGGTCGTTGTCGTGACTGACGAGAGCACGACGGGGTGGAAGTTTTAAAATTTATATTTTGCTGGGGACCTAAGTTCTACTAGATCTGTATAGCTGAAGTATGACCTAGGGTCGTTCTGAAGAGTTAACCGTATTGTGAAACGACTTGTCGGGACGAAAGTTCAAATTAGCGATGGTTTGAAAATAGTTTTGAGTGGGGGTGTTATACTTAGGTCCGTAATTAAAATTAAAACTAATTAAAGCAGTAAATAGAAAATGTAGGTTGAATCAGTATAGGGGGACTTGTGTTTGTTATGACTTTGTTAGCTTTTACGTGGGGTGATGCTGTATTGGGGTTTTATATTTGAAAACGTCTTTTAAGATTTGTGTCTTGCGTTCACGTAGATACCTTGTGGTGTAAACACTAGTACCCTACTGATCAGATAAACCAACCAGTATGTCACTGAGTACTAGGCTGCCAAGATTCTGATCAGATCGGACTGTCTTGAAACCCCCCTCACCGTCTCTTATGATGAGACCAAGTGACCCTCCAGATGGGGTGCAGGAATAAGGCGACAGTCCGCAATTTATCCACTGATCTTTCTTAACACAGACAAAGATATCTAAGCTAGACGAGGCATTTAAGATTTAAGACAGGTGGTGACTGATTAACAGATACATTAATGGTCGTGATTGAGTTCAGAGATATTCGGATGTGATACAGTCTTCAACCCACAGAGTTTTCCACAGTTACATAGTGTATTCACCCGTATTACGGTCTTTCCTGGATCACAGACTATGCTAGGATGCAACACAGTATACAGCCTTCGACCTTTCCGTAGTTTGTACGTGTTTGTATTCCACCAAAGGTGTTTCCAACGTTAAACCGGATACTCAGTCGTATTAGGGCTTTAACTGGGATACATACTTTACAGCCATCTGAACTCAATATATCTAAGCTTGTATTACAGTAAAACCATCTATGATAGCTAAACAACCTGTTCACTTTATAATCCCAAACCAATAAATCCCTGATTAATTCACAGTGTACTATACGATAGGTAGACAGTATTTCCATTGCTTCAAAATCAGACCATGTTATTTTAAGAAAACATAGATAGGTAGTGACCGTTTGACTAAGGGTCGCGAGTCCTTGACATAAAGGTTCTAACCACGTTTATTGGAGGAAAGGTGTTAGTTTAGTTTAAAATCATAAATGTATAGTTAACAGTGCACCGGTTTTCAATACTTAACAATTGGGATCATTATTACACAACGGATTGTGCCCACGACTTTCATAGCTTCCACGTTCCGTACTACACACATTCGTGATGTTTCCGGCGCTATACAAATGAAAGCCGTATAACGTTACCTCCATTGTTTCATAACGATGTTACCCCAATTGTATTTAAAGTAGCATCACCCAAAGTATTAACAAGCTAACTACATCATAACAAACACAATAGCTAATCTACTCACTAATCATGGCAATGTATCCTAAATCAAACATAATAATAGCATGCAACATTATGAAAGATAAGGATAGAAATAACCGAAAGTAATGCGTAGATTGAATAACAGCTGAAAGATTACACGGACAGAGCTCCTAAATATCTCGAACAATATTACAAAGGAGATCCTCCAAGAATTCCAACTCTATTACAAAAGCTACCCTACTAATCCTCCTCTAACTCCTAAGAGTAGTGCTAGAGAGAGGATGCTAATTTCCTACTAATTCTCCTCTAACTCCTAAGAGTAGTGCTAGAGAGAGAATGCTAACCTAATTCTAGAGAGAGAATGAGAATGAGATGAGAGGTGTGTGAAAATGAGAAATGGAGGTGACTATTTATAGGGAAAGTAGGAAAGCCTTGGTACAAGTCTTGAAGCATCAAATACAAGCATCAAAGCAGCATACGGGACAAGCGGACCAAGGGGGGGTCAAACGGCACCTCACAAGGCAAACACCCCCATATACGGCACCCATAGGGCCGTATACGGCACCTAGAGTACCGTATACGGTACCTAGGTGTCCAGGGGCGTTGGTGCTCCATTTGGCCTCCGCCGATTTCTCGGTTGCTTGGTTCGTCCGTATCTTCTTTGTTTGGGCTCCGATTTGCTTGATTCTTGCGCCGTTGGCTTCGTTTTTCTGTTACGCTTCTAATGGCACTGAGTTTGCCAAATTTGGAGGTGTTTAATTTTGCGTGTTCCGTATGACCTCGACGAGCTTCCAGACTTTGTATCTTCTCCGTCTTTCGTCCGTTTCTTCTGATTCTTTCACCTCCGGTCTTGGATTTCCCTATGGAATCATAAAATATGAATTAAGATCTAATTCCATAAGTAAATTAAGAAGGGGATATTTAAGGTGACATTATTTGCCTCGTTTTGCGTGATAAACGGATGTTTTTGGTGATTTTAACAGCAACGCCCATAATTAGACTACTTTGGTGATTTTAAGTAAATAATAGATGTTTTAAGATGAATTCACCAAATATAAGTCCAATAAGTGCAGAATAGTGTGCCTAAAAACATGACTTTTTAGGTCACATCAGTAAGTAATGGAAACAACTTCCACATATCTTTACAAAGGCTTATACCACATAATTGATGGGTTTTCTATTCCCTAATAGCCTGAACTTGGTGAACCTGCTGCGGTTGCTTCTTCAGTTCTCCAATCTGCTTCGTTAGAGTTTCGATCTGCTCGCTCAGAGATTTTATGGCTTCAGCTTGCGCGGTGCTTGCAATAGGCAGGGATGAGGATTGCTCATCGGACTTCCAGTCGTGGTGATGCATCGTCATGTCTTCGATTAAGGCACATGCTTCATCGTCGGTTAACTTCATGAGGTTGCCTTGAGCAGCTGCGTCAAGCGTGATGCGATGGATATGATTGAGACCATTATAGAAAGTATAGAGTTTATCAGTTTTGGTCATCTGGTAGTTGGGACATCTTCTCACCAAACTCTTGAATCGCTCCCATACTGAGTAGATTGACTCCTCGTGAGCTTGTGAAAAGTTCGCGATGTCATTCTTGGCTTTAGTTTGTTTGGACGGAGGGAAATATTTCATAAGGAATTTGTTTCCCATGTCCTCCCATGAGGTAATTGATCCGGTGTCAAGTCCCTCAAACCAGCTCAAAGCATGTAAAGCGAGAGAAAAGGGGAACAGGTGTAGGCAAAGTATGTCCTGATCGACCCCATTCTGCTTATACGAGTTGGAGATTTGAACGAATTTGTTAATGTGAGCGTTGGGATCTTCACGGGGTAGTCCGTGGAATTGGCAGTTGTCCTTGATGAGTTGGACGATGTGGTATTTGAGTTCGAAAGATGGTACGTCGATCACTGGATAGCTAATCGGTCCTCCTCGTCCTTCGATGGATGGTTTGGTACTGTCGGCGAGAGTAACACGAGCAGCCATTGGTGGAAAACGGGAACGTCTTTCTTTGCGGATGGTACGGATAATCGACTCAGGATTGGGTACGAAAATGAGAGGTTCAGATCCGGCTGATCGGGTCGAATATCGTTGTTGATTGTGGGAAAGAATTTTCGGTGGTTACGAGAGAGAAATCTAATCTACGGGTATCACTAAAGAGAAAGTTCATCGGGACGCCTCAGAATCTTACGATTAACTTACCCGGCAGCGGCGCCAAAAACTTGTC
The DNA here is from genome assembly GCA_949592205.1 of Helichrysum umbraculigerum. Classification (NCBI taxonomy): domain Eukaryota; kingdom Viridiplantae; phylum Streptophyta; class Magnoliopsida; order Asterales; family Asteraceae; genus Helichrysum; species Helichrysum umbraculigerum. The sequence goes on along the minus strand of CATIUR010000003.1, from coordinate 57,010,443 downwards.
GCGCCCCCAGCAGTCACGGTCGTTGTCGTGACTGACGAGAGCACGACGGGGTGGAAGTTTTAAAATTTATATTTTGCTGGGGACCTAAGTTCTACTAGATCTGTATAGCTGAAGTATGACCTAGGGTCGTTCTGAAGAGTTAACCGTATTGTGAAACGACTTGTCGGGACGAAAGTTCAAATTAGCGATGGTTTGAAAATAGTTTTGAGTGGGGGTGTTATACTTAGGTCCGTAATTAAAATTAAAACTAATTAAAGCAGTAAATAGAAAATGTAGGTTGAATCAGTATAGGGGGACTTGTGTTTGTTATGACTTTGTTAGCTTTTACGTGGGGTGATGCTGTATTGGGGTTTTATATTTGAAAACGTCTTTTAAGATTTGTGTCTTGCGTTCACGTAGATACCTTGTGGTGTAAACACTAGTACCCTACTGATCAGATAAACCAACCAGTATGTCACTGAGTACTAGGCTGCCAAGATTCTGATCAGATCGGACTGTCTTGAAACCCCCCTCACCGTCTCTTATGATGAGACCAAGTGACCCTCCAGATGGGGTGCAGGAATAAGGCGACAGTCGGCAATTTATCCACTGATCTTTCTTAACACAGACAAAGATATCTAAGCTAGACGAGGCATTTAAGATTTAAGACAGGTGGTGACTGATTAACAGATACATTAATGGTCGTGATTGAGTTCAGAGATATTCGGATGTGATACAGTCTTCAACCCACAGAGTTTTCCACAGTTACATAGTGTATTCACCCGTATTACGGTCTTTCCTGGATCACAGACTATGCTAGGATGCAACACAGTATACAGCCTTCGACCTTTCCGTAGTTTGTACGTGTTTGTATTCCACCAAAGGTGTTTCCAACGTTAAACCGGATACTCAGTCGTATTAGGGCTTTAACTGGGATACATACTTTACAGCCATCTGAACTCAATATATCTAAGCTTGTATTACAGTAAAACCATCTATGATAGCTAAACAACCTGTTCACTTTATAATCCCAAACCAATAAATCCCTGATTAATTCACAGTGTACTATACGATAGGTAGACAGTATTTCCATTGCTTCAAAATCAGACCATGTTATTTTAAGAAAACATAGATAGGTAGTGACCGTTTGACTAAGGGTCGCGAGTCCTTGACATAAAGGTTCTAACCACGTTTATTGGAGGAAAGGTGTTAGTTTAGTTTAAAATCATAAATGTATAGTTAACAGTGCACCGGTTTTCAATACTTAACAATTGGGATCATTATTACACAACGGATTGTGCCCACGACTTTCATAGCTTCCACGTTCCGTACTACACACATTCGTGATGTTTCCGGCGCTATACAAATGAAAGCCGTATAACGTTACCTCCATTGTTTCATAACGATGTTACCCCAATTGTATTTAAAGTAGCATCACCCAAAGTATTAACAAGCTAACTACATCATAACAAACACAATAGCTAATCTACTCACTAATCATGGCAATGTATCCTAAATCAAACATAATAATAGCATGCAACATTATGAAAGATAAGGATAGAAATAACCGAAAGTAATGCGTAGATTGAATAACAGCTGAAAGATTACACGGACAGAGCTCCTAAATATCTCGAACAATATTACAAAGGAGATCCTCCAAGAATTCCAACTCTATTACAAAAGCTACCCTACTAATCCTCCTCTAACTCCTAAGAGTAGTGCTAGAGAGAGGATGCTAATTTCCTACTAATTCTCCTCTAACTCCTAAGAGTAGTGCTAGAGAGAGAATGCTAACCTAATTCTAGAGAGAGAATGAGAATGAGATGAGAGGTGTGTGAAAATGAGAAATGGAGGTGACTATTTATAGGGAAAGTAGGAAAGCCTTGGTACAAGTCTTGAAGCATCAAATACAAGCATCAAAGCAGCATACGGGACAAGCGGACCAAGGGGGGGTCAAACGGCACCTCACAAGGCAAACACCCCCGTATACGGCACCCATAGGGCCGTATGCGGCACCTAGAGTACCGTATACGGTACCTAGGTGTCCAGGGGCGTTGGTGCTCCATTTGGCCTCCGCCGATTTCTCGGTTGCTTGGTTCGTCCGTATCTTCTTTGTTTGGGCTCCGATTTGCTTGATTCTTGCGCCGTTGGCTTCGTTTTTCTGTTACACTTCTAATGGCACTGAGTTTGCCAAATTTGGAGGTGTTTAATTTTGCGTGTTCCGTATGACCTCGACGAGCTTCCAGACTTTGTATCTTCTCCGTCTTTCGTCCGTTTCTTCTGATTCTTTCACCTCCGGTCTTGGATTTCCCTATGGAATCATAAAATATGAATTAAGATCTAATTCCATAAGTAAATTAAGAAGGGGATATTTAAGGTGACATTATTTGCCTCGTTTTGCGTGATAAACGGATGTTTTTGGTGATTTTAACAGCAACGCCCATAATTAGACTACTTTGGTGATTTTAAGTAAATAATAGATGTTTTAAGATGAATTCACCAAATATAAGTCCAATAAGTGCAGAATAGTGTGCCTAAAAACATGACTTTTTAGGTCACATCAGTAAGTAATGGAAACAACTTCCACATATCTTTACAAAGGCTTATACCACATAATTGATGGGTTTTCTATTCCCTAATACCCTACTCGATTAGTATACGCAGCGGAAATTCAATAATTTAATCTAGGGCAAAAGGAAACTAAAACCCTAAAGGATCTTAACTTTAATAAATAAAGCAATAACAAAATAGATAATAAGAAAAATACTAACCTTGGAGAAAATCGGATTTCTCACACGCAGACCACCAAGCAGAACTTCCTTAGTTGGAGGTGAGTACCCAAACCAGAATACCTCTAATGCTTCACACCCAAGAACCCCAGAGAAAGAATTGACTTTGAACCGAAAATCGGTGTAAATTCGTATGTTCTAAGGTATAGGCTAGACCTTTATTTATATAGGAGAGAAAAACTCTTCGGTTTGCAGAAATCGACTTCCAGCCGCCGGATGACCTTCCAGCCGACGGTTGGGCTTGCTTTCTGCCCAAGTACCCAGGATCCGACCCGTGTGCTCCACCGCCTTAGTAAACCTAATCCCAGCTGCCGGCTGGACCTTCCAACCGGCGGTTGGAATGTGGCTTCCAGATCCTTACACCTTTTAATTACTTTTGATTTCTAATTAATAAATTAGTAAACCAATTAATTAAATATAATACTAATACCAATAAATATTATTCCTTATTCATTTCTCTTAACTGTTCATTGAGGGCAACCCAAAAAGGATTATACTTTTAATGATATTCTTACCAATTAGTTATGAAGTTGGAAACTATATCAAACAATAATACCATATACTTTCACTTAACAAAAGTTCTATTAATTCTTACCATTTAGCATGTATACATATTACATGCTAAAACAACAACATAATCAATCAATAACATATGAAATCAACAATAAAACATAAACGATACTTCCACCCGGTTATATGAACCTCTTGCTCGGAAGCAATCCGGAACTTATAACCATTACCCATTTAACCCCCATATCACTCACCTTAGCTTTTTAGACAATTGGGCGACTTAACACTTGTTTAGAGACTTCACACCTTTCAATCACCTATCATATAACATATAAATGTAACAACACACTTAGCATCACATGAGAATCATTATTAACACTTAACTTTCGTAAGTTGATATTTGAATCAACTAACATAACTTTCTCTTACATAAAATCTTTATCTTAAACCTTACATACTTGACTTATTCACTTTAATTATGATTAATTATCATCACAATCATTCTTACTACTTGTAATTAAGTAGATTTCTACTAGTTCATAAGATCATGATCACCTTTGGTTAACTCAACAACTTTTATCATCATAATCATAATTACTTCAAACATTAATTCACTTGAATTACCACTTTGTTTATAATTAACTACCATAATAACCTTCATAACCAATACTTAGAATGTATTAACACTCGAATCAAACATTTATACAAAAACCCACTTTCATCAATAATGAACATAATTACAATTCATGACCTTTAGCTTGTATTAGTGTTAACATACATTCCTTAAAGCTTGGTTAACAACAATTAAGCAAAAACTATCATCAATTTCATCTTAGAAATCATTAATCGCTATAAGTTCTCAAAACCTATTTTCTAGGTTAGAGAATCAAAGAATAATCACTTACCATGTGTTAGAGAAGATAAAAAGGAGATTAATCGAATGATTCTAACTTCAATCTAATGTTTGATTGTTGATTCCTTTATCCCTTCTAGCTTCTTGTGTTTCTTCCTTTCTTTCTTTTGATTTTCTAGAACGTATGTGTGTATAGATGTGTATGAAACAAGCCGACTTACATATGTGTGTGTAATATAAGTTAGAAATTTTACTCCCCGTACTTATCATTGTCTGGAACTTTAAAACCGACTTACGGTTATTACTATTTTATTTTACCTAAAATAATAATAACTTAAAAGAATTACTTTTACATTTACCACAATAATAATTTAAAATTTGGGGTGTTACAGTTTTCGTTTTTATTCAAGAATTATAGCAAACACTTGGTGTGCAAGAGAGAATAAGTGGTTATTAAACAAATTGTTACTAAAACGTACAACAAAAATTTCTCAAATATGTATGGATGAACATGAATATTGAGACGAAAAAGAAGCAAGTATATAATGAGAAAAACAAAAATTAACCTTGGTAATCTCTTGTATATGGAAATTCAGTGAGGATAGCAATAGATTGGTTATAGATACCTTATTTTTAGGCTCGATTATAATCAGACAACTGTCGCAGTCCCAGCGGTCGGGTTTTAGAATCCGAGTCGTTGCACCGACGGCTACCGAGACGCACAACGGGTTGAAAGTTTTAAAAATTTATATTTGCTGGGCTCAAACTATTCAAGCTACCTACCTTGTGGGTAAGGTGGCAAGTATAACTCGAGTGTCGTCCAAAATCGGAACTAATTGAATTGAATTGGAACCTACCAAAGATAACTTGACAATAGGATGGGTTTAAAACAAGGTAGGTATGGGTTTTGGTTTTATCTAATCTAACCTAAAGACAGAAATTAAAGTGCAGAAAAGTAAACGATAATATAAGCAGCAGGTAGAGAGTGATTGCTGAAACTTCGAGGATTAGGGTTTCGGGATGATATTATATTGATGATAGGTGATTACTCTGGTTAAGAATCTTCTAAACAGTCGGTGTAAACACTAGGACCCTACGTCTAGGTGTAACCCTAAAGCATATGTCACTGAATCCTAGGCTATCCTGATTCTGGTCAGATGGGACTGTCTTCAGACCCACCTCACCGTCTCTTTCGGAGACCAAGCGACCCTCTGAATGGGGTTAAGGAATAAGGCGACAGTCCACAACACTGACTTTTCTTAACACCTATGTCTATCCAATTTTAACAGAGTAATACTGGTTGTATGCTGAATAAGTTAAACTATCGGTTAAGTAGAGTTTAGGGGTTTTAAGCATCTGGGAACACAGCCGGCATCCTTGCTTTCATTTCCTAACTCATGTTTTATCTGTTTTAGTTCTAATACTTCCGTCATGGATTAGACCCTCCTTTGCCATCGGTCGTTCATCCCTAGGCATGCGTACAGTGTATAGTGACCTTATTTTCCACAGTTTCTAACCCTAGGTATATCTACGGTGTTGTAAAGACCTAATGTATCTTTACACAGCTTTATAACCAGAGGTAGTTTAACGGTGTACTATAGCATTTTCATGGCTTAACAAGACCTAGGCCCGTGTCTGGAAGCGTTGCTTCCAGGTAATCCACGGTGAGATAGTCTACCGGCATTTCCTTGGCTTCCACGTATTTGTACTCTACCAGCGGTATTTCCAACGCTATACCAAGTATTCTGACGTGTTATGGCGATCTCACAGTTTCATACAAACAGGAGATAACTGTGTATTCGTAGTTAGGGTTGATCAGATCCTATCCTAAGGCAACAGTCACGTGAGAAACCAGAAAGGGTGATTAATTAAGTCTACATCCAGGATAAGTCTAAACATGTATGCAGCATAACAACTACCGATCATATATAAGATATATTAATTAAACATCATCCCTAATCCTAACATCTACATTTCAACAATCACATATTAATCTAGCTAATCAGCATGGCAACAATCATAGATCGTACTGAAATAATATGCAAAGTAAACATTATAACAGTAAGAAAGTAAGATAATATCACCGGATTAGAAGAGTAATACTGAGGATTACAACAGTCTGACTTGAATAATCTTGCTACAGCTTGATTACCCAATTACAACTTTCCTCCAGCTCTAACCGCTAACTTATATCTCTCTAGTTCTCCTCTAACTCCTAAGAGTAGTGCTAGAGAGAAAAACTAGAGAGAGAACTAACTACAAGAATAATTCTCCTCTAACTCCTAAGAGTAGTGCTAGAGAGAGAAAGAGAAGAATGGTGTAAGGTGTGTTTTGAAATGGTGGAATGAATGAGGTATTTATAGGAGAAGCTAGTTGGTCTTGGTACAAGTCTTGAAGCATGAAATACAAGCATCCAAGCAGCATACGGGACCATCGGAACAAGGGGGCAAACGGCACCTCACAAGCATCAAGACCCCGTATACGGCACCCCAAGGGCCGTATACGGCACCTAGGGTACCGTATACGGTACCTAGGGCCAAGGGGGGGGGGGGGGGGGTTGGTGCTTGGTTTGGCCTCCGCTTGTTTCTCGGTTGCTTGGTTCGTCCGTATCTTCTTCGTTTGGGCTCCGATTTGCTTGATTCTTGCGCCGTTGGCTTCGTTATTCCGTTACGCTTCTAATGACACTGAGTTTGCCAAATTTGGAAGTGTTTGACTTTTGCGTGTTCCGGATGACGATCAGCGGGCTTCTAGACTGCACATCTTCTTTGTTCTTCACCCGTTCCTCTTGATTCTTTCACCACCGATCTTGGATTTTCCTATTGAATCATAAAATATGTATTAAGATATACTTTGATAGGATAATCAAGAATGGAATATTTAAGGTGATTGTTTTTGCCTCGGTTTGCGTGCAAATTGGATGTTTTTACTGATTTTTGTAGCAACGCCCGTGTTTAGACTACCTTGGTGATTTTTGATGATAAATGATTGTTTTGAAATGTTTTCACCAAAGAATAGTCCAAAAATTGCGGAAATAAGTACTTAAAAACATGACTTTTTGGGTCACATCAAGTATCCCACACTTAAGCGTTGCTTGTCCTCAAGCAACACTCAGTTGTGTCCCTGTGAATACATTTTATAGATTTTAGGTGAGTTAGAGCACCTCTAAAAAGTTACGACTTTGTCATATGGGAAATTATTTAGAGAACATAGGGAAAGCTAAGATGATCCTTTCAGAAATAAGTATTGACTTTCCCAGGCATACTTTCCAAATCTCGTGATCTTGGATTATACATGACTAGGCGATCTCACTAAAGGTGGTCACTCAATTCACTCAGAGTGTATCGGGTTTCCTATCAATCTAGCACAATCGAAATCGCTCAAATAGCCAGTCATGCAGCACTCATCATCATAAGCTTGGTCGAGAATCGGATCTCCACCACTTAGGAAGAGGACGGCGCTAATTATCCCAAGACATTCAAGTGGGTTGTAATGTTTGTGAGGGTTCAGGGGTATGGATAGTGGTGATTTTTGGTTGTAAGGGGTTGCTTATCATGGGCATTATTAGAATCATGAAAAACTTATTGTAGAACGGATAAGATAGCTACTCGTATTTCATTGAATCTTTCTTTGAAAGATTGATACTCTGAAGCACTTTAGCTTTATTTTCTTTTCTTTTTTTTTCTTTCTTTTTCTACTTTTTATTTTCTTTTCTTTCTTCAAAACTTCTTTGCCAGAGTACTTCCAAGGATATTTTTGATTTTCTTTCGGAAATCTCTTCTTTCTTATCACGGACTTCTTCGAGTCTTTTCTTCTAGTGCCAATTTTTCGCACCCTTGATTTTCTAATTTTGGTGAACACGGAGGAGTAGATCAATTCAGAAAGAGAATCTTCAAGATGTTTTTCATAACCTTAGAAATTCCAAGATAAGTTGTTGGGAATTTGGGAAAAGTGGTTAAAGATATAGGGTTTTGAAGAAACGAAAGGTTTAGGCTCAAAGGGTTTTTCTAGGTGGATCATCGATACTAAAAATGAGTATCGGGAGGGTTTTGGGCTTGAAAAGGCATGTAAGAATGGGTTTAATCCTAAGGAATGTCGAGATCATCTAATTGCACCTATACCGCGTACGGTACTTTCCAATGTGGTCTCGAAACGTATGTCAGGAACAAGTTCTAATTTAGAGATACTAGCATCGGCACACACAAGAAATGAACAATGTAGCATTTAAAATGAATGCTTTTAAGGCTCAAAACCTCACTGCAAATTTGGGTTTGTATGTGCCTAGCCATGCTCCTTAGATTGTTAATACTTATTTAAGAAATTTCTACCTTAATTTCCCTAATATTTTTGAATAACTAACTCATATTAGAAATGGTTCCTCTTTGAAAGATATCGTAACTCAAAAATAGTAGAGCTAATCGGACGACTCAGCTCATACTTTATTATTTTTGTTTAAAAAGTTTTGAAAATTTTGAAGATTTGAGAAACATTTTCTGAGTAAAGCTATTTGGACATTAAAATCTGTGAAACATCTAATTCAAGGTATTCTATACCTGCTATCCCACACTTAGAGGAACATTGTCCCTAATGTTCTCTTGAGTTGAGATTATATTTGAAAATATAATCCCACACTTAGAGTTTGAACATATAGAAAATGTTTCTCAAGTGTTTGGTTTGGGCTGGAATCCCACACTTAGTAATAAGTTTAGGATAGAGTATAGATTACTTTGCATTCCTAAGCTAACAAAATGAATCAATGTATGAAAAACGAGGTGAAATGTAAGAAACTCCCCAGATGACGATTAGACGTTTAGAGGCGAAAGCTGATAATTCGAAGATCTTCATTAAGAGTGATTCAGCTCCACATGTCCTATTCTGGTGCACAGCGCTTCTCATTCATGCTTAGCTAAGAGTCGATCCATAACGTAAGTGGAAATTCTTATTAGTGAATTTCACACTTTTGCGATTTAAGATTTGGAGACGATTCTGGCTAAGATGTCTTGGAGTGTGGGTTGAGATCCCACACTTAGATCTTTGAAGAGTCTGCGGTGCATGTAACACCCTCAAATTTCGGGTCGCGGAAGCAGTCGGGTCGGGTGTTACTAAATCAATTATCACAAGCATAAAGATATATAATGAACGACTCTAAATGAGACGTTGAAAATAGTTATACATTTACTAAATAAAACGTTTACAAAGTTGATAGTGGTTTTCAAATACATAATTTGAAATACAAAGTAAATGCAGAGTTGTCCCGAAGTTTGAAAACATGCGACTCGAGCTAGCATAGCTTGTAGTGGTCCTAATCCTGCGGCCCACCTGAGAATACATACTAAAACAGGTCAGCTATAAAGCTGGTGAGTTCACAGAGTATTTAATATGAATCGTGTGATAATACCATCCGTATTATAAAAAGCGGTTATCCACCGTGTATTTAGATTAAATGAGTTTGCAAAGACATTACAAAAGTTGTATATCGGGGTGTAGGTTACCCTAACCATATAATTTACTAGATGGTGGAGTTAGTATGCATCGGCTATTAGTCTTTACATAGAGGTACGGGTTCCTAGAATTAGGTCATCTACCCATGTAGGAACCATAATATATGTTGATTGTTAATAAGTATCCCGAGTCCCAATAATCCATCGGATTATCCTGCAGTATATAAGTAATGAAAGTAGCACTACGTGCATACTTTATGTTCAAGAGCACCACGTGCTTAAACTGGATAAACAATGAAGCACCACGTGCTTAAGGTCAAATGTATTGAGGCACTCCGTGCCTGATGTATGTAATAGGTATGCATATGTATGAAGCACCACGTGCTTAGCAATGTAGTAATGTATAGATAATCAGTAGTAGCACCACGTGCCAAGTAGTGGTTCAGCGAACCCGGAAGTAGCACAACGTGCCAAGTAGTGGTTCAGCGAACCCGTAAGTAGCACAACGTGCCCGGAAGTAGCGCAACGCGCCCAGTGATGGCCCTACAGGCTCGGCAGTAGCATAACATGCCTACTGTGTGATCAAATGAAGCATTACATGCTTGTTTAACGTTAATGAAGCACTACGTGCTTAATGGTGTAAACAGGGTGTGTACATCTGTATATATATATATATACGCGAAGCACCGCGTGCTTGTTAGTGTAAGCGTGTGTACATCATCATGTACATGTAATCAGAAGTAGCACCACGTGCTAAATAGTGGTTCAACGAACCCGGAAGTAGCACAATGTGCCCGGAAGTAGCGCAACGCGCCCAGTGATGGCCCCACGGGCTCGATAGTAGCACAACGTGCTAAACAGTTTATGTATGCATAAATTAGTGTAAGATATCTACAGATAAACACTACACTCAATTTATGTGCGTTTATTACCCTACGGTAATGTTGAAGGTGTAATCTAACAATCTACACCTATGAGTAAAGTTTAGTGTTCACAATGTATCTAAGTGTGACTAATCACCACCTAGATGATGGGCGTAGCATGTCATGTCTAGATGCGTATAAATGTCACCTAGCTATTCGGAGTAGTACATAATGCCTAAGTGTGTCATCATATCACTTAGTTGTCGAAAAGTACCTACAGCACTTAAATGATGGATACTATCAGTCGGTTCTATAAATCGTGACTTGATTAGTAAGCGTGGTCTCTAGGTCGTGTTTCACGAGTAAACTAGCCAAATCTAGTAATACTGAATCGCCGATGTGACGAAGTGTTTAATTGTTGTTTCTTGTATAATTCTAGTTGTTGTCTTGCTAAGGCACACTTAGTTTGCATCGTATGTACGGTTGTCTCAAAGGCGTTGGGGTCTAACATGTCATTTGCAAACGTTTGTAAAGCAGTTGTAAGTTCGTTTATCAACGAAAGGTAAGTAAATCATGAGTATGTATCTCCCCCAAAATCAGTGAAAACAGTAAAAAGGAGGGGCTATGAACTCACCTGAGGAGCTAGCGTCTTAGCGTAACGAGTCGTGCCAAGTAAAATCTCCTAATATCCTAAACACGAGAGATTTCGTACGTTTGTAAGTGCGGTTCGTTATGGATGGTTCGTAATAATAATTTATATTATTATTAGGTTCGAGTTTTCGTATACTTTATAAAGTATATTTGCTTTGGATTACAAGCCGTATCGCATTTGAATTTTCATTTGAAAACGTTTTCCGACACTTAGAAAGATTTGGCAAATTTTTGTTTTCTGCGACACAACATGCGACACAATGGTTGTGTCGCATGGTACGACACAATTCTGCGACACAAGGGTTGTGTCGCATGGATTCGAGGTGCTGAGTCAACAGCGACATAAGCGTTGTGTCGCATGGGTTTTGCGATATAAGATGCGACACAAGATACGACATAATACGGTTTATACGACACAATAGTGCGACACAAGGGTTGTGTCGCATGGATGGTTTATGCGACACAATATGCGACACAATGGTTGTGTCGCAAAGATGAACACCCAGACAGTCAGCAGCTACTGTCGCATTTTTCCGATCAAAAACCCAATCCAAGCGTGTTTTTGAGCTATAAAATCGTGTTTCTTTGTTGTATTGGTTAATACTAAGTATGTTAAACACTATTATGAAAGAAAACTTCAAAATCTAAAGATTTACGGGATTTGTCGGAAACTTACAAGTGGTCGGATTTGAAATCCGAAAAGGTGGTTGTGTAGATCGTGAACTCGTGATCGTTTTTCTCTAAATGGCCCAAGCGATTTGAGATCGTTTTGTGGTAGTTTTTATGTGATTAGTGAGTATTTTAGAGAGAAGATTGAGAGAGAAATGGAAGTAGAGAGAGAGAGAGTGGAGTTGAAAATGAGGTGAAAAAGGGGGAGGAAGTTGGGTTTTGTCCAACACAGATCCCCAGTGCGCGGACTGTGGTCTCCAACCACAGTACAAAATACCCGTGTTTTATTTGTCCAGTCATAAGATAATATAAAATTCTTATTTATATTATTTTAAAATGTTTTCTAATGGAAGTATTTTATAAAAATGCTAATTGGAAATAAAAGTTAAATCATTTATAAAAAGTTTAAAATAGGCGCGAAAATTGGCCTTTTTAACCGGGTGTTACATTCTCCCCCTGTTATGAAAATTTCGTCCCGAAATTTAAAATGATGTCGTGGTCGCGTGGAGTCTGGGGAGCAATGCACGTACGAGAGATTTATCGAGTAGATAGTAGACATATCATGTCTATGACGGAGTTGAGGAGCAGTCAATCCCTGATTGTGTCGAAATTTATCGTTGTAGTTACATTCTGACTATATTGTTTGTTCGAGGTATGATTAATTTGTGGTTGTTAGGTAACCGTTTACGTCGTAGTCCGTTAAGGACTAGATGGTTGTCACCTAGTGACCGTTTTGTGAGTAGTCCTATCAGGACCAACTATCTAGCAGATAATAATTTAACTAGTCTGCTGAAAGCAAACTCTAAGCTTAACTTTGACCTAGTCGTGTCTTTCCGACGATGCCTTAAGCGTTTGAATTTTTTTTTTTTTTTCAAAATGGTGTGAGGGATGATACCTAGATGTTTAAAGAGTTAAAGAATTAAGTTGTTGAGAAAGGACGTAGCCTTCCTACCTTAGAGATCCCGCTAGGCGTTATTGTAGAGTCTCGGGCAGTCTCTTTTGAGGTGTCCAGGGTCTCCGCATTCGAAACAGACCTTCGGGCCGTTAGGGTTTGAGATAGTAGTAGGGACTCTGCAGTTCTTAGTTGGGTGCCCATAGTTTTTGCACCTATTGCATGGCGTGCCACACGCCCCCGTATGGTGGCTTTCGCATCTGGGGCAGAAGGGTTTGTTTCCCTTGTATTTCTTCTCTCCGGGTTTGATTATATTGAGTGGTACGGGTTCAGGTCTTAAGGTTAGCTCGTGGCTATTGCTGGGATTTCCATCCCATTTCCTCTTGCTATAGGGATTAGGAGATCGAGGGAGTGTCTCAGAGTCGGCTTTCATCGCCATTAGTTCATGAGCCAAACGTATGGCTTTTCGGATGGTTGTAGGTGCGGATGAGATGACGTTCCCTCGGATGGGCTTAGGAAGACCTAGAATGTATTTTCTGATACGCGTGGACTCTGAGTTTACTATGTTTGGGCATAAGGGTGCCAATTGTTGGAATCGAGTGGTGTACGAGGTGATGTCATTCCCCTTCACAGTGAGGTTCCAGAGTTCAACCTCGAGTCGATGTATTTCCTCGTTAGGGCAGTACTCTTCCTTGAGCATTTGTTTCAGTTCCTCCCAGGGCATCCTGTAGGCAACTTCGGTGCTCATAGACTGAACTTGGGTGTTCCACCAGGTAAGTGCACCTTCTTCAAAAGTGCAGGTAGAGAGTCTGACCTTGCGGTCGTCAGGGCATTCGCAGAGACAGAATATGGATTCCATTTTCTCAATCCACCTAGTTAAGCCAATAGCTCCTTCGGTTCCAGAGAAGTGTAGTGGTTTGCACCTCATAAATTCTTTATAAGTGCAGGGTCTCGTTTGGAGTGGGTTGTTCAGTGCGGCATCGCCGTCAGTTCGTAGGTTTCGTGAGAGTAACGCATCGGTCACTCCTTGAGCAATGTATCGGGCGAGTTCAGCTTCGTCGAAAGTCAGTTGCCTTGAAGACATGTTCCTTTAAGAAAAGGCAAACGTGTGTAAGTTGTCGTGATAGTGTTGATTTCTCCAAGTATTTTATAAGAGTGAGATAGGATCCTATATCCGTATCTAAGTCGAGGTTTCCAGTTTTGTGTGTGGTGGACATCGTCCCGCGTTACGTGATTTTTGAAGTGACGATTTTTGTTCCTATCTAGTTATCCAAATCGTTGTGTCTATTTGTTCACATTCCCAATGATGGGATTTAGTTAAGTAGTTTTGATTGGCAGTCATAACCATGACTAAGTAGTATTATTCCCAATAGTTGTTCAAGGCTATGCTATGGTGATGATCCTACAGATCATAATGCAGTACTAACCTACCGTGTGTGTAGCACTATGTGCTATAAGTGTAGTACTAACTGTACCATAACTGCAGTACTATTTGTACTGAAATGCGAAGTCAACACACCATGAGTACAGTGTCCGAAACACCGTACTTGTAAAACTACGTATTGTAAATGCAGCACCCTGTGCCGTAAAAGTAGTGCCACGCACTGTAATGCAGTACTCAAAGTACTGTAGGTAGGTAGGGATCGTATATTTCTTGAACGTAGCCTCCAAGGCTGTATGTGTATAAGTCATGGGATTTCTATACGTAGCAAGTATACGTACATAATAAAAGTCAGGTATGGCACCTCGTGCCCAGTTAAGTAAGTGTATATGTATATATGTAAGTCGTACATGCAACTATAACAAGTCTACATGTATAATTGAAGTAGCACCTAGTGCTATAATGCAGTGCTATCAGCACAGTAATTGAAATACTAATGTATTGTGATTGTAGTACCGAAGTACTATGAAATGCAGCACTATGTGCCGTAATGTAGTGCCCGCGGCACCGTAATTGCAGTACCCATGTACTATGAGTGTAGCATCAACATGCTCTGATTTGTAGTATTGACATACAATGGAAGCTGCACTAACGTACTCAAATGGTGGTATCAACATACCGTGAAATCGTGGCATCACGTGCCGTAGTGTTACACAAGTATAGCCCTCGGGCCGTCAGTAAGTTTGAAGGTAATTCGTGGATTTAGTCATTACGATCATCCTTCGCAATACTAATCAGTCGTGACCAACCTGGTCAAACTTTGAGGTCAAGTCGTAAAAGTTGGGAAGCTGGCGATATGCCACTTCGAAAGTATATATCAGTACTACAGCGGAATCATGTCAGATGTAATCGTACCTACATGTATATAGATATGTAGGAATAATATACACGTAAGGCCTATTCATATATACCTACAGTACATATAATAGCCTAGGGTGTCTAGCAATAACAAATAACAATCAGAGTCATCTATCGTAATCCCCGTTTCAATATGACCCCCCTTTCAGACTTCACATCATCTTCCGTTAATTGTACATAGTTGGCCGGACTATGTTAAATTAAGTTCGTATGATGTGATTCCTGAACCGGTCATACCTAGCAAGGGATACTGCCTAACGGTCATAGTCTAGGCCCACTAAATGCAACCTAGTTCACTATAACCTTAGGCTCTGATACCAATCTGTAACACCCTTAAATTTCGGGTCGCGGAAGCAGTCGGGTCGGGTGTTACTAAATCAATTATCACAAGCATAAAGATATATAATGAACGACTCTAAATGAGACGTTGAAAATAGTTATACATTTACTAAATAAAACGTTTACAAAGTTGATAGTGGTTTTCAAATACATAATTTGAAATACAAAGTAAATGCAGAGTTGTCCCGAAGTTTGAAAACATGCGACTCGAGCTAGCATAGCTTGTAGTGGTCCTAATCCTGCGGCCCACCTGAGAATACATACTAAAACAGGTCAGCTATAAAGCTGGTGAGTTCACAGAGTATTTAATATGAATCGTGTGATAATACCATCCGTATTATAAAAAGCGGTTATCCACCGTGTATTTAGATTAAATGAGTTTGCAAAGACATTACAAAAGTTGTATATCGGGGTGTAGGTTACCCTAACCATATAATTTACTAGATGGTGGAGTTAGTATGCATCGGCTATTAGTCTTTACATAGAGGTACGGGTTCCTAGAATTAGGTCATCTACCCATGTAGGAACCATAATATATGTTGATTGTTAATAAGTATCCCGAGTCCCAATAATCCATCGGATTATCCTGCAGTATATAAGTAATGAAAGTAGCACTACGTGCATACTTTATGTTCAAGAGCACCACGTGCTTAAACTGGATAAACAATGAAGCACCACGTGCTTAAGGTCAAATGTATTGAGGCACTCCGTGCCTGATGTATGTAATAGGTATGCTTATGTATGAAGCACCACGTGCTTAGCAATGTAGTAATGTATAGATAATCAGTAGTAGCACCACGTGCCAAGTAGTGGTTCAGCGAACCCGGAAGTAGCACAACGTGCCAAGTAGTGGTTCAGCGAACCCGGAAGTAGCACAACGTGCCCGGAAGTAGCGCAACGCGCCCAGTGATGGCCCTACAGGCTCGGCAGTAGCATAACATGCCTACTGTGTGATCAAATGAAGCATTACATGCTTGTTTAACGTTAATGAAGCACTACGTGCTTAATGGTGTAAACAGGGTGTGTACATCTGTATATATATATATATACGCGAAGCACCGCGTGCTTGTTAGTGTAAGCGTGTGTACATCATCATGTACATGTAATCAGAAGTAGCACCACGTGCTAAATAGTGGTTCAACGAACCCGGAAGTAGCACAATGTGCCCGGAAGTAGCGCAACGCGCCCAGTGATGGCCCCACGGGCTCGATAGTAGCACAACGTGCTAAACAGTTTATGTATGCATAAATTAGTGTAAGATATCTACAGATAAACACTACACTCAATTTATGTGCGTTTATTACCCTACGGTAATGTTGAAGGTGTAATCTAACAATCTACACCTATGAGTAAAGTTTAGTGTTCACAATGTATCTAAGTGTGACTAATCACCACCTAGATGATGGGCGTAGCATGTCATGTCTAGATGCGTATAAATGTCACCTAGCTATTCGGAGTAGTACATAATGCCTAAGTGTGTCATCATATCACTTAGTTGTCGAAAAGTACCTACAGCACTTAAATGATGGATACTATCAGTCGGTTCTATAAATCGTGACTTGATTAGTAAGCGTGGTCTCTAGGTCATGTTTCACGAGTAAACTAGCCAAATCTAGTAATACTGAATCGCCGATGTGACGAAGTGTTTAATTGTTGTTTCTTGTATAATTCTAGTTGTTGTCTTGCTAAGGCACACTTAGTTTGCATCGTATGTACGGTTGTCTCAAAGGCGTTGGGGTCTAACATGTCATTTGCAAACGTTTGTAAAGCAGTTGTAAGTTCGTTTATCAACGAAAGGTAAGTAAATCATGAGTATGTATCTCCCCCAAAATCAGTGAAAACAGTAAAAAGGAGGGGCTATGAACTCACCTGAGGAGCTAGCGTCTTAGCGTAACGAGTCGTGCCAAGTAAAATCTCCTAATATCCTAAACACGAGAGATTTCGTACGTTTGTAAGTGCGGTTCGTTATGGATGGTTCGTAATAATAATTTATATTATTATTAGGTTCGAGTTTTCGTATACTTTATAAAGTATATTTGCTTTGGATTACAAGCCGTATCGCATTTGAATTTTCATTTGAAAACGTTTTCCGACACTTAGAAAGATTTGGCAAATTTCTGTTTTCTGCGACACAACATGCGACACAATGGTTGTGTCGCATGGTACGACACAATTCTGCGACACAAGGGTTGTGTCGCATGGATTCGAGGTGCTGAGTCAACAGCGACATAAGCGTTGTGTCGCATGGGTTTTGCGATATAAGATGCGACACAAGATACGACATAATACGGTTTATACGACACAATAGTGCGACACAAGGGTTGTGTCGCATGGATGGTTTATGCGACACAATATGCGACACAATGGTTGTGTCGCAAAGATGAACACCCAGACAGTCAGCAGCGACTGTCGCATTTTTCCGATCAAAAACCCAATCCAAGCGTGTTTTTGAGCTATAAAATCGTGTTTCTTTGTTGTATTGGTTAATACTAAGTATGTTAAACACTATTATGAAAGAAAACTTCAAAATCTAAAGATTTACGGGATTTGTCGGAAACTTACAAGTGGTCGGATTTGAAATCCGAAAAGGTGGTTGTGTAGATCGTGAACTCGTGATCGTTTTTCTCTAAATGGCCCAAGCGATTTGAGATCGTTTTGTGGTAGTTTTTATGTGATTAGTGAGTATTTTAGAGAGAAGATTGAGAGAGAAATGGAAGTAGAGAGAGAGAGAGTGGAGTTGAAAATGAGGTGAAAAAGGGGGAGGAAGTTGGGTTTTGTCCAACACAGATCCCCAGTGCGCGGACTGTGGTCTCCAACCACAGTACAAAATACCCGTGTTTTATTTGTCCAGTCATAAGATAATATAAAATTCTTATTTATATTATTTTAAAATGTTTTCTAATGGAAGTATTTTATAAAAATGCTAATTGGAAATAAAAGTTAAATCATTTATAAAAAGTTTAAAATAGGCGCGAAAATTGGCCTTTTTAACCGGGTGTTACAGTGCATGTGCGAGTTTCAGAAGAAGATAGACCGAAGCTCCTCTCCTGAGATGTGTGTCAGTTCCGTGGTCTACAGTTGTGAATTCCTTGGTTGTCTGCCTTTTGACATCATGGTTCTTTTTCTTGAACGCTCGTCATCTCGTTCGGGCTTATTTCTCATTCATCACACATTCAATCACTTATTCTAAATAAAGAAACATATATAATAAGTAACTACGATAAAGGAAATATAAAGTTTCAACCATAAAGGTCTAAAAATATCCCAAAAGTTTAACCAAGTGCAAGATAGAGATCACTGTAATCAATATAATACAAAAGTCAGTGATATGAAATATGAATCATAAGATAAGTAGTCTAGAATGGAGGATCCTCTGCTGGTATGTCATCAGGCTGAGCTGGAGGTCCTGCAACTGACTGATGTCCGCTAGATACTCTCTGCTCATCTGGAGGTAGTAGTCCTCTCTGAATCAATATCTGCCTGAGAGTCATCGCTGGAAGTGCCATCATATCATCATAACCCTGTGCGAGCATGTCCTCAGTGGTAACACCTGTTGTCTGTAACATATCAAGGTAGAGCTGCCTGAGAGTGCTCTCAGTAGGAACCTGATCTGAAAAGATGGGGCCCAAATCTAAGTAAGGGCCGATGCTACCAGTGAACAATGCATCGGTGCCAATGTAGAGCAGATCTGGTCTATATGATGTGCTAGCCTCTGGATGCTGGTCATGGGTTGGAATGGGTAGAGTCGGATGAGGCAATGATGACTGCTGACGGGCTGGTGATGGTATGTGTACTGAGTAGACTCTGGCTATATCAGATGTGGATCTGTGAGTGGGTAATGGTGCAGAGTATGTGGTAGGTGTGCGTGGGCGTCTATATAGATGTGGTGGCTGAGTGGAGGTATGTGGATGTGGTGGAGGGAATGTGGTGTATGGGTGAGTGGTGGTATGGGTAGTGGGTAGAGGTGGTGGTCCACATCTGTATAGGAAGTGATCAGGCTCAGGGGTACCATACTACCATGTGTCCTAGATGTCAGAACCTGCTGATCACGGATAACCTGTAAAGCATGTAATAGATAGTACTGAGTAAGAGGAGTGACCGGATCCGTGTGATGCACAACGGCCTGTGTAGGCAGTACTGATGTGTCTGCTCCTCGTGATGTCTCAGGTATCTCTGCTGCAACTGGTCTCGGTGGCTGGGAACCAACATCTCTATCATCTGTAGTCACGCGCTTCCTGGTCATGAAGCATCCAGGAATGGGCTGCCGAGTCTGATACCATAAGCACTGTCTCTCAGGTCCCTCATCAATCATCCTGATCAACTTACGGTACTCTAGATCAAACGGCTGCGAGCTAGCGTGATGGGTGTAATCCTCACGGTGACGGTCAGTGAGAATTCCCATGCCGACTAACAATCTCGTGATAATGGCTCCCATGAATACGTGGCATCTATCCTCTCTCTTCTCCTTCCACAATCTATCTGCGATGATGTATGCGACATTCAGGTTCTGCTTCCTTATGATCGCATCCATGAACTTTATCTCCTCTGATGTAGCAGGTCCAGCATCTCTCTTCCCAAAGATAGTACAGCACAGGAGCTTGTGAAGAATGTGATGAACTGGTCGGGTCATGAGTGAAGCTTTCACTCCACTCCTGAAGGTTGTCCCTGTCAATCCTCTCCATATCTCCTTGTGATCCCGTGAGGGTAAACTGGAGATAGACTGGAAACTGCTGGTGAACCAATCAGAACTGGCCTGAGACTGTGTGTAAAGGCTAAGGTATACTCCGAAATCTCTAACTGTCATATGATATTTCTTCCCACGATACCGAAAAGTGATCTTCTTCTTATCAGTGATCTCCAATCTCTCTCGGAACTCGTAAGTCATCATAAACTCAGTGACGACCTCTCGGTATATAGCCTCATCAATGGAGAAAAGATGGAAAAACGCAGCATGTTCCTCGCCATCTTTGTCATACTTAATCAACTCTTCCAACTCATCCCTAATACCCAAGCATCTCATATCCGGCCACATGATGACTCTGTTTGACCCTAAGTATCGTCCCATCCATTTCTCAATATCGTCCATATTCTCGGGGGATGAAGCAAGCTTCCTCAATGAAGGGTTTGATAGATCCATCTGTTGACAAGGAAATGAGATGCATAAGTAATAACAAATTGCTAAGTACATTTCCAAATTTTAAACAAAAATTGGAAATGTAGGCTTTAAAATATGAATAAATCCACAATTTATTTTAAACTAAACCTAGGCCTATCCAATCCTCAATCCGTAATTTTCGCAACCATAAGTGTCTAACCTATTCCAAGGGTACTAAAGCAATAATAATACTAGTGTTTAATCCAAGTAAACTCGTCATTTCAAACAACTAGCAAATATTTTTACTTTCATTCATGGCAACTTAATCTAAGTGAGCTTAACCATGTAATTACCTCAAATATATCAAGTAAACCAAAAAGAGCATAAACTAATTTATTCATGCAAATACCATATGGTTAAAGACACGTGTTAACTTATTCGGTTACTTTTGCAAGATTTAAAGATTTTGATAAATGAATGACGGTAGCTTACGTGTGATGGTCACATTAAAAATATTCAACACTTTATTAATTAAGGTGGGGAATAATTAAAATAATCAAGGACCAAAAGCTAACTAATGATTTATTGAAAATCTAAGAAACTTGCCATGATTTAATTAACACAAGTACCATTTTAAAAATTGAATATTTAAAATAAACTATGATACTTGGTTAATTTTTAATCACAACGTGCTTACTTTAACTTTCAATAATCCTAAAGATCATTCAAAATAAACTAGCAATCGTGTAAACATGTTTATCAAATCATACTAAGCATGAATTAATCAAAACAAGTCAAAACAATCTACTGTACTAGTTATCAAAAGTCAACAAATCTAGCAACTTTGACAACTTAAAGTCAACACTTGAAGATCAAAGTAACAAATTATCAAGTAATCTACTCAATCAAGCATGTAATCATGTTAAGCAACTATGCAAGAACACTTTTGAACCATAAAACACAAGATTTCACCATGGATTTCATAGATCAAAAGTTGAAACCCTAACTTTTAAAAAGTTAATGAAATTTAAAGATTTGAGTTAGGAATTACCTTGCAAGTGATGAAATGATGTTATGTATGCAAGAGAGATGATAAAATGAAGAACTTGAAGCTTTAAATCATCAAAAATGGTGGAGAAATGGAGTTTTAGAAATGGTGATGGAAGCCGTGGGTCTTGGGGAAGAGGAAGGAGAGAAAATTTTTGACTTTTTGACTTTTTGTTTGTAGTGGATCCCTTCCTCTTGGTTTAAATACGTTTCGATTTAAAACGCGAAAGATACGATACGTACGATTGGTTTTCGAAAGGTTTTAAGATTTTTAATAAAGTAACCAAAAGTAAATACGAATCTTTATAAAAAGTTTTCGCGAATTAAAATTGTATTTTAAATTGCGTGCGAAAAGTTCTTTGCGTTTAAACTGAAACGAGTTTATTTAAAAACGAAACAATATTTTTGTGTACTTTAAACTTTAAAACAAATCATAATTAATTTACCAAAATTTTAAAATTAAAACTTTGTTAAATTTTTCTGAAAAGTTCGAACTTACGCAAATTGCGCGAGTTTAAAGTTTAAAGGACGTTTTCTTGATTTTTAAACGAAAGCGTTAAAACAAAAAATTAATTCAAACTAAAATTAATACTAACTAATATTAATTAACCTAGATAGGCTTGGGGTGCCTCCCAAGAGCGCTTTGTTAAAGACGAAAGCTCGTCCATATCAGACTTACTGTTTTACCGAATAGTGTCCGAGATGACACTGTTGGGTACAGTTGATGCTTTGGATAAAGACAAGGTATAGCGGGAAATAAACGTACCTCGGAGAGCTCGGATGACATGGTAAACTAAATCAGCAGGATTTATGAAATACCGTTCAAATTCTGTTAAGAATTCTCGTTCTTCCTGACTGAGTTGTAACAATGTATCGACAAAACGATTAAATTCCCGTTTCACCTTTTTCTGGTTTGAAATGCCATCCCTAAATCCTGTATCTAGATAAGATAGATCATAGAGCAGTTTTGAAAGTAAATCCACAAATTCCGTTTCCTCATAAGAATCGGGATTTCCGTAAGTAGTGTGAACTGCTTGCGAAAGTTCTTCGATATAAATCTTCTGTTGGTTAGTAAATGGGAATTGGTTTTTTGGAATAACTGGATTAGCTGGATATGGATCTGTTTCCTTTTTGCAAAGAAAGCAGCGTCCATAGCTTCCTTAGTTGATTCGGGAAAAATAGCTCTAAACTCATTAATTAAATAAGTAGCAGGATCAACAAAGAATGGAATATCTGCAAGAATCATGTCAGACTTGATAGGGCTTCTTTCTATCCAAAATTCAAGCTCGTCAATCAGGAACGCAACATAACGATTAATCCTAGGTTGTGAATTAGAGGGATAATCGGTGCTGGCAAGTAAATCCATTAAAAGATCTAATTCTGATTTTAACAATAGCTCGTCTTTTCTAATGTGTTTAGCACGAAGAAGTCTAATAATCCTATCAATCTCAACAAAGGTCTTTCTCTGCTCAAATGTAAATGGAAAATTAGATATCTTAAGATATTTCAGAAAGTTGGCATGGATATCTATCCTCCTATTGGGCTTGAGAGAATTTCCTAAGTGATGGTCTGTTTCTGATTTGGGTAGATGATTCCTAAATTCAGTGTTTAATCGGGTAGGTGTTTCTATCCTAAGTTCATTCTCAACCTGATATTGGAGACACTCTTCCTCAACAACACTTGAATAAAGTGTAGTGGGGTGGGCTCGCAAAATATCTGGGAGATCGTACTCAAAGTATTCATCTAAACAATGAAGACGTTCATTCAAATCCATCCAAGGCATGGGTGGATAGAAGAACACTTCATTTCCAAATGGTTCATCATCAGGTAAAGTAGCAGGTCTAATATAGTGTGGATACCTAGACAAGATTGACAGAATCTCAGGGTCAAGTGTGGGTTGACCACTTAAAGCAACAGTAACAGAAGCTGGAATCTTCTGCTGAGATTCATCAAAACCTAAGTCTAAGCTCGATATTTTTGGGTTCTCTACTTCATGGTTAACACAGATCTCTCTAATGTCAGAGGAGTTTGACTCATACTCTGGACAGTCAAAGAATTCCGTATCTACCAAAGTCGTCATCTCATCCGTCATCATTTGATTGAGAGGAGAGATGGGGTTTGAAGGAGAATTAGGGTTTTTCATTTTCTAATTTTTATGTATTTTTTTAGGGTTTAAGAACTAAGTTATCTAACTAATAAAGAAACTAACTTCCTAAGTAATGATAATCTTAGGGAAGGATCTCCTAAAGTTAATTATCTAAGGCAGAATTCAATTCTTGACGAAACCGATCCCCAGCAGCGGCGCCAAAAAACTTGTCGCGGTCCCAGCGGTCGGTCGGGTTTTAGAATCCAAGTCGTTGCACCGACAGCTACCGAGACGCACGACGGGTTGAAAGTTTTAAAAATTTATATTTGCTGGGCTCAAACTATGCAAGCTACCTACCTTGTGGGTAAGGTGGCAAGTATAACTCGAGTGTCGTCCAAAATCGGAACGAATTGAATTGAATTGGAACCTACCAAAGTTAACTTGACAATAGGATGGGTTTAAAAAAAGGTAGGTATGGTTTTTGGTTTTATCTAATCTAACCTAAAGACAGAAATTAAAGTGCAGAAAAGTAAACGAGAATATAAGCAGCAGGTAGAGAGTGATTGCTGAAACTTCGACGATTAGGGTTTCGGGATGATATTATATTGATGATAGGTGATTACTCTGGTTAAGAATCTTCTAAACAGTCAGTGTAAACACTAGGACCCTACGTCTAGGTGTAACCCTAAAGCATATGTCACTGAATCCTAGGCTATCCTGATTCTGGTCAGATGGGACTGTCTTCAGACCCACCTCACCGTCTCTTTCGGAGACCAAGCGACCCTCTGAATGGGGTTAACGAATAAGGCGACAGTCCACAACACTGACTTTTCTTAACACCTATGTCTATCCAATTTTAACAGAGTAATACTGGTTGTATTCTGAATAAGTTAAACTATCGGTTAAGTAGAGTTTAGGGGTTTTAAGCATCTGGGAACATAGCCGGCATCCTTGCTTTCATTTCCTAACTCATGTTTTATCTGTTTTAGTTCTAATACTTCCGTCATGGATTAGACCCTCCTTTGCCATCGGTCGTTCATCCCTAGGCATGCGTACAGTGTATAGTGACCTTATTTTCCACAGTACTCTAACCCTAGGTATATCTACGGTGTTTTAAAGACCTAATGTATCTTTACACAGCTTTATAACCAGAGGTAGTTTAACGGTGTACTATAGCATTTTCACGGCTTAACAAGACCTAGACTAATACACCCCTCGTTAATTATAAACAATGATATAATATTTACGACTCGGAAGCGTATATTTAAAACATAATGTCAATGTACTCAAAAAGTCACTAAACTTTTTCAAAGCCAAACACATGACATTTCAATAAACTCGGTGTTATATGATTAAAACACTTTTACAGTTATAAAATAACATCAGAGTAACAGCTTGTCAAACATTCCATCCAGTCCAATAACCTCCTGCCCAATATGTCCCATTAATATACAACCTGCAGGAAGAACTGTGGTGGGGTTAGCACAACGCTAAGTGAGTGAACCAATAACAACAGTCCAACTCAGCATAACAATCTGTTTACATAGCACACATTAAACAGAATGTAAATCACTGAATCAATCAATCAATCACTAGCCGACATTCACACAATGTCATTCAAGCTACGTCAAGAGGATCGGTGGCCCCTGAGCAACCATATACCGGTTTGGCACCCAAGAACACTTATAGTTCAACTGTATTGGCCTATACAGCACTACCGATAACTTGTTGTTGATTTCACACGACCTAGATCTCTAAACCAACATTTCAAGTTTTCCGAGATCTCCTGTCGTCTACAACAACAACAAGCCCAACCATCAAATCAAGTTGACCTCTGATTATTACACATTGGCACAATCTCAGCCAAGCAATCAACCATGTCTGACTATCATGGCAAAACAGGTTAACAGATGCATCATATCACAGTAATATAATAAATTACTAGTTGTAACCAAATCATTACAACTAAATCACACTGAGGTTACAGATCCACTCACCGACACCTCAGGCCTCCACTCAATAGTCTAATATCACTGAGCCTTCTCCACATCTGCCCTTCAATAAATCAAATATAAGTTAGTAATCAAATCATATATACTGAACTTATATCAATCTTTAACATTAGGAACTTAACATAATCTACATCAAAATTACTAGTTCCTAACTATCCACTAATGATTTATAATATAATCATTATCATCTATTAACATATATCAATTAGCAATCATATTACTTATTAACAAACAAACAAGAACTGTTGTACCTGCCCTTCAAGCCGCCGGCTTCCTCCTAGAAGCCGCCGGCTTCCTAACCTCACCCGCCGGCTTCACTTCAACAACCGCCGGGTAATTTACCAAATGTGGTAACAGAACTAAAACCCGTTTTAAAGCTTATACCAACCGCCGGGTCGGGTTTATACCCGCCGGTTTCCTACAAAACATCACAAGCCGCCGGCTTGGCTTATGAAGCCGCCGGCTTCCACGACGCAATTACAAGCCGCCGGCTTTGGGGAAGAAGCCGCCGGCTTCCTCCTTCGTCCCAGCAACTGTGCGATCTGCAAAACCCTAACCCGAATCCAAATCCACCAAATCACTTAAAACTCGTTTTCTAACAGTTTTAAACATCAAATAACATTACATAACCATCATGTAACACTTATAACATGATTTTAACATCCAATTCTTCCAAATCATCAATTTACCCAATTTCAATCAAATTGAAATAATTAAACTTACCTCTCAATTGAAGAATCACTGAATTGAGATAGTGATTAGGATGAAACTAGAATCATTCACAGCTCCAAATTCGATTTCAATTTGATTCCTAAGTTTTGATTTGGATTTGTAAAGGTTTTGGGGAATTTTGAAGTTTCATATGAAACTTTCCTATTTAGGAAAGTACATATATAGTCGGCATCACTTAAACCGCCTTCAATATACGGGTATAATTTAATACCCCATCTCAATCTATTGCCTGGAACCCGAAAACCATTTGCGAGTCCAAACATTTTATTGTACCGTTAACTATATTAATTTACAACAATTAATAATTCACTTATCACATTGGAATATTTAACTCCTATTCCAATTATTTCAACTATTTCAAACAATATTATTTCCAAACACATTTAAATACTTATTTAAATCAAGAAATAATATAAAACAACTAGGTCCAATTCGAGGATGTTACAACTCTCCCCTCCTTAAAGAGATTTCGCCCCGAAATCTAACCTCAATCAATCTGACTAATGTGATATAATCACATATCTCTTATCAAACATTAATCCTCAATAGTAACTTACAACTATACTCAGACTGTTTGAATTCTTTCCACATGCACATATCCAAATGTACATGCTTCTATCTTTTCCTACGTACACATACAGTGCGTCTAATCAATATCATCAATCAGATATATCTTATAGACAAACACTTACTTCAACAAGTGAAACCTACAATCACTTAATAGGTCTATGCAATCAGAAATTAGCAACATGCTAAAATCTTTTTCCTATTATCACTGTTCATCTCTGTTATAAATACAACAGCAATCACATTATCACAACAGTGGTTATCAAACCACAATGTTCCTAGCAATATTGAAATAAAATTCAACTCACGACTTACAATCAGTCTAATAACAGATAACAATTTCAAATCTCTACTATCAAAGATTTAAAATTCAAATCTAGGTCAACTTTTCATCCAAAAGTTTCATACCTATACTCTTGTGAATAACCAATCATATTCACATATCACTACAATCATATGAAATCTTTTACTTAAAAGTACTCCAGATTCATATCACCTAAATAAGTAAAGCAGAGGTCACACTCAGTAGGTAAAACCACAATCCACAAGTACTTTGCTCAATTAACAAAAGTACCAAAAATCAATCTTACCTACAATCAACCAACCTCTACATTAACTTATTTCCACTTGTAACTCCTTTCATTACAATCTATCAATTGCTAGCAACAACAATTGACCAAACACTAATCACAACACTAGTGATTACACCCTACAGTATATCTATCAATACTTACTATTTATCTTCAAAATCTAACCAACCTTCAAGTTAGAATTTATATACTACTTAAACTGGTTAAACATTAAGAACTTATTTTCAACAACCAGTTATTTTAATTAAACTTGTTAAATTTTCAAACTGCTAATTACAAACAATTAGAAGTTATACAACTTTAACCACACAATCACTTAGTATTTAACACTAGATCCCATTAATCTAGCAACTAAGCCAGTCTTAATCAACAGATCATGATACTACCATTCAAGTATCACAATATCACAATGTGCTATTTTTCAACACATTTTCAACAAGGTCTACATCAAGTTAATCATAATTAACTGACCTCTACATATCTTATGGCACATTTTAATTCATTCTTTTAAAACTTATCATGCCATTTATTATCATGTATATTACACATACATACCTACACAATTTCAGGTACCCTTCTAAAATGGACATATACACATCAATTCCATTTCATTCTATACAATAGGCCATTCAGACTGTTAAAGTCTTTATCAAGCCTTCTCAGTACTACTAGTCATCACATATCCATAACACAGGACATGGAACAATCACCAACTCTATGTTTCATTTATATACATAATACATCGTATATAACTTAAATAATTCAGTTTAAACTTACAAGAAAAGTTTACTGAAAATAATCATCACCTATCAATTTCAAGGTTTCCCTTACTTCTTAACACCTACAATTATACACACATAATTTCTTAAAATATGAACAACCTTCAATTCATATTCTTTCATTTTATCCAACAAAGATCAATTAAACCTTTAACACGATTTACATCCTGATATACTTTCATATCATTTCTTATTTGGATCTAATCCCAAATGTACCACTTTATCACTTACTTCATTTGTATACTATCAACAAATCACAAAAGAATCCACTCAATTCTTTCAATACTCTAATAACTTACCATGAGGTATCAATCAACCTATACAATTATTAATAATAATTTTCAATTATTTATCATCTTACATTCTTACCCAAATCAAAGCTATCATCACAAGCTTCATACACTGGTAAGATTTTCTTATCACAATTCTAATCAATGTGATTTAATTATTCTAACATATTTTAGCAAATTATAACTGTCATATCAAACAATGACTTCATATCTGTATAATTTTTCAACACATATTCAGTTCAAATATTAAATGTTACCCAACTGAATACTCAATTATACTTAACACTATTTCAATTACTTAATACTAGCTTTAAGTAATTACTCAAGTTTTCACAACTTAATCCAATTTAGGAATTCAATCATATTCCACACAATCATAACATTTCAATCTATGTTAGACTATTTCAACACACACAGTTGACTACATGTCAACTTTGATTTCAAGCAATCAATCAATAAAATTCTCTAACTGCTTTTCTCAAGTTTGACCCAATTCAAACCAATCACAAGCAATTAATTTTATACAAAATTCTCTATTCATGGTTTGACTTTCAAAGTTAACATACCACCAATATTAATTCCCAACAAACCATTTCATCTTATATGTTCACCTTCAAACATATATTTCAAATTATTACTTTAAATAATTTTATCAATCCTTCACAAGGATAGAGTCATCCTACATCAATATTGGCTCCATACAAGCCATTCCATATTATATGTTTACTTTCAAACATATATTTCACATTATTACTTTCAATAATACTAAGAATCCTTAAACCAAACAATATCAACATATTTCAACTTTGGCTTCATACAAGCCAGTTATAATATAGTGGTTCATTTAAATACTATACAAATCCACCTATGGGCAATTTGACACAATCAGTCACAACTACATTTTCAACAAAATCAATTTAATTAATTAGGTTTATCATCCAAAACCTCTATCAATGACAAGTACATTATTTACATTCTCACCTTTACAGTCTAAAGGTCACATTTCTATCAACCGATTGTTTTCTTAGCAAAACAACTATTAAACAACTTAGCATATTTTCATGCTCAATTAACCAAAATCGCATTACATTTCTTTTATACCAAGTAGCCTCAACAAATTCATGTGACACAACATAATATAACAACGGTGATCAGGCATTGCAAGATTATGTTTTTCACAATCCATTCTCAGGCTACTCTACATTATAATTATCAATGTGATCTACTCTCATTTCATACGTATTAAATACTTCATGATTTTAAATCAATCATCATCTATTTAATAGTTTCTATCAGCTGATACACACTCAAAATCAGCTGACTACTTACATATTCAACCTTACATATGCAAGCCATCTCACACAAATTATTTTCAACAACTGAATTACTCAGTATATTTACTTGTCTGAAACCTCAAACATATGATAATCTATCATCATAATTTTTAATACTAAACACAATTCAATGTCCCTATTTACTACAAAATTCTGGACACATCTTAATTAATTATCATCATTTTGACATATGCTATACTATCAAGCATCAATGTCACAACAAGCCTACTCAATCATGTTACTACAAAACATTTCACTTATTAATTCACAATTGATCAGAAAGATCTATCACTTCTCAAATCAATCTCACATTATTACTTTACATTTCTCATAAACCTATTCATCTTGGTTTAAATCAAGTGTTTTACTATAGTCAAAACATATCATATAGTCACACAACACATATGTTCTCAAATAGCAGTCATTTTCAATTCAAATGACATAACAGTCCTTAACAAGGATTTAGATCACACCTTGTGATCAATCTACTAATATAATACTATCAATTATCTCATCTCGCCAATAAAGACACTTCTTAGGTTCTAACATCAATCTTGCTAAAACCTTAATCAACTCTCTATCTACTTACTTAAACATATTTCTGCATTCTCAATTCAATCAGAAATATTAACAACAATGAACAACAATAAGCATCTCTCTTAACAATGCTATCCTCATATCATCATATAGCAATCACTAGTTGACTCAAAACTAGGGAATCATATCAGTTTGACTCAATTAACTTCACAACAAAGCTTACTCAACATAACAGAGTAAACAATACAAGTTAATTTAAATTAACACAGGCTTATCGAAGATTACCTGACAATCTTAAGCCCACGATTGTTGAGGAAACATGAAATATACCAATCAGATACTCATGTTCCTCCGTCTCTGCAATCAAACAACAACTTCACAACTTGTTAAGGGTTAGTACATATTCAACTAACTACTTTGTCATACATCAACTAATCAATTAAACCCACACCCACTGGAATGTTTGACTCGACTCAATCAAAGTTTAGGATTGAACATTCTATCATGCTCAATTCACCCAAACTATTGCTCTGATACCAACTTAAAACACCCCTCGTTAATTATAAACAATGATATAATATTTACGACTCGGAAGCGTATATTTAAAACATAATGTCAATGTACTCAAAAAGTCACTAAACTTTTTCAAAGCCAAACACATGACATTTCAATAAACTAGGTGTTATATGATTAAAACACTTTTACAGTTATAAAATAACATCAGAGTAACAGCTTGTCAAACATTCCATCCAGTCCAATAACCTCCTGCCCAATATGTCCCATTAATATACAACCTGCAGGAAGAACTGTGGTGGGGTTAGCACAACGCTAAGTGAGTGAACCAATAACAATAGTCCAACTCAGCATAACAATCTGTTTACATAGCACACATTAAACAGAATGTAAATCACTGAATCAATCAATCAATCACTAGCCGACATTCACACAATGTCATTCAAGCTACGTCAAGAGGATCGGTGGCCCCTGAGCAACCATATACCGGTTTGGCACCCAAGAACACTTATAGTTCAATTGTATTGGCCTATACAGCACTACCGATAACTTGTTGTTGATTTCACACGACCTAGATCTCTAAACCAACATTTCAAGTTTTCCGAGATCTCCTGTCGTCTACAACAACAACAAGCCCAACCATCAAATCAAGTTGACCTCTGATTATTACACATTGGCACAATCTCAGCCAAGCAATCAACCATGTCTGACTATCATGGCAAAACAGGTTAACAGATGCATCATATCACAGTAATATAATAAATTACTAGTTGTAACCAAATCATTACAACTAAATCACACTGAGGTTATAGATCCACTCACCGACACCTCAGGCCTCCACTCAATAGTCTAATATCACTGAGCCTTCTCCACATCTGCCCTTCAATGAATCAAATATAAGTTAGTAATCAAATCATAAATACTGAACTTATATCAATCTTTAACATTAGGAACTTAACATAATCTACATCAAAATTACTAGTTCCTAACTATCCACTAATGATTTATAATATAATCATTATCATCTATTAACATATATCAATTAGCAATCATATTACTTATTAACAAACAAACAAGAAATGTTGTACCTGCCCTTCAAGCCGCCGGCTTCCTCCTAGAAGCCGCCGGCTTCCTAACCTCACCCGCCGGCTTCACTTCAACAACCGCCGGGTAATTTACCAAATGTGGTAACAGAACTAAAACCCGTTTTAAAGCTTATACCAACCGCCGGGTCGGGTTTATACCCGCCGGTTTCCTACAAAACATCACAAGCCGCCGGCTTGGCTTATGAAGCCGCCGGCTTCCACTACGCAACTACAAGCCGCCGGCTTTGGGGAAGAAGCCGCCGGCTTCCTCCTTCGTCCCAGCAACTGTGCGATCTGCAAAACCCTAACCCGAATCCAAATCCACCAAATCACTTAAAACTCGTTTTCTAACAGTTTTAAACATCAAATAACATTACATAACCATCATGTAACACTTATAACATGATTTTAACATCCAATTCTTCCAAATCATCAATTTACCCAATTTCAATCAAATTGAAATAATTAAACTTACCTCTCAATTGAAGAATCACTGAATTGAGATAGTGATTAGGATGAAACTAGAATCATTCACAGCTCCAAATTCGATTTCAATTTGATTCCTAAGTTTTGATTTGGATTTGTAAAGGTTTTGGGGAATTTTGAAGTTTCATATGAAACTTTCCTATTTAGGAAAGTACATATATAGTCGGCATCACTTAAACCGCCTTCAATATACGGGTATAATTTAATACCCCATCTCAATCTATTGCCTGGAACCCGAAAACCATTTGCGAGTCCAAACATGTTATTGTACCGTTAACTATATTAATTTACAACAATTAATAATTCACTTATCACATTGGAATATTTAACTCCTATTCCAATTATTTCAACTATTTCAAACAATATTATTTCCAAACACATTTAAATACTTATTTAAATCAAGAAATAATATAAAACAACTAGGTCCAATTCGAGGATGTTACATAGACCCGTGTCTGGAAGCGTTGCTTCCAGGTAATCCACGGTGAGATAGTCCACCACCATTTCCTTGGCTTCCACGTATTTGTACTCTACCAGCGGTATTTCCAACGCTATACCAAGTATTCGTACGTGTTATGGCGATCTCACAGTTTCATACAAATAGGAGATAACTGTGTATTCGTAGTTAGGGTTGATCAGATCCTATCCTAAGGCAACAGTCACGTGAGAAACCAGAAAGGGTGATTAATTAAGTCTACATCCAGGATAAGTCTAAACATGTATGCAGCATAACAACTACCGATCATATATAAGATATATTAATTAAACATCATCCCTAATCCTAACATCTACATTTCAACAATCACATATTAATCTAGCTAATCAGCATGGCAACAATTATAGATCGTACTGAAATAATATGCAAAGTAAACATTATAACAGTAAGAAAGTAAGATAATATCACCGGATTAGAAGAGTAATACGGAGGATTACAACAGTCTGACTTGAATAATCTTGCTACAGCTTGATTACCCAATTACAACTTTCCTCCAGCTCTAACCGCTAACTTATATCTCTGTAGTTCTCCTCTAACTCCTAAGAGTAGTGCTAGAGAGAAAAACTAGAGAGAGAACTAACTACAAGAATAATTCTCCTCTAACTCCTAAAAGTAGTGCTAGAGAGAGAATTTTAGAGAGAGAAAGTGTAACACCTGCTAAATTAGGATAATTATTTATGCCTAATTGATTGTAACTAGTTGTAATTAGTATGTAATAGGACTAATTACAGGCTCTATTTGTATATATATAAGTTGATTTATATATATATGTGTGTTTTTACGCGATTTGGATAAATCGTACGAATTAACCGGACGGAGTCCGACACAATTATTTTGACGTTGGTGACAGAAACTTACCTAAATAATGAGAACGTATTTTATTATATAAAATACACAGCGAACAAACACTAATTATAATATCGCGACGACATTTTAAATAATTTAACGAATATGTATTAAACGCGAGTTAAAAATTTTAATACTTCGACAAATGTTTTTATAATTAATTTCAAGGTATTTCATTAAAATATTCCCGTCATCTTTTAAAAATATAACTGCTTGATTTAACGCCTAAACGATGGAGAAAACGAACACCGCACGGAGCGCGGCGCGTGGACTGAAAAATGGGGGCTTTCACCAAAACCCCCATTCTTCCTCCATTTTTCCTCATTCAACCCACACACTCTCTCTCTCTTCTCCTCTTTTCTTTCTTTTTCTCTCAAACACCACCACCCAAAAACCTCACTAAATCGACAAATAAACGTATTAAACGACGCCGGATCATAGCCTCTCTTTGGAAGAAAACGTTCACCATCACACGATCTACATTCCTATCTTTTCGGATTTTCTACCCGACATTTTGTAAGTTTTCGATAAAACCCGAAACTCTCCGTTTTTGCTCATTTTTACGTTTTTATGGTTTATATATGCTTAAAATGTCCAAAAATTGGTTGGGTAAAAGATTTGGACCAAACGGAAGCTTTTCGGCCGATTTTCCGGCCACCAAATTCCGATCAGACCGCTACGTCGCAGAGACGCTGGACTATCTGCGACGTAGCTCAAAACGTCGCATTTTGTGGCCAACGTCGCATTTAGCGACGTCGCGACCTACGTCGCACAAAAATCCCAACGTCGCACTAGCGACGCAGCCTATTACGTCGCATTAACTTGCGGACGTCGCACATAGCGACGTAGACTTTTACGTCGCAAACCGAACCTACGTCGCATTGATTTGCGAAGGTCGCATCATGCGACGTACCTCCCTACGTCGCACCCTACGTCGCATGCTACGTCGCACAAACCAGAACCTTGAAAAGTCAGATTTTACTAAGTGTCGAACTTACACAACTTCAAATACTTATGTCATACGACTTAACAAACGTCATAGAACATACTTTCAATTACAATTACACTAAATTGCGTTATAAATGATAACGCTTTGAATCATTATTACAAACCGTCACCAACGGGCCATATTTGTTTTCAAACTACAAACGGATTACTAAACAAACACTTGGACATAATGAGTTGTGTAAACAACTAGCCTAGATGGTCTTGCGAGACATCTACTTACTTAACTTTATATGTTTAGGCATTTGAAGGTTACGGGTTCGGAGAACCTACAGTTGATATTACTTACTCGTTTATTGATATAAACGTACTTGCAAAGACTCAGGTGAGTCTTACGGCCCCACTTTTACTGTTTTATCTTATTGGGGGAGATACATGCTACTACTTTTTCCTTGAACACAAGTACTAAACTGTTTACTATACCAAACGAAATTGCATGAGTTTACTTACAAACAGAAGTCTCTCCATCATACATCGTTAGTTATGGACTTAAGCGCGAACAGTAGTTAATGGATCCATTAGGGAAATGACCCTCCCCACCCGGGGCAGTAGCGCTGCCACGTACCGATTTACACGTATAAACGGGTGACAACTTATTCGTTACTGATGCTTGCTCACTTACGAGCATGTCACGGGAGCAAACATATTATTTACGGGTTAAGCTTCGATTATGAGCCTCATGGCAACGGTATAAACTTACTTATTTACATTTGCTGGACTGCAAATACTGATTTTACGATTGCTGGATTGCAATGGCTGATTTTACGCCTACGGGCACTACTAATGAAATCTCGTGTTCAAAGCCGATATTATTTACAAACCTGTGAGATTCACCAACCTTTTGGTTGACACTTTTTAGCATGTTTTCTCAGGTACCCGGACGGAGTAGGAATACTCCAGGATTTTAGCTAGAGTCGCATGTTTTCAACACAACTGCATTAACGGAGATTCTTAGCATTATCTTTTGTATATTACGGTTATGTAATAGAATCTCCCGCTATACGCGTGGACTCTAGGGGAAACTACATTTTGTATACGAAAACACTAAGTTTTCAAACATTATATCTATGGAATGTAACTAATTTACAAAACGTCTCATTTAGAGGTCGTTTGCTGTATATCTTGTGCTTTGTATATTGATTAGTAACACCCAGGTATGCTTCCGCAAAACAGTCAATTTTTGGGGTGTTACAGATTGGTATCAGAGCCTAAGGTTATAGTGAACTAGGTTGCATTTAGTGGGCCTAGACTATGACCATTAGGCAGTATTTCCTTATTAGGCATGATTGGTTCAGGAATTACATCATACGACTCTAATTTAACATAGCCTGATCAACTATGTACAATTAAGGAAAGATGATGTGAGGTCTGAAATGGTTATGTCGAACAGGAATGCGTTAATAGACTCTGACCACGAGAGAACCGAGACTCTTACTTGTTATGTGCTAGACATATGCTAGGCTATTATGTGATATACGAGTATATACATACATAGGCCTCACTCACTGACTATACTACTAGGCTATTATATATTGAATATATATATGAATAGGCCTCGCACGTAAACACACTCGCTATAGAGATAGCCGACGTTTCTCTGGTGACACTTATGAATTTCTCTCAGCGGTTTGCACCGACCATGACAGACTTGATTACCGTCACACCACCTTGTGGCGCACTCTAATGATTTTATGAAAGTCACATCTAACACCCGGAAACAACGTACTTCCAAGGACTAAAATCCTCTCTCTGTCATTTCTATAGAACTCAAAGCCACGAATTCCCAAAATGGACGACCACATGTCTGATAGTGACCAAGTCCACGAGGAACAAATCCAGTACACGTATCTCGATGAGGACATCGTACCAGAAGAAGAAATCATGCTGGAGGGAAACGAAAATCAGAATCTCGAAATGACTGGCATCGACATAGAAGAATATGAAAGAGTGCGAGATCAGGCTGTGGGACTAGACGGCCGAAATTGGGCACTTAAGCGTAAGTGCATAGACTATGAACAAAGATTGAGAATCTCAAACCGATCTGTCCCTACACGAATCAAAGATAAGATCCGTTACTGGAAGAAAGTGGCCACCAACCTAACCCGTAGGACCAAAACATGGATCAAACGTTTGGGCAGGAAGTCAACGGAGGAGACCAGGTACCGCTCCACGACTCAAAGATACAGGGACATGCTCGAGGCACGCTACCACCCACACGACCTGAACCTGGAATCGGAAGGAGAATCCGAAAGCCAGGAACCGTAACTAAGAATGAACCAACCGACTAGCAGAAACTGTGGACCGCCTTGGCACACTACGGAACAAATTAATCTACATTAAGATTAGTGTAGTTTTTGTCTTGTAATCTATCTCGTAATCTAGGGACTATCTAGCACTACTCTATAAACTAGTCGGATGTAACCATTCCCGGCACCCTTGTAATATCTCTGTAGGATGTAACTTTTGAACTCACTTTATCTATCAGATATTCTTTGTTATCTCAACTCACATTAATTGTCATTTTCCATGTTGATGTTATGTATTACTGCTTTTATACATGTACATCTGTGACAATTACAATCTCATACAAAATCTCATGTATCTTCATTTCTTTTATTGAAGAATCATGCCGCCAAAGACACGACCATACACCGATGCCCAGATTACCTCCCTTATAACCCAGGCTGTTACTGAAGCCTTGGCTCGGAATACTCCACCAAACTCCTCGAGAAACAGCGATGCCGCTGAAACCACTACTGCTAAACCCTGCTCATACAAAGACTTTCAGAACTGCAAACCTCTAAACTTTGCAGGTACTGAGGGAGCTATCGGTCTAGTACGCTGGATCGAGAAAGTCGAGTCTGTATTTCTTATCTGCAACTGTGCGGAGGGAGATAAGGTTAAGTTCTCCGTTAGTACTTTTACTGACACCGCACTCACCTGGTGGAACACTTATGCCCAGACTGTGAGTGTTGCTACTGCTTACCAACTCCCGTGGGAGGAGTTGAAGAAGATGTTGAGGGGCGAGTATTGCCCCAGGGATGAATTGAAACAACTAGAAGTGGAATTCTGGAACCACAAGATGCTGGGTGATGATATCACCGGCTACACCAACCGTTTCCACCAACTGGCACTTCTGTGCCCAACCATGGTCGATCCTGAGTACAAGAGGATCGAGAAATTTGTTGATGGTCTTCCTGAGAGACTCCAAGATCTGGTAACTTCTTCCAAACCGGGTACAATTCAGAGCGCCATCCGTATGGCCCATGAACTAACGGCAAATTCTGTCCGCCGTGGTATAACTTCAACCCCATCTGCAAACAACAAACGCAAGTGGGAAGGTAACCCCAACTCATCCAACCAAACCTCCAACAAAAAGCCTGAGTACATTAAGGCTTATTCATCTGGAACTTCGGAGAAGAAAGGGTACAGCGGGAGCAGACCCTACTGTCCCAAATGCAACCGCCACCATGACGGTTCTTGCCCTTGCTCCAACTGCAAGCGGTTCGGGCATCTAGCCAAGGATTGTCGAACCAACATTCCCACCCCCAACACTAATGCACCAAAGGCCTGCTTTGGGTGCGGAAATACAGGGCATTTCAAGAAAGATTGCCCAAAGCTGAAAAACAACAACAACCCTGCTCGCGGCAGATCATTCGTTATCAAGGCTGGGGAAGCCAGACAAGACCCGAACATCGTGACGGGTACGTTCCTTCTCAACGACCTTACTGCTTCTGTGTTATTTGATACCGGTGCCGATAGAAGCTTCATTTCTGAGAAATTTAGCCCTTTACTTGATATAACTCCCACTGCCTTAGATGCTAAATACATTGTTGAATTAGCTAATGGCAAACTGATTGAGACTGATAGTATCATACACAACTGTACACTTAACCTCACGAACGAAACGTTTCCCATTGATTTAATCCCTGTCGAGATCGGCAGCTTCGATATTATTGTCGGTATGGATTGGTTATCCAAGCACCGAGCTGAAATCATCTGTCATGACAAACTCGTTCGCATACCTCTTGTCTCCGGTGGAACCTTAGTCCTACAAGGGGAGACCGGCAGACGGAATCTGAATATTGTCTCCTGTCTAAAAACGAGAAAATATCTACGAAAAGGGTATCAAGCCATCCTCGCACATGTAACGGAGAAGAAGTCGGAGGAGAAGCGACTTGAGGATGTTCCGATCGTACGGGATTTTCCGGAAGTCTTTCCTGAAGACTTGCCCGGACTCTCGCCACCTAGACAAGTTGAATTCCAAATCGAACTTGTGCCCGGAGCTGCACCCGTGGCACGAGCCCCGTACCGTTTAGCACCATCCGAAATGCAGGAGTTGTCTAACCAACTACAGGAACTCCTGGACAGAGGATTCATTCGACCAAGTTCCTCACCTTGGGGAGCTCCGGTCTTATTCGTGAAAAAGAAAGATGGGTCTTTCCGCATGTGTATCGACTACCGAGAGCTGAATAAGCTAACCATAAAGAATCGGTACCCACTTCCTAGAATCGATGACCTGTTTGACCAACTCCAGGGATCGAGTGTTTACTCGAAGATTGATCTACGGTCGGGTTATCATCAACTCCGAGTCCGTGACAATGATATCCCAAAGACAGCTTTCCGAACTCGTTATGGGCATTATGAATTCCAAGTGATGCCATTCGGGTTAACCAACGCACCGGCCGTATTCATGGACCTTATGAATCGGGTGTGCAAACCATATCTTGACAAATTCGTCATTGTGTTCATCGATGATATCCTGATTTACTCTCGCAACGAACAGGAACATGCTCAACATCTGAGAACCATTCTAGGACTTCTGAAACACGAAGAGTTATATGCCAAATTCTCTAAGTGTGAGTTCTGGATTCGAACCATTCAATTCCTCGGGCACGTGATTGACAGCCAAGGAATTCATGTTGATCCCGCCAAGATTGAAGCAATCAAGGGCTGGGAGTCACCGACCACTCCAACCGAAGTGAGGCAATTCTTAGGTCTTGCTGGTTATTATCGCCGATTCATCGAAAACTTTTCAAGAATAGCTGTTCCCCTAACCACACTGACTCAGAAAGATAAGAAGTTCAATTGGACGGATAAACAAGAGTCAGCCTTCCAGCTATTGAAAAACAAACTTTGCAGTGCACCAATCTTGTCCTTACCCGAGGGCACCGACGATTTCGTAGTTTACTGCGACGCCTCACACCAAGGACTTGGTTGTGTGTTGATGCAACGGGAGAAAGTCATTGCCTATGCCTCACGACAACTGAAAATTCACGAGAAAAACTATACGACCCACGACCTCGAGTTAGGTGCTGTGGTCTTCGCATTGAAAATCTGGAGACATTATCTCTACGGTACGAAAAGCACTATCTTTACCGATCACAAAAGTCTCCAACACATATTCGATCAGAAAGATCTAAACATGAGGCAACGTCGCTGGGTTGAGTTACTTAGTGACTACGACTGCGAGATCAAATACCATCCGGGCAAGGCGAACGTAGTTGCCGATGCCTTAAGCCGAAAAGAACGAGTGAAACCCCTTCGAGTTCGAGCACTTTCTATGACAATTCATAACGAGCTTCCTGCTCAAATCCTTACCGCTCAACTTGAAGCACTCAACGATGAAAACTTGAAAAACGAAGCCTTGCGAGGCTTGGATAAACAATTCGAAATCAAACCCGATGGAACTCGATACTTCTCTAACCGGGTGTGGTTACCCAAATTCGGAAACTTGCGAGATTTGGTGATGACTGAAGCTCACAAATCTCGATACTCAATACATCCTGGATCTGACAAGATGTATCATGACGTCAAAGGGTTGTATTGGTGGCCTAACATGAAAGCTGACATCGCCTTGTACGTCAGTAAATGCCTAACCTGTTCCAAAGTAAAGACCGAACACCAAAGACCCTCTGGGTTGCTTCAACAACCTGAAATTCCTCAATGGAAATGGGAACAGATTTCCATGGACTTCATTACCAAACTACCGAAAACTTCGAGTGGTTGCGATACCATTTGGGTGATCGTGGACCGTCTCACGAAATCTGCTCATTTTCTAGCCATCAAGGAAACCGACAAGATGGAGCGTCTGACTCGCATCTATGTCAAAGAAATCATCTCACGACACGGTGTACCTATCTCGATCATCTCGGATAGGGACAGCCGTTTTACTTCTAACTTTTGGCAATCGCTACAGAAATCTCTTGGTACTCGTCTGGATATGAGTACTGCTTATCACCCGCAAACCGATGGCCAAAGCGAGCGAACTATTCAAACACTGGAGGATATGCTACGAGCCTGCGTAGTCGACTTCGGTACTTCTTGGGAAAATCATTTACCGTTGTGCGAGTTCTCGTACAACAACAGTTATCATACCAGCATAAAGGCTGCACCCTTCGAGGCACTTTACGGACGTAAGTGCCGATCACCTGTCTGTTGGACTGAGTTAGGAGAATCCCAACTCACGGGTCCAGAAATCATTCAGGAAACTACTGAGAAAATCATCGGTATTCAAAACCGGCTGAAAGCCGCACGTGATCGTCAGAAAAGCTATGCTGACGTGAGACGCAAACACCTTGAGTTCCAGGTAGGAGACAAGGTACTTCTCAAAGTGGCACCGTGGAGAGGTGTTATTCGATTCGGAAAACGAGGCAAACTAAATCCTAGATATATCGGACCATTCGAAATCCTTGAAAGGATTGGTCCAGTGGCATATCGCCTGCAACTTCCTGCTGAACTTAGCAGCGTACACAACACATTCCACATTTCTAACTTGAAGAAATGTCTGTCTGACGAGACGCTGATTATACCGCTCGACGAAATTCAGATCGATGATAAACTTCATTTCGTCGAGAAACCTTTGGAAATCATGGACCGAGAGGTCAAGCAATTGAAACAGAGTCGTATTCCCATAGTAAAAGTCAGGTGGAATTCTAGGCGCGGCCCTGAGTTCACCTGGGAACGGGAAGACCAAATGCGACAGAAATACCCACATCTCTTCCCAGACAACGCACCGTCCGTGCACTCAAGCTAATTTCGGGACGAAATTTCTTTAACAAGGGGAGAATGTAACACCTGCTAAATTAGGATAATTATTTATGCCTAATTGATTGTAACTAGTTGTAATTAGTATGTAATAGGACTAATTACAGGCTCTATTTGTATATATATAAGTTGATTTATATATATATGTGTGTTTTTACGCGATTTGGATAAATCGTACGAATTAACCGGACGGAGTCCGACACAATTATTTTGACGTTGGTGACAGAAACTTACCTAAATAATGAGAACGTATTTTATTATATAAAATACACAGCGAACAAACACTAATTATAATATCGCGACGACATTTTAAATAATTTAACGAATATGTATTAAACGCGAGTTAAAAATTTTAATACTTCGACAAATGTTTTTATAATTAATTTCAAGGTATTTCATTAAAATATTCCCGTCATCTTTTAAAAATATAACTGCTTGATTTAACGCCTAAACGATGGAGAAAACGAACACCGCACGGAGCGCGGCGCGTGGACTGAAAAATGGGGGCTTTCACCAAAACCCCCATTCTTCCTCCATTTTTCCTCATTCAACCCACACACTCTCTCTCTCTTCTCCTCTTTTCTTTCTTTTTCTCTCAAACACCACCACCCAAAAACCTCACTAAATCGACAAATAAACGTATTAAACGACGCCGGATCATAGCCTCTCTTTGGAAGAAAACGTTCACCATCACACGATCTACATTCCTATCTTTTCGGATTTCCTACCCGACATTTTGTAAGTTTTCGATAAAACCCGAAACTCTCCGTTTTTGCTCATTTTTACGTTTTTATGGTTTATATATGCTTAAAATGTCCAAAAATGGGTTGGGTAAAAGATTTGGACCAAACGGAAGCTTTTCGACCGATTTTCCGGCCACCAAATTCCGATCAGACCGCTACGTCGCAGAGACGCTGGACTATCTGCGACGTAGCTCAAAACGTCGCATTTTGTGGCCAACGTCGCATTTAGCGACGTCGCGACCTACGTCGCACAAAAATCCCAACGTCGCACTAGCGACGCAGCCTATTACGTCGCATTAACTTGCGGACGTCGCACATAGCGACGTAGACTTTTACGTCGCAAACCGAACCTACGTCGCATTGATTTGCGAAGGTCGCATCATGCGACGTACCTCCCTACGTCGCACCCTACGTCGCATGCTACGTCGCATGCTACGTCGCACAAACCAGAACCTTGAAAAGTCAGATTTTACTAAGTGTCGAACTTACACAACTTCAAATACTTATGTCATACGACTTAACAAACGTCATAGAACATACTTTCAATTACAATTACACTAAATTGCGTTATAAATGATAACGCTTTGAATCATTATTACAAACCGTCACCAACGGGCCATATTTGTTTTCAAACTACAAACGGATTACTAAACAAACACTTGGACATAATGAGTTGTGTAAACAACTAGCCTAGATGGTCTTGCGAGACATCTACTTACTTAACTTTATATGTTTAGGCATTTGAAGGTTACGGGTTCGGAGAACCTACAGTTGATATTACTTACTCGTTTATTGATATAAACGTACTTGCAAAGACTCAGGTGAGTCTTACGGCCCCACTTTTACTGTTTTATCTTATTGGGGGAGATACATGCTACTACTTTTTCCTTGAACACAAGTACTAAACTGTTTACTATACCAAACGAAATTGCATGAGTTTACTTACAAACAGAAGTCTCTCCATCATACATCGTTAGTTATGGACTTAAGCGCGAACAGTAGTTAATGGATCCATTAGGGAAATGACCCTCCCCACCCGGGGCAGTAGCGCTGCCACGTACCGATTTACACGTATAAACGGGTGACAACTTATTCGTTACTGATGCTTGCTCACTTACGAGCATGTCACGGGAGCAAACATATTATTTACGGGTTAAGCTTCGATTATGAGCCTCATGGCAACGGTATAAACTTACTTATTTACATTTGCTGGACTGCAAATACTGATTTTACGATTGCTGGATTGCAATGGCTGATTTTACGCCTACGGGCACTACTAATGAAATCTCGTGTTCAAAGCCGATATTATTTACAAACCTGTGAGATTCACCAACCTTTTGGTTGACACTTTTTAGTATGTTTTCTCAGGTACCCGGACGGAGTAGGAATACTCCAGGATTTTAGCTAGAGTCGCATGTTTTCAACACAACTGCATTAACGGAGATTCTTAGCATTATCTTTTGTATATTACGGTTATGTAATAGAATCTCCCGCTATACGCGTGGACTCTAGGGGAAACTACATTTTGTATACGAAAACACTAAGTTTTCAAACATTATATCTATGGAATGTAACTAATTTACAAAACGTCTCATTTAGAGGTCGTTTGCTGTATATCTTGTGCTTTGTATATTGATTAGTAACACCCAGGTATGCTTCCGCAAAACAGTCAATTTTTGGGGTGTTACAGAAAGAGAAGAATGGTGTAAGGTGTGTTTTGAAATGGTGGAATGAATGAGGTATTTATAGGAGAAGCTAGTTGGTCTTGGTACAAGTCTTGAAGCATGAAATACAAGCATCCAAGCTGCATACGGGACCATCGGACCAAGGGGGCAAGCGGCATCTCACAAGCATCAAGACCCCGTATACGGCACCCCAAGGTCCGTATACGGCACCTAGGGTACCGTATACGGTACCTAGGGCCAAGGGGGGGGGGGGGGGGGGGTTGGTGCTTGGTTTGGCCTCCGCTTGTTTCTCGGTTGCTTGGTTCGTCCGTATCTTCTTCGTTTGGGCTCCGATTTGCTTGATTCTTGCGCCGTTGGCTTCGTTATTCCGTTACGCTTCTAATGACACTGAGTTTGCCAAATTTGGAATTGTTTGACTTTTGCGTGTTCCGGATGACGATCGGCGGGCTTCTAGACTGTACATCTTCTTTGTTCTTCACCCGTTCCTCTTGATTCTTTCACCACCGATCTTGGATTTTCCTATTGAATCATAAAATCTGCATTAAGATCTACTTTGATAGGATAATCAAGAATGAAATATTTAAGGTGATTGTTTTTGCCTCGGTTTGCGTGCAAATTGGATGTTTTTACTGATTTTTGTAGCAACGCCCGTGTTTAGACTA
Organism: Helichrysum umbraculigerum; assembly: GCA_949592205.1. Classification (NCBI taxonomy): domain Eukaryota; kingdom Viridiplantae; phylum Streptophyta; class Magnoliopsida; order Asterales; family Asteraceae; genus Helichrysum; species Helichrysum umbraculigerum. The sequence goes on along the minus strand of CATIUR010000003.1, from coordinate 56,965,524 downwards.
CCTTGGTGATTTTTGATGATAAATGATTGTTTTGAAATGTTTTCACCAAAGAATAGTCCAAAAAGTGCGGAAATAAGTACTTAAAAACATGACTTTTTGCGTCACATCAACAACCAAGACCTGCAACCACATATTTAAATCGAAAAGGTTAGTTTCAACAACAAAATACTAAGCATTATTCCCCAATCCTCAATTATGAGCCTGATGAGGCTGATGATATGGTCAAAAGAATACAGAGTGTCTATAATTTATGCCATAATAATTTTATGCCATGATAATTGGTAACTAATGTCTAATTAATATGTTAAGTCATTAAGGAAGATATTGGGGAGAACAATTAAGCTTGAATTGATTAATGATTGAGAATTTTTAAGACATGTTAGAAGAAAATTATGAGGTGGAGGGGCTCTAATTTTTTTCATTATGCACATAAAATTAACAGTAATTACACATCAGAATGAGTTTGAGATGATAGCTTGAGAAGCCTGATGGCGTCCCAGGACGTGCACCAGGGTGTTTTAAATTTATAAGAGTTGGGGCTCAAACTATAAGTACTACCTACCTTGGGAGCAAGCAGTAAGTATAACTCGAGGTCGTTCTTTTATCGAAGCGAATTGAAACGAAGCGGATCACCAAAGATTAAGGTCACAAATAGGATAAGGGTAGGTAGATAGATTTTTGGTGGGTTTTGTTTTCTAAGTTATCCTAAATACAATAAAGTAAATAACGGAAATAAAAGATTGAGAGTAAGCAGACAGGTAGAGATGTGATTGCCGAAACTTTGATAATTAGGGGTTCGGGATGATGTTCATTATAAATTTGACTGGAGATTCACCGGATAATTAACAGATATACTTTCGGTGTAAATACTAGGACCCTACGTTTCAGGTGAAACCCTGAAATCATATGTCACTGGAATCCTAGGCTCTCATGATTCTGATTAGATGAGACTGTTTTCAAACCCCCGTGAACTTTGCTTGAATAAGACAAAGTGACCCTCAAATTATCTTAGGGTGCAGGCATAAGGCAACAGACCGCAATTTATCTACTGACCTTTCTTAACACCTAATCGTCTATTTGTTTTTACTATGGTGAATACTAATTGTATCCTATGTATGTTAAACTGTTGGTTGATTAGTGTCACACCCTCGATTTCATGATTTGCGGAAGCGACGATTTTGGGTGTGACTAATCAATAATCAAAGCGCAGAGGTACAAGCAAATGACTCTACATGAGACGTTTATACATTTTACAAAAGTAGTTACATGGTTTCAAGTCATAAATACATCATTTGAGAGTTCGCATACTAAGATCCTGAAGATTTTAATCCATAACCATTATACAAAATATAATGCAAGAAAATCTTCATATATATGTAGATGCATGCGACTCGTACTAGATAGCTTATCCAGAGAGCCATCCTACTATTGCTGATCACCTGAGAATACGACACTAAAAGGTCAGCTATAAAGCTGGTGAATCTCACAGGTTTATCATAAAACATGATGTGATCAATATGATTATCCGACGATCTAATACCAACAATGATTAAACAGCATAACCGAACAATGATAAACCAATTAAGGTTTCCGAACAATGATTAAACACATTAAGGTTTCCGAATTAAATATACCGACACTGACATTGCACTGAGCTATGGTTCAAGGCCTAACCCGATTTTCTGCTTCCCGAACGGTGTCAACACCCATAACAATTACTAAAATGCCCGTTTGTACTTGGTTATAGCTAGCAACCCGGACGGGGATGTCACTCCCATGATAGATCTATCTTTTAGTAATTGCGCCTTATTAAGTTAATGAACCATACACTGATGAGGACTTTACCGATTTTAAACACTCATGCAATAACCGAACAAAATCAATACTGACAATGATAACCGAATATAATAACCGAGTTAAAATCAATTTAACTAACCGAATAACTGTGATCACGAAAATAAGTAAGCATTGTATCTCACTCCGAGTTTAACACAGTGAAATAGTAAAATGGGGCTGTGAGACTCACCTGAGTCGCCGAGCACTTAAGTATCCGATGTGGAATGGACAGTCTGAATCCTCTACGCCCTAAGCATATCAGGTCATATATAAGTGAACGTCTATATAATTCACTCCCAATATTTGTCCATTCATCCGTTTAATGTATGATGTCCGAATATATCTTTAAAACCGCTTAAGTTTATGGTTTATAAAAGTGGTATGGCCCGTTGGTGACAGAATTGAAATCATATTTCAAAATACATTTTTTGTTCATTTCGTAAAGATATACTTTATATGTTTTCGTATCGTATAATAATATTTATTGTCGAATAAGTTTGATACTTTTTGGAAGAAAAATAATTATTTGTCCTCAGATGATCATCTGAAAATAGATGATCATCTATCGTCCTCAGATTATCATCTGTCTAGATTCAGATGATCATCTGAATTATCATAGCCTATCATCTGAATTATCATAGCCTATCATCTGAATTATTATAGCCGATCATCTGAAATTTTATAGCCGATCATCTGAATTATTATAGCCGATCATCTATCTTTTTCTAGCCGATCATCTATGTTTTTCTAGCCGATCATCTGAAACATCATAGCCGATCATCTGAAACATCATAGCCGATCGGCTGGAAAAGTATACCCGATCGGCTGGACTGATACCCGATCGGCTATGGCTGTTACCAGGGTCTGTTCGTGCAGTTCATCCCCAAACCGGTTTTTAACTTCATTTTTAACCAAATTCTCACATATAGAACACTAATATATGATAATATAAGTATTACAAACGCGAAATTAAAGTAATATGGTGAGTCTTCTTACGTAATAAAATTGAGACCGAAAATGGAGATGGATGAAGATGATGATGAAGATTATGAAGCTAGATGATGATGATGATGTTGCTTCTTGCTGCTGATCTTGTTGTTATTGTTATTGTTTGAGGTTGTTGTTGTTGATTGTTATTGTTGTTGTTGATGTTGAACCAAGAGAAAAGAGAGAGCATATGAGAAGAGATAGAGATAATGAAGTCTCTATGTTTGTGTTTGAATTATTGGAGTTGGTTGTTATAACCGACTCCAATAATTGGTTTGTGGTATCCGTGTTCGCGTACCCAATCGTAAAGTAGTATAATGTTTTCAAACGATAAATTTCTAAATATTAAATCATATATATTTTTTAATCGAAGTATTTTATAAAAATACTTTTAATGAGATATAAAATTACATCTTTGTTTCACTTTGGTTTGACGGATAGTTTTCAATGTACAAAATGTGTTTTAACTTTCAACCGAGTAAATAATTATTATTCTTATCAATAATATATTATTTAAAAATGTTTTGCACCAACGTCCGTATTTGAGATTGCGCGTTCTTTCAGATTTGTTTGTAAGTGATTATTAAATAATAATTTAACGTTATATATATATATATATATATATATATATATATATATATATATATATATATATTATCCAAATACTTTCGTATTAACGCGTACTGAGTACGAATGATTAAGTTTTAAATTGGCCGCTAATTTTGCCCTTTTTGACCGGGTGTCACATTCTCCCCTTGTTAGGAGAATTTCGTCCCGAAATTTAACCGAAACCTAGGTCCGCGTGTTTCTTAGGCCGACTATATAATATAAGTCTACTTATTAAGACTTCTGGTTTTTCCGAGTCTTCTCCCCTTGTTAGGCTTAAGCCTACTGATTGCTAAAGAAATGAGAGAGAATTCCGATTTCTACCCGACCGTTATGTCTACGTGACAAGGTCGGTCCGCATTAACAAGTATTACTATGAAGATTTACGATCCACCGAACTTGATGAGTTCTATCGTATTCCTAGAGTTTAGCATAACTATCGATACCGTACTAGATCTATAACCGTTCCATATTAACATGTATAGATTTCCGGTACCTAAACCAAATTATAGGACTGAAGTGATAACCGAATTATATCACCGAAGTGATACCCGAATTATATGCCAAATCATGCATACCGAATTAATTACCGAATTATATACCGTCTTAGCTAATCGATTGTACATTTACCGTCAAAGGAAATAGAATAGACGTTACGCAGCATGTTGAAATTTATGTAATATGTACTACGGAAGTGATTTTTGTTACGCGACAAAATACATACCCGTGTCAGGGTCTGGATGAGTGTTCCTAGTATTCAATACGAAGAACCTTCCTTTGTTGTTATCCTTCAGCTTAGGAAAGTCACTTCGGTAGTGTCCTACTGTGCCACACTCGTAACAAGCTTTCACTCGGCAGTCCTTAGCAAGATGACCATAACGCTGGCACTTGTCACAGGGGGTGCCACAAGGCCCGTCATGGTGACGTTGACACTTTGAGCAGAAGGGTTTGGTTCAAGTGTACTCCTTCTTGTTCTCAGATCCAGAGGCGTTGACCTTGGTGGTAGCATGCTTTTTGTTGGTTTGGCCCTGGTTGTCAGGGTTTCGGTCAGCTTTTCTTTTGTTATCCTTCCCTTCACGAACAACCTGTGCCATGAGGCTGTGAGCCATACGAACAGCACTTTGGATAGTCCCCGGTTTGGATGCAGTTACCATCCTTTTTATGCTTGCGGGAAGTCCCCAGATATACCTCTCGACCCTTTTGTATTCAGGATTGACCATAGTTGGACACAAAGAGCTAGTTGGTGAAAATGGGTGGTGTATCCAGCTATGTCGTTGCCGTTGATAGTGTGATTCCAGAATTCAGTCTCCAGCTGTTGTATTTCCTCTCTAGGACAATACTCCTCAGTCATCATCTTTTTCAGATCGTCCCAGGGTAGTTTGTAAGCAACATCGAGACCCACAGTCTGGGCGTGAGTGTTCCACCAGGCGAGTGCACCCTCCATCAGTGTGCAGATAGAGTACTTGACCTTACTGTCATCCGGGAAGTTACAGATGCGGAAGACGGATTCCATCTTCTCAATCCACTGTAGTAGGCCGATGGCTCCTTCCGTGCCCTTGAAGTTCAAGGGTTTGTAGTTGAGGAAGTCTTTGTAAGTGCAGGGTTTTGTCAGAGGGGCGTTGTTGTTGACCTCTTCGCTCCCCGGGTTTGGGCCTGATCCGCTGTTGGGAGGAGTTTGTCGAGCGACCATAGCTTCAACTACTCGCAGAGTGATTAGCTGTTCCAGTTCAGCAGGAGTGAAGGATTGTCGTCTCGGAGGCATGTTCCTTCAATAAAAATAAGGGACATGTCAGAGTTTGAATCGAAGAAAGTGATTATCATAATCATCTGAACACTGAACAAGTGAACCGACGTATGAAATGTCAATTGACAATAAAAGATAACAGGGTTGTAATCAGTTAACATGTGTGTCCAAAAGATTACAAGAGTTGGACTTTACAAAAGTGTCGGAAATTATCACATCTGGAGGGATATTTGAGAATTTGTTAGTTATTCGACGCGCGACCATCCGTTATAGGGTTTGCCGGTTCTGTTCGAATGAATTGGATAGGAATGATAGGAAAAGATTTCAGTCCTTAGAGGAATACCGATTCCGAATGTTAAACATGACGACGAGTGAATGACGAAATTTTCTAACTTTACCGAGGTAAGTCTATCTCGAAGAGATGACCCTCTAAAGCTAGGGTACATCCCGGTACTATTTTTTCTAATTCGATCAATCTACGACCGGTAAGTCCTATGATGTATCCGAACAGTGAGTATGTTACTGAGTATCCGAGGTATAATAGTATATATACTAAGTATATTTCTGAATATCCGTGACCTATGTATATATATACAATATATTTATATATATACCGAGTATTTTAAAGATTATCCGAGGCCATATCATATATATACAATATATAATAGCCTAAAATATATTCTATGTCCGAGGCCTATTCATATATATACAATATATATAATAGCCTTATCATATACGTATATACCATATACACGTATATACCCGTCTAGTTGTGTCTAGCACAAAACAAATATGAGTCCCGGTTCTCTCGTGGTCAGAGTCAACTAGTGCATTCATGTATAATATAACCCCTTTCAGATCTCACATCATCTTTATTTAATTGTACATAGTTAGCTAGGCTATGTTAAATTAAACTCGTATGATGTAGTTCCTGAACCAGTTATACCTAATGAGGAATACTGCCTAACGGTCATAGTCTAGGCCCACTAAATGCAACCTAGTTCGCTATAACCTTAGGCTCTGATACCAATCTGTCACACCCCCGATTTCATGATTTGCGGAAGCGATGATTTTGGTTGTGACTAATCAATAATCAAAGCACAGAGGTACAAGCAAACGACTCTACAAGAGACGTTTATACATTTTACAAAAGCAGTTACATGGTTTCAAGTCATAAATACATCATTTAAGAGTTCGCATACTAAGATCCTGAAGATTTTAATCCATAACCATAATACAAAATATAATGCAAGAAAATCTTCATATATATGTAGATGCATGCAACTCGTACTAGATAGCTTATCCTGAGGGCCATCCTACTGTTGCTGATCACCTGAGAATACAAAACTAAAAGGTCAGCTTTATGTGAATCTCACAGGTTTATCATAAAACATGATGTGATCAACATGATTATCAGACGATTTAATACCAACAATGATAAAATAGCATAACCGAACAATGATAAACCAATTAAGGTTTCCGAACAATGATTAAACCCATTAAGGTTTCCAAATTAAATATACCGACACTGACATTGCATTGAGCTATGGTTCAAGGCCTAACCTGATTTTCTGTCTCCCGAACGGTGTCAACACCCATAACAATTACTTAAATGCCCGTTTGTACGTGGTTGTAGCTAGCAACCCGGACGGGGACGTCACTCCCATGATAGATCTATCTTTTAGTAATCGCGCCTTATTAAGTTAATGAACCATACACTGATGAGGACTTTACCGAATTAAAACACTCATGCAATAACCGAACAAAATCAATACCGACAATGATAACCGAATATAATAACCGAGTTAAAATCAACTTAACTAACCGAATAATTGTGATCACGAAAACAAGTAAGAATTGTATCTCACCCCGAGTTTAACACAGTAAAATAGTAAAATGGGGCTGTGAGACTCACCTGAGTCGCCGAGCACTTAAGTATCCGATGTGGAATGGACAGTCCGAATCCTCTACGCCCTAAGCATATAAGGTCATATATAAGTGAACGTCTATATAATTCACTCCCGATATTTGTTCATTCATCCGTTTAATGTATGATGTCCGAATTATCTTTAAAACCGCTTAACTTTATGGTTTACTAAAAGTGGTACAGCCCGTTGGTGACGGAATTGAAATCATATTTCAAAATACCATTTTTGTTCATTTCGTAAAGATATACTTTATATGTTTTCGTATCGTATAATAATATTTATTGTCGAATAAGTTTGAGACTTTTTGGAAGAAAAAGAATTATTTGTCCTCAGATGATCATCTGAAAATAGATGATCATCTATCGTCCTCAGATAATCATCTGTCTAGATTCAGATGATCATCTGAATTATCATAGCCTATCATCTGAATTATCATAGCCTATCATCTGAATTATTATAGCCGATCATCTGAATTTTTATAGCCGATCATCTGAATTATTATAGCCGATCATCTATCTTTTTCTAGCCGATCATCTATGTTTTTCTAGCTAATCATCTGAAACATCATAGCCGATCATCTGAAACATCATAGCCGATCATCTGAAACATCATAGCTGATCGGCTGGGAAAGTATACCCGATCGGCTGGACTGATACCCGATCGGCTATGGCTGTTACTATGGTCTGTTCATGCAGTTCATCCCCAAACCAGTTTTTAACTTCATTTTTAACCAAATTCTCACATATAGAACACTAATATATGATAATATAAGTATTATAAACACGAAATTAAAGTAATATGGTGAGTGTTCTTACGTAATAAAATTGAGACCAAAAATGGAGATGGATGAAGATGATGATGAAGATTATGAAGCTAGATGATGATGATGATGTTGCTTCTTGCTGCTGATCTTGTTGTTATTG